>CM055840.1:15112315-15564815 GCA_029490765.1 Euthynnus affinis | reverse complement strand
CTAAATATTAATAGTAAACTAAGTGATGTTTTTTTTTCACAGGCACTGCTTGAGGAAATATTCAGACAAGAGGGGGCTGCAGAGTGTCGAGAGCAGAGCGGAGGAAGAACAGGCATGTGAGAAGGAAATTTACGACATAATACTGAAGTATCATCATCCATCTCCATGTAAACATTGCAAACCTATATTCACACTTCTCCCTCTCTGCAAAAAAAAAAAAAAAGTTCACCATTTCAGCAACTCAGCGATATAAAATCGTAGTATTACAGGACATAGCCGAACTCCTGTAAATCGAGCCAAATTCCATGCTATCTGAGAGAGCCGAGAAAGATGCAAAAGCACAAGAAACCTGAGAAGAGGAGCTGCAGCCACTCAGGATGACCAGCATCATTCCACACCTGTGGCTGTCGTGCTGATCAACATAGAGGACCATCATTTATGACTTTGATCACAAAGATATTCCAGATAATATAAATGAATTTTTAGATAAAACAAGTAATCAGTTAGCAGCTGAAGGAAAACTGATTGTAAAACCTGTTTTGCCTTTTGTTGGCAACATTTCTTCCATTTGCATCAAGTTAGATCTGGTTCTGGATGAGAATCAGTTTATCTAAGTGTTATTTTAAACTCTGTGTAACTTTCTCAGATCAACATTTTGTGTTTGTTGTTGTTCTGGTATGTTAAGACATTTGCCTTGGCCCTGTTCTTTTCTAACATCATATAAAGAAGAACGATGTTATCCAACTCAAACCTTGAACAACCACAATTTTCACCACCTTTGTGTGAAGATTGTATGAATTATTTAATTTAATTTATCATTCAAACACTAGGCAAACCTTAGAGACTGTCAACAGTCTGCACCTTTTGGTTTTAATTGATATAAAATACACAGTAAACATCACGTCATGGTTTAACTAATTTTCTAAGTCCAGACTTTTGTTGGTTTCAAGTCCACCTCCAACAACATCTCTGGATCAATTTATGGCCAGCTCAAATTAAGTGGAAAAATTGGATTTTATGTTCAATTATCACAGTTACCAATGTGGAAAGAATTCAAAGGCTCAGGTTATAATCTGTTGTGTAGCCAGACAGTAAAGCACCAAACCTGGAAGAGCACTTTATGCTCCCAAGACAACCTCACTGGTAAAGTCCAGACGACTGTTGGGTTGTGCTGTTTTGAATGCACATACTCTAGATATTTATGGCTTTTCTGTTTTGCTGTTTTGTTTGTTTATATATAACAATGTATAAAGGATTGTACATCTCACTTTAGAGAGTTATTTTTCTGCTTGTTTTGCTACCCACACTTTGAGGTTTTGGCATTATTAGCATTAAAGGGATTTGCTTATTGCCTCAGTGCTGCAAAATCTCATATTTTGTTTTTGGAAAAGTGGACCTTCACTTGAGTACTAAAAGTCAAATTACAAATCTTTGATATTACTCATTTGCAACAAAACTGGTTTCTGATTATCAGTGTGTTATGTTGACATCAGTAATGACATGACATCAGTTTATGTCAAAAATCACTAAACACCAGCATTTCCCTTCCATTTTCTTCAGGGGATAAGCAAAGGAACATGTCACACTTCCTGTTTTGGTATACATGAAATGGACAACTGTATGTAAATGCACAGTTTTTGTACTAATCTGCATCGAGATTATAATTTAAAGGATGAGCAATAAAGGTTCTTTGAGAGTTTGTTTTCAGTGGAGTTCATTGTAAGATGCATACATCTTCTGTATCATATGAAACCGTCTAAATATCAAGTGATTAACGTTGCAGCCTGTTACTTATTTACACTCTGTCAGCAACAAATGTGTATTTAAAAAGACAAAAGTAAAACAAATAGACACCACATAGGAAAACATCTGTATTTCTTAATCTATGTATATTAGAAGTAACATGATTAAAATCCTGAAGGGTTTTTTTACATGGATACAGTTCTGTCTTTGCCACGACTGGAGAGACCTGCGACTTATCACAACCTGATGTATAATACCTCATTTCTTTAACACCAAGAGATACTTGAAGCAGGGTATATAACACCTTAAATATGCTATACATCTTTTACATTGTAAGGCAAATACTACTAGACAAACATTGCCCTTTATTGTACAAATGTGGTTGACATCCAACCACCTATGAAACCGTCCTCGTCTTTCCAGCCAAAAGCAACAAATGCAGTCAAGCTCTTCTTACAAACACATCATGATACAGCGCAGGTGAGCAAATGATTCTAAAACAAAATGTATTGGTCAGAGACAGCATAAAGTCATTTCAGTAGTATTTAGCATCAACATTTCTTCTTCCAGAGAAAAGTCAGATTATCTTTACAGTTTCCAGTCAGTCGGAGTGTACTGGAATGAATTGGCATGATTTGTATAAACACTCATTTCCAGTGGCGTGATCTTAAATAAACACTGGAGGCCATGGGCGGAGAGGATTCTGAGTACAATTTGGTTGTAGTGCTGTGAGGTCAGTAGTAGTGCACACGTGGCCTTTCAGGCTTTCATTATAGGGACTTGCAGAAAACACATATAAATAACATGGGAGAGACTAAACACAAACAGTACCTGTTGAATTTGTATACATTAAAAGACAAAAGTGCAACGATTTCCTGAAACATAAAAATCTAGACAGTGATTTGTGACAATGTTAGCTTCAAGGGGAACAAGCCACATACATTTGCACATTGAGGAGGTATTGTATGGTGAACAAAGGGAACTGGGAGGGGAAACACTGTAAATCAAATACTGCTCAGCAGTAATAGAGGGCTATAGGAGAAAGCCTGACACATACAGTAATGTTACTTCAAAAGTCAGAGGATGATTCTGTTCACCAACAGCAAGACAAAAGTCCTTGAATTTTTTTTCCACCAGCATAAAATCATATATAAAAGAGCATGACCTAAATATCAATGTAAAATCACATGAAACCTCCATATTCATACAAAATGAACATAAAAACAAAGTATCATTCAGATTCCTGGAGTTAGTGTATTTAAAAGGGAATAAAAATAGAACTTTTTTACCCCATATTTAAGGTACATTGTAAATTGTGGTGGCTGCTGCAAAGGACAAAGGTATATCTGAATGTTTTGAGGGACTGGAGCAATGTTCACTCTCATGGCAGGTTACACTCGATGGACTAATCAATAGACAGCAGCTGCATTAAGAACAGGGCACTACCTTATAAATACACTACATGTACCACAGTGTTACATGCTGCATGTAGTATTTTGTGAGAGTAATGTTCCTATCTGTGTCACTGGCAGCTGCAACACTTTACATCTTACACTCCATCCTAATGAAATACATCTATGTTAAATTATTCCAAACTGTTTTTTTTTTTTTTGATAAAACTTGTTTTAACAGACCCTCAAAAAAAGAAAAAAGCTTGTTGATTGGTGAGCACACTGTGGACCTGAGGTTTACAACAGTTTATGGGAAGTGCTCCAGGCAAGTGGTCCAAAGGTTACATCATGTTTGGCAACGTGCCCTGAAGCTCCAGTGACTTTGAAGTCACAAAACACCACGTTCAAAGTCAATGGGCTGCTTTTACGCCAGCTGTCTCAACTACTACATGCTTACATGGTAATCAGCAGACGGCTAAGCGACACTGTTGTAGCAGAACCAGATGGGTTACTTGCCTTCAAGGATTTCTAAGCAGTTTGTAATGTGCCAGTGTGGTGTTGATGTGGCACAGAGAAACCTACACAATAACATTTATAACAACTATTAACAAGATCTGGTCATTTCGGAATAGGTAAAAATAAGTAAAACACACCCCTAACCCTCCCATCTTGCCCATTACAAAGACATTGAGAGCGAATGCTGTTTGTTAACTATTAAAGGACTTTGATCCAAGAGACTTAGAGGAAATATCAGCAACTGAAGTTTTAAAATGTTAACTGGTTAATCACATGTCCTGCTATTGATTGCATACAAGTACAGAAAGTCCGAAGATCCTTGTTAGTACATAGTGTAGAGAGGAGAAAACGGTTCAGGTAGGGCAGCAGTAGCTGAGGACAAGACAGGAAAGGTGTTCTTGGTAGTTTGGCTGGGTAAGCGAGGTAGGGTTTGTCAGAAATCAAGTGGCTTCAAAAAACTGGCAGGAGTGTCTATGGAATAATATTTTACAAAGTGCCACTCTCCGTCATATTCTCTTTCTTCTTTGTGCGTTCTTTGAAGAAGACCCGGCTCCTTCCTCTCTGTGTGCTACAGTCCTGAGCTGGGTCCTTCGAGGTGCTGTTTCTCAGTGCTCTGCTGACTTGGCTCAGACTTTAATGTCCTCCTGGATGCTGAGCTGGGACAGGGTCTTTTTGATGCGCAGGGCCGTCAAGCGCGCAGCACCGTTAGTATACCAACACTCCCTCATAATCTTGCCCATAACCCGCAAGGCCTGGAACGACAGGAAGACAAAAGCTAGTACGGATCAAATATAGTCTGACCGATACAGGATATTTGAAGCCAATACCAATATAGACATTTGAGTTCAACCCTAATGATACATCAGCCTTTTCTTAACCCTAATAAAACAAGAAGGGGTGAGAACAGAAAAACCATGCCAGAGCGTTTCTAGACTTCCTCTTAATCCAGTGAGTCAATGTTATTATGCCAGATATGAATGATGGCAAAAAATACTGAGCTAGTTGTAATAAATTCGACTTGCTCCATAAAACAGTGCAGATCTTGAAAAATGACAAAAATCTAGTTTCAAACAGTTTTCATTACCTCATAGCTCTGCCACCAGTTTGGGATGTTGGGTCGTAGCTTTTGGTCACACACCACCTTTCTCATCTCCTCTATGGAAGGGTCAGAAGGTACCAGGTCATAGTAGGGCAACTGGTACTCTTCATGGATACCTGATAACACAGTAAAACATCGAGGTCAGATCAGTGCTGTGATCTCAGATATTACATTGAGCAAAAAAAACAAACACAGGTTGAGTAACCAGAGTGAAATATAAGCAATATAAGAGTCTGACCTCCACTGTTACAGCGGCGTGCAATCTCCCAGTAGACCAGCCCCAGAGCGTAGATATCAGCACATTTGAATGAATCAAAGTGTCTCATGTTGATAGTCTCATCCAGCACCTCAGGAGCCATGTACCTGTGAGACGTACAAAACAATCCCAGTTTGTAATCATGTACAGAATTCTAAAGAGATGCTGGGAAAAGAGATCTATGAGAAAGGATGGTCAGTGTTGGGTCAGGAAATATAGGTGGGTGTGTTGACACAGACCTCTTGGTGCCCACCCTTTGATTAGGGGCGATGTCGATGGTGTCTGTAGCAGAGTCGTGACGGACAGCCAAACCCAAGTCAGCGATTGCACAAGTGCAGTTTTTCTTCACAAGGATGTTCTTGGACTTCAGGTCTCGGTGGGCGATGCCTGGTTTTCCTACCAAGACATAAATGAACATGACAATCACTTGTGGATTCTTATTTCCTGTTTTCAATTTGTTTTTGACAAGCCGATAGCTCTGGATAACTAGAGACTACAACATGAGAGCAGAACAATTTTCCTCAGCCATACAAAAGGTATATAGTATATGGTTGTAGCAATTCAGTGCAATCCTTTCAATAATAGAAGGACATCCTCAAGAACTAATTTATCAAGTTTGATCAAGTTTATATACACTGCTGTGTACTGCATATTCATTGGATGACTCAATCCAATTACATCTTGTGAGTCTTGTGTTAGATGGAACAGATAAGTGGGCAACATGAACGTCCTTGTGCCAGTCGGTGGTGTCTGAGAATTATGTTTCTTTCAAATGGGAATTCTATACAAGCAAGCAAGAAAAAAAAGGCACTGATAGAAACATTTCTTGATTTAAACAGTTATTTTCAGATGGTAAACCCTCTTGTATTACTGCCCAAATTAACCAGTAAGAACTGCCTGGATGAACCAAGTCAATGGTAGCACTTGAGTTTGGATGAAAATTCAGAGAAAGTACTGTGGGTTGTGGGGCTTTGGCTGTAACTAACTGTATGTTTATCTATGTGAATAACTGTATTTATGAACTAAACAGCAGACTTGACTTACCTGGGCCTGGAGGTATTTGAGGAGTCATTAAAATAGACTGTGGCTGAACAATGAAAAGTGCTAGCAGGTTTTAATTTTAGTGTTGTAATTTTTGTGTGACAATTTCTAAAGTCACATTTTATTAGAACTGGAAGCCAGGAAAAATGTAAAGTATGCTTCAATACAAATGTACAATTATACAATACAACAACAACAAGACCCAAAAGAAACCCCAGAAACACTACCTTGTGTTCCAAGAATCTCCATGTGCAGATGTGCCAGGCCACTGGCAGCTGACAAGGCCAATTTGATCATTCCTTCAGTAGTGACAGAGTAGCGGTTCAGGTAGTCAAACAGAGAGCCGTGTTCATGGTAGTCTGACACCAACCACAGCTGGGTCCACGTGCCGTTGTCTGAGCAAGATATAGAAGAATAGAGACAAAGAAGTTTAAAATTATATGTTTACTAGAAGATAGACATAAAAAACAAGCAAAACACAAGCATCAACAACCCTGAACTGTAAATCATTCATCTATTCTTTGTGCAAGATGCAAGATGTTACAGGTTTGCACCTTTGTTGTCGGCAGCTATGAAGCCCAGGATGTTTTCATGGCGGAGCATGATGGTCTGATAGATTTCAGCCTCACGGAACCAAGAGCGCTCTTCCCTGGACGAGAAGATCTTCACCGCCACGTCGCCACCCCTCCAACGTCCTCGCCACACCTCCCCGAAACGCCCCTTACCAATGATCTCCTGGAGGACGATTGTCCTGGCCACAGTCCGCTGGACAAACAGAGGCAGACCTGTTCAGAGCAGAAGAGAATGGAGACTAGTCATATAAATGTGATCAAAACATAACAAAACCAGTGTGAACTACAACACGAGTGTCGCCCCACATGTGCAAACTTCCCTGCTCCGCTGTGACCGGAAGTAGCCGAACAGCACCGAAAAGACCCGAAGAAGAAGGGACACAGGTCCGAAGCGCAGCAGCACTCAGAGTGATACAGTTACATAGTACTGCTGTTATGACTAAGTGTAGAGGTGCAAACGCATAACTGTTTACGTCATCAAACTGCATTATTTGTGCGTGAATGAAACGTAAGTTCTATCCACCTGTCTATTATTACTATTTTCTCAGTTATGATCGTTGTGTGTAATCCGAGTAGCGATATAGGCTAAAGCTAACACTGTTCACTCACGGAGTTTGTTTATCTGCCATATACTGTTATATATTGGATAATACGTTCAGTTCTTGTCTGATATGTGTGTTGACATATTATATTGTGGGGATTGAGGCATAGAGTCTGTGGATGGGTTTTATATCTTACGATATTTGCAATAATAATAATAAGCACCACGTGTGCATCGTGTGTATTGTTGTTATTATGGGTCTGGGGTGCCCCCGTGTGACGGTTAATGAGTACTGTTTACCCGCTGTATAGTTTTATAGCGTCTAGTGAATTTAATCAATATGACTTATTTAATACTAATTATATGTTGTTGTTTATGTTTGCAACTACAGGAAACCACACACACACACACACACATACACACACCTGTGTAAAGACGCCCAAAGACATTAAAGTTCTGTACCCGTTCTTATGTGGAAATAAAGAAGGTTCAAACGAATACCTGGAGTAGCTGCAGTCTTTCTGACAGAAGACTTAGGCCAGACTTCGTACGCCAGCATCCAAAGAGTTAATTCACACCACAGCTACATTATAACGATGTGCACTGACCTGAGCCTGAGCCAGATGTGGACAGGTCGTAAATTAGGTCCTGCAGGGTCCTGTCTTTGGCCAGGTAGAGGTGGTCACAGGAGGGGTCCTCCACCTCCAGCCTCTGTCTGTGGCTGTAGGCCCTCTGGTGGTACTGATACACAAACACGCCCACCAGCAGCAGCAGACACAGCAGGAACAGCGGCCCTGCAATCACAGCGACTAGTTCCACCAGGCCCCATGTCCCACCTGGACCGTAGCCTCCCCCGAGTCCCGACTGGGCTGTCACTGAAAAGAGAACACAAGTGAATTAATATGTGACGACTGCCACCCAACAGAAATATGAAACTGATTACTTTCCCTGATGTGAACTGCTTCATGTCCTTGACGGATGATATTGAAAGGCTTTTCGCTGGTCAGACAATGAGAAAACTGAGTCAACATTAATTGATTGTTACATTCACTTACTTTGATTATTTCCAGCTATTTCAGAGAGAAATACTCAAATCTTTACACTCAAAGCAAAAAGCAGCTACAAGAAGCGTTGAAACTAGATGTACTAATATTGTAAAAGGCCTGCTTAATTCCATATTATTCAGCAGTGTTTTGTCACCTCTGCCCTTGATTAAGATAAATTAATTATCCTCTAGATTCTCCAAGCATGCATTGTTCTAGTGGCATTTGATGAGAACATATCTGCACTCAATGAGCACGAGACGTGAGAACCAGCTAGAGCTGCTTTGGGTTCAAATGTCGGCCACTTTGTTTACACCAAGTGCTGTTTTGTGGTTAAGAACATCATATCAACTTGTGTTTTATGTTCGTATTGCCAAACCATCATGTCACTCACACTGACACTCTTATCTTCATCCACTATGCAAAATACCAAACCGCATAGCACAAAACACAATGGGAAATGCTCATATTCACACAAAAAGTGTTTACGAAAGTCACAGGAACTGAGACGCTTTAGATAACATCACAAACAATGTTAGCTGTGTATGAATGCGTGCTGTAACTAGGCCATGGAGTCAGTTTCAGGGGTAAAGTTGAAGACTCGCTGCATGGTAGGAGCAGGACTGATCATCTGTAATGTAAAAACTGATCATCTGTCTTGTGCAACACTTCACAGTTCTTACCGGAGGGCACTTTGAGGTCAATACTGTTGCAGTAGTCAGTGTAGCAGCAGTGGATGTTGAGTAAGCCCTCTGCGCCGAGGCAGTAGAACGGTTGTCCGGGGGGCACGAGTTTATCCCGCGTGATGCAAATCCGAATGTGCTGTTCTTGGCCATTGATGAAGGAAGTGGAGGCCATGCAGGCCCCGTCGGTCTCGCACTGGGAGCCAGTCTTGTCACACTGGGTGGTGGTGCAGTTACACCAAAGAGCTGCAGAGACGGAGGGCGAAAAAGAAGCAACACAGTGGGAAATATGATCATTTGCATGATTCAGAGTGTTGGAGTTTGGTCTGCAAGCACTGCGAATTAATACTGTGTGTGCAGGCTGCGAATTAACTGCTGAAAAACATCAGCAGTCAGTTGAAACTATTAGCACAGTATTTTCTTTCAGGCTGTACAGGATCGTACATCAGACTTATGAGGGCAGTAAGAAGAGTTTGCAAAACACCATTAAGGTTACTTCTATTTTGGTGTCTTTAGCTTGTAAAACTTTAGGTGTTAGTCATCAAAGATATTGGAAAAAAGGATCGATTAGCTTTGTAAAAGGCACCAGTGAGGTTGAAGAGTAAAGCAGTACAACTCTTAATATATCAGGGTTAAAAGGGAAGGCTTTCAGATGACTAATGTCTTGCAAAGATGACGAGGACGGTACTGGCACGTCCAGGAAGCAGAGGAAGTGTTGGAGGTGGGGTGTGTTGTGACTTGGGCTTTAGGAGAATGGGTGGAGGGTTTATGTGACGGCATGTAGGAGCAGGGAGTAAATGACCAGCTGCGACTGTCATTAGACTAACAAGAGAACGAGACTTCCTCTGTGAAAGTAGGAGTAATGTTATTGAGACACAGACATGATGTGACATTCCAGTAATTCTGAAAAAAGCCCCGAATGGATTCTCAGCAGAAAAATCGCCTGACTAGAACCCGCACTAGATGTGTTTGTTTGAAAAACCAACACCCACGTTTACGTCAAACGGGAGGAATATGCTGTTAATGTGTTTCAACATCTTTTGACTCACACAAAGTAAACACCTACATAGCACATGCTGGTGGGTCAAAAACGAGAAACCAAGTGACTGGAGAAGAAATAAGGAAGATTAAAGCTGACTAAACATGAAATGAGACTGACATTTCAGACTTTCCACGACTATAAATGTCACAATATATAAATGTCTTCAATCTTTATTAGAGTGATTGTTTTAAGCCAAAAAGAAGAACTCAGAGAAGAAATAATCAAGTATCTCAAAACACGATGTACATCTAAGATCACTGTGGTAAAAAGGAACAAAAGCAAAAATAGTCAAAGTGATTAAAACAAATCACAATGTATATAATGTTTCCTTGTAAAATATAACAGCTAATATCACCACAGCAACTCAGCTGCATCTTTTCAGATTTCAACCTGAATAGAGCAGGATCGAGATGCGATACTTTACAAAATCATGTCTTACAGCCTGTTCCCTGCTATTAAAGACAACAAAGAGAACAGAAATAAGACATCTCAGTGTGCACAATACAGTACACCGAGTGGGGATTCAAAGAAATGTGCGACATAGTCACAATGTGTTTCCTAACACTATTTAACACACAGCAATGACAGAGGGATGAAGAAGGAACAGTTTCCACATCTCTTTACATCACTCTGGGTGGACAATTAGATGATCTGTACCTTAAAATGAAAGAAATCTATCAATCGTTTATACTGTAGCAACTATTTCTGTAATATCTCTGATTGTATTTGTTGCAAGTAATTATGCAAAGAAGCTGAGAATAGTTAATGGACAAAACAGCATGGAATAGGGTGCAATATTTGGCCAAAGTAAGACTGTCTTATGGCAATGTTTACAGGATTTCTGCATCAGTTTAAAGAATTATCTCACTTTTTCAGATGTTGAAAATCACCAGATAAACCCAAGATGGATAACCCCTCAATTTCCCATCTGATTATTGTATCTAAATGTTTTCTCAGTTGAATTTCTAGGAAATAGACAGTATCACATTATTACAACTTACACTTGCAATTATCATAACAGAGGATATTACTCTGCCTTATCAGATAACAAGCCACGCATCACATTAACTAGAGCCAGACCGATAAATCAGCCAAACTGGTCCATCGGCTGATATTAGCTCATTGCAGATATATCTGTATTTGTATATCTGTATATATGTCCGCTGACACATAACATGAAAATAAAATACAGAAATGGCAAAGATATGTTTTAAAATAGTACCACCTTTTTGTAGTGTGTCTAACCCACAAAATGTCCTGCTCAGTGTGTTTCTTGGTCACAATTGTTAAAACAACAACAACAACAACAACAAAAAACAATAAATTATCAAAAATATTAATTATCAAAAAATCTGGTATAGGTCATGCTGGATAATAAACCTGCTGCTTGTCTCAGCAATACAGCATTAAACAGCAGTATCATCTATCTCTGTAGCTTCATAATAATGAGAGTTTTATATGAGTTTGCAGGCTGGATGCTGCACATTTGAGATTATTATTGTCTGACCACCAGTCATATGAAAACATTACTGACACACACACAGTCGCATCTTCATGTTATCATTAGTTCATTGCATGCCAGAATAATGTTTTTGTGTTGCAGAGAGGCTCAGAAAAGAAAAGGTTGTCAGATAAATACACATCCTCAGGCACCCATTTCTCATTACTACAAAAAATAAGCATTTATAAGCTGTCTGGCTCCGAATCTGAGCAGGACTGTCTCTGTTTACAGCAGAGCTCACATTATAAATGCTTCAGGCTAGCTTAAGTAGCTCGACAGCGGAAGAAAGACGATGGAATCAGTGTTAGCTGCATTTACATGAAAGCCATTCATGTAATACCCGTGTAGTAAGTTAAATAAAAGACGGCTGACCTGTTTTCATTTCTATGGGTCAACACAGTTTGTTGTCTGGCTCGTCGAGCTAGCCTTGCTAACATTAGCTGGCGGCTAACTCCACAGTCGTTCGCCGTGATGATGATGATGATGATGATGACAGCGGTCCTGAGCTTATGAACGAAACAAAACAAAACAAGTTACTCACCCTCGCTGGTTCCGTACAGGACAGCCTGAACGACCACCACTAACGACACTCGTAAACTAGCCATGATCAATGAATTCCCGGTGCATGATCGCACCGCATCATCGCACATTTAGCTAACTAGTTAGCTGCCGTTAGATGTGGCGAGGCGTGATGATGACAGCTAACCTGTCAGTGCTCAGACTGCAGCTCATAACATGCTCCACCAGCAGGCAGCACACACACAGGCTGGAGATTAAAGAGGTCAGTATCTATCTATCTATCTATCTATCTATCTATCTATCTATCTATCTATCTATCTATAGGTTAAAGGCCAACAGCATGAAATCTTGATATAGCAGATTGATATCATTATATATGTTGAATGTCCAGTTTGATGAAATATATAAAGTGATCAGTGCAGGGATTGAACGAGGGATGTGGGATGATAACAGTACAGTTCAGCTCACTTTAATATCTTTCATCAAACTGGACTTAAGATTGTACATTGCATTCAACCTCCACTGTTATATGATTTCATAATTTATGCACGTTTCACATTTAATTTTATGCTCCTGTCACCTTCATATATTTTATACACCTCATTCTTCTTGTCCACAGTCCATATTTCCTTTGTACAGTCAATATTTCATTTCAAGTTTTATATCCTATTTCAAAACTATTATCATTCCATTCTGTAAATACATTTCAAATCTAAAATTTGACTTTATATGCTTGCATACTTGACTAATAAACAGGATCTGTTTCTGGTACCCTAAGAGTTGCATAAACATAACACATCACATAAATATTGGTCTATGAGGTCACTCATAGATGGCATTTTTGTCAACAGGTCCCTCATGCAGAGCTACATTCCCCTTTCAGTGGCAGAATTAGCCTCTAATTGCTGTGAGATTATTCTCAAATTAATTAGAGAACTGGAGGAAAGGCTGCATCTGCAGCCATCATTGACATCAAGGTTGCATTGACTGATGTTTATCTATTTTTATTTGTCACTTGAGGGCATTAGAACAAGCTGAAAATACAACATTAACATACAAGTATTACCACCTTATAAAGTTGCAGCCCATTTTCTAGTCCTGCAGAAACGGAGGAACATTATCATTCATTGGAGAAGTCCATTATTCACTCCTTTTATCTCCTTCAACTCCCGAGGGAAATATCCAGCTCTTTAGCAACTAAATGCTCCACAAAATGTTCACCAGCGAGTCATTAAATTGTTGGTCTGCAGGTTTGTGGTGTGCAGTTGGTTTATCAGAACTTTTCTGCTGAAAACAGCTTCCTGCTCGATTAAAGACTGATGAGAGTGGAGTTGTGGGCAGGAAGAGCAAAACAATGAGCTGAAACACTCTCTTAAACATGTAGAGTCAATGTACTGCAGTTTGATGGTAACTCCTTCATCACTACAAACAAACAAACATTGTCTTTCACATTACACATAGTCATTTCATCCATTGACTAGTGCAGCTTTAAACACAGTAAAATGAACTGATGCTTCTTTACTGCCTTATATTTATTTGTCATTTTAAGCAAATTAAATCCATGCACTCATAGAGTTAATAAAAGCAGGATATGTCATATGAATATGTTATTGGCAATATCAGAAAATGGCAATCAAACTTACAGTAAAAGTTGAACTAGAGGATCACACAGATCCTCCATTTTGATGTGTTAGCTACATATTGTACAATATTTACATCTGATTACATTCAATACATAATTTAGCTTTTTTAGCTAGCTATTTACAAAGAAAAAGCTCATTTTTGGATTATATAAATGTTGAATAAATTATATATATATTTCTCTCTTTTTTAGGCATTAGAAGCTGCATGTTTCAAACTCCTGAAGAGTGTTTGCGGCACCTGTTCAGTTTTGGAATGGGTAAAAAGTAGCTGAATATTTCCAAGATATTTGATAGTTTTAAGCTCTGAGTTGAACACATTTTAACCTCTTAACATCCACCGGGTCTCCAGTGACCCAGTTGAGCCAGTTGTAAACAGCTTAGCACCATGCAGTAATGAGTAAAAGCAACTGGCACAATTTGGCCACTTGGAGACATTTTGGAGAGGTTCATAGACACCAGTGACACCACAAACTAAAAGCTTCCGAGCTCCCATGAGGTTAGAATTTGATACATGTGGCTGACAAGATGTAAAAGGTACATGGGGATTATTGTAGTTCTGGCAGTTATTGTTATTCAAATATGACTCATTACAGACAGGGGCTAAAAGCCCTTTTTTGAGCCATACTTGAATTGATGTAATTTTGGTTGTGTAGTAGCCACATGCTAAACAAGCACCTTTTCAGAAACTAGAGGATGTTACTTTTCAAATGAAGCCTAATACATGCAAAAAAGGGTGGATGTTAAGAGGCTACAAAACACATTGTTTTGAGAAGTTACAGAGGAGCAGCCCTTTTTTGAAACTCTTATTTTTTGGTCTTCTTGTTCTCTTTTTCTTTTCTCTTCTCCTTTTTCTCTTTCTCTGCCTTGTCTTTCTCCTTCTCCTTCTTTTTCTCCTCCCTGATCTCCTTGTACTTCCACTTGGGTGGTTCCAGGAAGCCCTTTTCCTTCTTCTTCTTCTTCTTGTTTTCTTTCTTTGGTGTTGCCTCTGAAGGCCTGTTGATGCTGATCTTGGGGATACAGCCAGAAGGGAACACGCTGTTCCTTCTCGCCATACTGCGGGGAATAAATTTGGCAGCAACTTTGGTGGAGGCCAATGAGAGGATGCTTCCTCTCCGCTCAGTGTCAGCACAGCATGTTGTAGCGATGGACTCTGCGGACAGGATTGAGGGGACGATGTGTGATATCGAGCCATTGCTGTGGCACACTGAACTTTCTTCTAATTCTTTCTCTGGGTGTTTCTTCACCAGCTCCGGAACAGCCAGGCGCCTTTTCCCCACCTCAGGAGGGCTTGTAGGGCAGAGTGGACGGCATCCAGTTGTAATGAGAGGACTGTGGACGCTGGTTGTGATGCGCACCATGTGGTCCAAGACCCCGTTGTCCTGGGGGTCACGAGGAAATCTGAATCCGAATGTGGTTTTGATCCGCTGGGTAATTTTTTCCCTGGCACTTTTCTCAGCTGTGGCCTTGGCTACCAGCTCCTTGAGCTCAGGCCACTCAGGGATGAAACTTTCACAGAACTGCTCAGCTTTTGGCCGCATTTTAAGGCGGCGGAGACGATGCAGGGTTTCATAGCGACCTGTTTTTAGAGCCCAGTCCTGAGCACCTTTTCCTTTTGTGGAGTCTACTGCATTGATGTCAGCCCCTGGGAAGAGAGATGGTAGAGCAGAGGAATGAGGAGAACCAGGGTTATTTTTGTTGTTATGAAATGATATTTTATGTTTTTTATCTACAAAGTGCTCAGGCCTTTTTTCATGACTGACATTTATACTTGTCAAAGCCCAGGTGCCATTAACAACATTAACGATGGCTCCAGTTTAGTAAATGCCCCACTAGCTAGTAAAGCATGCACAAACCCAGGGACCAGAAATAGGAAAAACTAAATTTAATGTGACTGTCATTAATGATTTATTGCACCTGTGTGCACAATTTTATATTATATTATAAAGTGTAGGCCACATATTTAATAACATAAAACAAGAAGACCACACCTGATAGTAAGAATATTGTATTCATGCTGAAACCTCTGTATGCATTTTGTTGTTTCAGATGATCTTAATCTTGCCTTCCATGAAATGTAATAACGTTTACATTTAATTTTAATACAATATTAACATAATTCTTTGGGAGATTAATGTAAATTATTACTTTTCTTATCAACTTAAATTTACTAATATAAAATTTCAATACATCATTTTTGTATGAATTTTATATGATATAACTAAGAATATCTACAAAACCACACTGGCATATGTCTTACATGACATACATATAACCATTTACTGTGATATAGATCAAATTGTTGAGCCCTAGCTGCAACGTTAAATAGTACATTTTTGCTGCCTAAAAATAACAGTGCAATTGGCTAATCTACAACGAGCCTGCAAGACTAGTAAATCACAGATTACTGGAGGGTGTGTTTAGTTGTGATAATGTCCTCAGAATGATCCCTTAAACCGGTCTGGCGTCACTGGCACATTGACTCACGAACAGAGTTAGCAGGCTTCAAATATAGACAGATAAACCGAGGGGTGAGGTATTCTCACCACCACTGCCTTAAGGGTTCATTTAGATCTGTAAGAGTCCTGGATAATGAGATAATGTCAGGGTTTCAGAAAACATCTATTAATATCAACAGCTCCTGTATGAGTTCAGCATTGCCACTGGTGGATGAATAAGCCAGAATAGTGTTTCAGATCTTTGAAACAAACAGTAGTTTAGATTTAAACAAACATTACTCTATATCATATATGCTTATATGCATTTTGTTACCTATGGAAAGGTTAGAGAGGAGACCATAAATGAGAGATGATATACTGCACACACTAATTTAATAATCAATGCATCCAATAAAAAAAATAATTGAAATCATTTGTGCCAGAAAGTTCATAGCTGTGTGCTGCTCGTACGTACCAGCCATAAGAAGGGCAGCCATCACATCAGTGCGACCGGTCATAGCAGCTTTGATGAGGGCTGTGAAACCACGACAGTCCCTTACTTCAGTGTCTACACCAGGATAGTAGTTTAGGAGATACATGACTGTGTTGATATGACCTGCGGAGAAATACCCACAATTCAGATATCAGATCAGCAGTGTGTCACAAAACATTTGAAAGCTGATTTAGCTGCTAACAAAACTCAATGAATTTGATTGCTTCAGATGAAGACGATTGTTGGGCATTGGTTTCCATTGAAGACAAGACAATTCATATAAGTCATACATGCAATACATTATATTTGCTGCTGTGAAATTACACCTTCATTGAAGCAGTTTGATTGGTTGGTTTATCTACTGAACTTTTTAACTCTTTAATGTATGCATGCAGGTTCAAATCAATATGTAATCAAATGTATTATACTCTGTCGGTGTTAACAGACCTTCCTGTTAATGTTTGGTGTGTAGATGCAACTTACCTGCTTGGGATGCAATCATCAGTGCGGTGTTGCCTTCATTGTCCTGGTGGTTTATGTCTAGAAAGGGACAGCCGTGAAGCCCATGTACAATATCCACGAAACCTTTGCAGCAAGCCACCATCAAGCCATTCTGTTGGAAATAGTCGACGGTAGTTCAATGACATTGTTGAACATTAGAAGTATTTTAGACATCTCAGCAGGCCAAAGCTATGATTTACAAGTTGTGAATTACTGCTGTTATGAACGAGAGTCTCACCCAGCCATTGATGTCCACCTCCATGACCTCTTCTTTTGTGACCCCTCTCTCCAGAACCTTACGCAGAGAGATGGATTCATTACGGGCGCATGCTTGATACAGCGTTGATGCTGGACGCCCATTTGCTATCTCCGACGTGTAGTCCGGAAGAACCGAGTCATCAGACAGGATGCTGTCTGAATCAGAGTCACTCCCTGACAGAGACTCATCTTCGTCATCAGGGCCTGAGCCCAAGTGGGGGTCCTCTGCTGCAGTGGCCATCCTCCAACAGCTGAACAGGTGAGATGGTACCGTATACTTTGGCTACATCTACAAGAAAATCAAAAATAGAAACAGGTCGGGCAGAAACTATTGGATGTTGTCTATAGCAGCGAAGGTGCAATCAGGTGCGCTCAAGAGATGGAAACTCGGAGAGGATGAATTTTTCTTCCCTGGAAAAGCCCTCCATAATTGCACATAATGCCAAGTTAAAATCATCTCTTCGTTGTAGGCACAAAGTTGTTGGCGAATCAAAACATGCTGTATAAAAGGCCTCAGAGAGCAGATGCTCGGCAAGACGACAGCTCAAAAGTTTGGTTCTTGACAGATTGACAAAGCATAACGTTAGACCGTCAGTCAGGGATTATGAGTGTACTAACTGTGTGTCATGGGGTGGGTGTGGCCGCGTGAGATCAGTGTGCCTGTACTGTTGAGTAACTGGATCAGCATCTGAAAGCCCTGCTGAACGTAAACGACGGCTAAAAGAGGAACAACCTACCTCAGAATAACCTCAGTCACATGTGGCCCTCGCCAACTCATGTTTTGGCTTCCTGAAGCCAATATGACTATCAAAACTAATGACTACTGGGTTTTGTTTACAACATGCAATGTAATATGTATAATCACATGCAGATTTTTACACTTTTAATCAATTGTGTTCCTAATATTGTGAAATCAAAGGGATATTCCATGTCTGTAAAAAACTTAATTGACAGTGTTTCTCCTCTTATATTTATGATAAATATCTCGAGCTATCACAAAAACCAAACTAACTGACACACAAACACATGAAGATAAAGGATATACACTTACCACAAAGAACAACCAATGGCAAATGTAAGCCAATGAATGTATCCAGGTGTCAGTCCGTGTATGCCACACTTGTATGACTTCTTCTTGTGGGCAACTTCTGACTTCCTCCAGAACTACTACTGTGTTTTCAGAGTAGCGGAGAGGTCACAGTTTCCTCCAAGGCCCGTAAATAGAGGTAGTTTACCCATTTCCATCCCACATGTTGTCGTGATGACATAAAACTGAGAGGAGGAGTCTTCACGGAGTCTTCTGTGTTCAGCTCTTGTGCTTAGCTCATCCCACTTAAAACAGCTTTATGGACAGGATTACTTACTGCTTTGGCTGTTTTCATCTGTCAACACAAGACCAGTGTTTTATACACAACTTGGTTGTTAATTATACCTGGTTTTCACTTAACTAAATGGAGTCTCAATGTTCAATGCCGTTTTTTTCCTGTCATGTCTTTATTTTTTGGAAAATATGCTCCACGTTTAAACTTTGTGATAAACTCTCATGGATCCATTTAACCCTAAAGATCGTGTCACATATCTAATAGGAAACTTTATCTGAAAATAAATAAATAAATAAAATAAGGGAAAGGAAAGTGAAAAAAGAGATTATAATCAAAAAAACATGCAAGAAAAATCTTGGGGAAGCGTAACAATTGCACTTTATCTACATCCTGTTATATCAAATATGAATACATGTACATTTATTCAAAAGTCTCACAGAAACCACATACAGTAACGTTATACTCTGTCCACAAATACAACATTGATCCAATTGTAAATGTATAAAATGTTAATTGTAAGCTACTTAAACCAGAGGAATCTGATTAATTGTTAAGACTGACTAGCAGACCATCAAATCCCATCAGAGGTGGCTAACATGCTCTGAACTGCAGGGACAGAGTCCAAGCTCAGAAGTTAAAACAAAACTCATTTCACTTAACAGCAGCAGCAGCCGAGGCTGAGTGATGGCGTTTCTCACATTTACCACAGGATGGTGATCTCTCACACAGCTGACTGGCACTAATCTCAGACTGCAGCCTTTAAAATTTGGTCATAATAGAGAGAAACTGATGATCACATCTGTGTTGTAAATATCAGAAATTTACAAACTGTATTAACATGATTAAATCTGAAATGTTTCTGTGTTCAACAAAGTGAAGTCTCAGAGGATTTAAATATATTTTTGTTCCACTATAGGACTTAGAAACTGGTATAAAACTTGTAAGTATCATTAGTATCATATATGTAGTACAGTCTGGTTAACTCTGCAATTACAAAACTATGATGATAATAAAGCACATGAAGGTTTTCTGAATCTATTCTGATTTAGCTGCTTTAGGAATGGTCACTGGGCTGAAATTAGCCTGTGGGACATGGCTGGACCTGTCTTGACAGATTGACCCCCTCTTGACCAGAAGGGGCCTGAGGAGAGATCCCACTGCAATTGACCAGCTGTCCTCATCTGCCCAGAGGAGAAAAGGATCGGGTGCAAAGCATAGACTCTCAGGCAGGATGGTAGAGAACTTTATCTGAAGCCTTTTAACTTTTTTCTCTCTGTCAGTTGAGTAAAAAACAAAACAAAACATAGGATTGGGCATAGATTCTTAAATGGGGAGAAAAGAACTAGACAGAATTTAAGGTGAAGAAAAAGGAGCCACTTTGGGATCATTTCAAGATAAACAGAAGATGAAGACTTTGGCAAAAGTGCAAGAGAGGACTGGACAACTTCTGGGATACAGGGTTGATAGAGTGAGTGTCTTTGGTCCACGTGGCCAAAACTGCACAAGTCAAGTTATGAAAATAATGATATTCAATGCTGTAAAACTTGCACATATGTACCTGTATGAAATGTAAAAGAGTATAGGATACATATTTACTAACATTAAACAAGAAGACCACACCTGAAGGTAGGAATATTGTAAGCAAGCTGAAACCTTTGTTTGTATTCTGTTATGTCGGCTTATCTTTACCTTGTTTTGATCAAATCTTTTTGTTCAAAATGAACACAACTCTTTGAGACATCCATGTGAAGCAGGAATTAATGATGTTCATCCTTGTTAATATGCATATAAACACAAAAATATTGTTGCTGCTTATCAAACTCCTTTATCCTAAAAACTGGGTTGGTTTTAAGTTCATTTTTTCACATATTAAGAAAACAATATGATTTATACTAATTTAGCCTTTGTGCTAAATAATTAAGTTTCTGTCCATGTGGTATTACTTTCTAATTTGGTAACAGACACACAATGAAGTGGGCAAGTGTGAGACTGTGTAACTCCTCTCCAATACACAATGCACCATTCAATTTTTATAAACTATCTTGCTATCTATCTTATCTAGGTGATCAACTTTCCTGTTTTCTGTTTTTCAGTGTTTTACAGATCAGAAGTCCCCTATAGAATGAAATTAACTTGACTTATTCTTTAGCATCAGACTTGTAGGATTTAATGTACTTTGCTGATCAGTTTAGTCCTCTCAGTGAAATTCCACAGATAAGAAACCACTTAAGCCGAAGCAAAAATAGGAAAGAGAGAAGGGTGGAGAGAGAGGTGGAACAGAGTGGAAAAGTGGTATAATTAGCTCAATCTTTCAATCACTCTAAATCAAACATATCCATTTAAAGAAAATAACACTTTTTAAATAGAAAACAAGGTCTTTTTTTTTTATTTCTCCGAGACACCCTCTTACTCACATGTCTGTCCTATGTGTAAGATTTCAGACACCAGTAAGGCTAAACTGTTGGTGGATGAGAACAATCAGGACATCAGGATGGAGTTCAACTGGGCCAGGAAGTCCAGTGTGGCCACAGGATGCAAAGGTAATTGCTTTAGTGAATTCAGAAGAATACTGTGGTTTACTGCTGTGTGCACTTCTTATGTCACCCATAATGGGGAGCCGTCTGACAGAGAGAAAGTGCTGCAGACAGAAAGGCAGCGTTCACATCCATCACACCCAGAGATTTTTGTATAAAACTGCTCACTTTTATACTTTGCACTCTGTGGATACATTTAAGATTTGAATGACTAAAAGCAACACTGAATGCATGCAAAAGGCAAACATCATTAAATATTGTCTTATTAGGTTTGTACACACACACACACACACACATGCACTGACATACAGTAATCCTACAGTGGGGAAAGATCAGTGCTCTTCAGCTCACTGGGATCATCATTTCAGCAGAGTTTTTAAAAGCTTAACTCAATGGCAAAGAGAGCAAGAGTATTTAGATATTTTTATAGCTGTAATCTCTCCCCAGTGGATTGAGATTCCAACATGTGTGCGTGTGTGTGCGTAATGCATGTGTGATACATAGAAAGAACAGCTGTATCAGAGACAAATTCTTCTCTATCTGTTTTTTTCCTTCTTCACTGATTTTGTCCATGTTTGGGTTCCTATGAGTTTATGCATAAATCTCCTTGAATCATACTGCCGGCTGCTGTGAGCATGGACAGCTGTGCTCGGAAGATCATCCAGTCATGAATACTTAATCTTGGTTTTGAGATTAAATCTGCCTGCCTCCGACCTGCCAACTCAGTTTGCCGTGTGCGGAATATTTCCATTTGCTGGTTTTTCCACCACAGAGGAAATGTTTTGGTACCTGTAGTGACAAAGAAGAGCAGACAGCTGCCTTATTGATTAGAGAAGGGAAACACATATGATCATGTTTGTCAGATTAGTTTTGATTTATATTTAAATGCAGGTGCAAATATTTCTGGGAAGATGGGGCTTTAGTGAAAGTGTGATACATTCAGTGACCACATTGGGATTGTCATCATTTTTTTTGCTTATACTCCAGATCTTTGTTGACTATAAAACCAACAGGTCAAGTAGAGTTTCCAGATTTTTAAAACATTTCCTCACCACTGGAAATACATGAATTTCAGCGCGTGTTCTGTGTTTGCACATCTGCAGCTGGTTATGATACTGAGTCTCTTCTTGATTTATACACAGTGCATAAATCCATGCAATTACATTTCATTCAAGACTGATATATTTTATTGATTTACTTTGCTGTATGGTTAAAAGGAACAATAGCCCACATTTGTACGGTGGCCCTGAGGTGCAAAACACAATTTCATTGGGCCTCATTTACAAACAGTGCATATGCACAAATCTGTGCTTAAAACATGCATGTTTTAAGCACAAATCCACAATTCATCAAAATGTCCTACCTGAACTTGTTCTTACTCTGTGAACAAATCAAGAGCTGCCTTAGGCCATGCGTACACACAGTCTTAAAAAATTATATAGTCAATATTTAATGAATGTAAACAGCATATTAGAACCACAATTATATAAAATATGATTGGGCCTAAATATACAACATTTAAAAGTGTGAAATTGCTATAAACACACAATTTATTTACTAATTATAAAATTAATAGCAAAGGTGTTAAATAGCTAAGTGTTCCATAAATCATCATCACAAATGTAATGAAATTATTAACATATTAAAATGGTCTTGTTCCTATTTTTAGGTGACAATAGCTTATATATCAGAGTTTCCATATGAAAGTTCAGTAGTGGTACTGGGCAGGACACTCTGCTTTCACTACATCACAGCCTGTTGTGGACAGAGACAATACACAATGCGCACCTGACACTCCAGTAGAGACTTATTTAGATCACTTCCACAGATCTACACATTTACCAACTTTTTATTTTGTTTCGGACATTCTGCGTGGTAGTGCAACAGGTACAGTATATAGGCCGTATACAGGATTCACAGTCAGGCCCCAAACGGTTGTGCCAACAACATGTTTGGCTTCTACTTCTGAAAATATTGTTTGCATTTCACCAGTAGTTTTTCTACATTTTTACCATCATGGCCCTCTTTGCTCTCTCCACTGCTGCACTGCTCCACAGAGCTTTCCTAATAAAGAGAAATGGAGGCATTGTAGTTTGCTAATTACTGACAGCGAGCATGTGCCTGTCAATTTAGAGTGATTCTGATTGACTAACATACGCACGTTGGTAAGATTAAAAGTGGCCAGAGTGCACATGTAATGAATCCAATGGTAATTTGTGTGCATGCTGATTTTGCTCAAAGTAAGAACATTTCAACACACATATTAGTGAATGAGGTCTACTGTGTTTTCTCAAATGTAGTTATGGGGTCGCTGAAATTCTTTAGATTTTTAATGGAAATTTTTCATGACAGTGCCGAATGTGCCACAGCCACAGAACAAAAACTGAGAGGGGAAGCTGATGGGAGGAGGGAGGTGTGATGAGGGAGGGAGGAGTAGAACAGAAGGGGAGGAGAGAGAACGAGAGGAGGTGGGACTGGGAAGCAGATGCTGGCACGGCTGTACAACATGTTAGCTACCATCCCCTCCCTCACCACAGCCCCTCCCCTTCCCTGCCTCTCTGTTGCTCCCT
This sequence comes from Euthynnus affinis, assembly GCA_029490765.1. NCBI lineage: Eukaryota > Metazoa > Chordata > Actinopteri > Scombriformes > Scombridae > Euthynnus > Euthynnus affinis. Next base: position 15,541,112 of record CM055840.1, on the reverse strand, counting down.
CACTTACTTTTGGTCCCTCTCATAATCTTTGCACACTATCTGGCCACACAGAGAGCCTAGTGTGGGGAGGAGAGTAGCCTTCTGTCTCCCTGTTTGTCTGCAAATCATGGGATAGTAGCAGCGTTTGTGCTTTCTTCTCAGGGGTTTCTACTCAGATTTGGAAGATGACTGTGGAGCTCACTGTACACTTTTCCTTCCACCTCTTCTGGGAATTACCACAGGAATAGCGTGCGTGTATGTGTGTGTCTGTACGTGTGTATCTGTGTCTGTCCAGCGCTATGCCTGCATCTGATATTCTTGGGTCTAGCAGCGGGAGTGGATCATCATGAGAGGGGGTCACCACCAGCGGGGGTGTGGGTGTCAGCACCTGTTCAGAAAACTGCTCAGCAAATGTGGCTGCTGCTTTGTCCGAGTCAGAGGTACGTGGATGCTCTGCTCATCAGGAGGATGTTTACTGTCGTTTTCTGACTGCGGAGTGAACTCTGCACACCAAGTTTAAGGAACTTTCTCTTTACTTATGACATACCTCTATTAGATTGTTTCTCTAACTTCCCGAAGTTGTAGCAGTACATTCATTCTGTTGCTTCTTTGGAGATGCACTCGGGTTGTAAAATCCACTTAACCTTTGTTTACAAATATGTTTTTGACCATTTTTTTCTATTTTTAATATATTTTTCATCCGTTCACTTCTCAGTCTTATTGTGCGTTCCGCAATACTGAAGGGCAGCAGCATTAGATGTCCCGAAAACAAATGATGGGGCTGTCTAGACAAATTCTTTGGCTTCCTACTGTGTCCTTCCTGTTCACTACAGAATTCAAGAAAAACTGAGAAACTGAGAATAAAATTATGTTTCTCTTCCTCCATTTTACTTTTGCAGGATTTATAAAAATCTAAACAAAATAGTGCAAAGATTGAGATCAGACTATTTAATGAAACACTAAAAACAGAATTATTTTGTAGATATTACACCAATTTTGAACATTACCTGCATTTATATTTCTATAAAAATATAGAAATACACTTATTAATGGCTGAAAAAAACATTATCTCTGTTTACAGTCTAGCTCATATTTGCATCAACTTTTTTTTTACTAGATATTTTACTAGATCTCACCATCTCCACACCCCTTATCTTGGTCTGCTAGGCTTTATTATTTTTCCTTAATGGATCCCTATTTGCTTCCACTGAGTGGTCGCTAGTTAAGCTCAGGTCAAGGCTAATATTAGCATTCTAATGCTAGCCATGTTATGTTAGTGTTTGTTTATTGGTCATAACATTATGCAACTATAATATTTTTTTGTAAGGCTATGACACAGAAGAGCTACTTCTTTGAAACTATAGGATTAGCTTAAATTGTAAACCTTCCCATATTAATTTTGCTAACTAGTGACAGCTAGCTTGACACTTCTGACCATAGTTTTAGTTTACAAAAACTCTGTACGTGGTCAACAGCTCTTATTCCTGTTAGCTTCAGTTTATCTTTGAAGAGTGAATGTGGTGTTCATTGTATGATATATATTACATGTCAGCCAAGCAAAAAAAAGGTTTGAAAAAATGTTAGCATGCTAGAATATTAATATTAATGTTAATTCCTTGGGGTTACGTATGAGTTGACAATTGCTCCTAGATTGGAGAAAGAGAAAGTGTTAATGAATTTTGCATTGTATATTGATAATTTCTCCTTCTATTTAAGAGATAGAGATAGGACTGAATCAGTGCAATATTCCTTTAAATATAAACTTTAAGAAACACCAATAGAGATGTATAGCTTCTCCAGGATGACACAGTGACAGTTTTATTTTCAGATTTGTGCGCCTTTACCGAGAAAAATTCCAAACTTCGGGGTTCATTAAAAGTAAATTTGTGGTCTGTATTTGGAAATAACATGATACAGATCAGCAAGAACAACCAGTGATTCATGTTCCAGACTAACAAAAAGTCAGTGATAGGGACACATCTGGATCTGTGCAGTGTCAGTGTGGCCGCAGATCACTGAATCACAGAAGCAAAAGAGTCAATGAGTCACTGTCCTAAAATTCCTTTCCCCAAAAAGCTCAGCATAATAAGATTTATGGGAGACAAAATAGAAATGTCATCATGCGATAATGATCTCTGCACTGCTGACACTAATACTATAAATGATGAAAGCATTAGCACAGATACTTTTGCCATTTTTATGCTGTAGGTTTAGATGTATTTTCGAGTACTTGGCTGTTCTGTAAATATATGTACTATGTGTGTGGCAGTGACAGTTTGTGGCTTTGTATACCACAAACTTTAAAGACTATGACATGAAAGCATTACCTTTTTTGTTCCATTGATGCATTTTTGACTGCTTTTTAACTGCTGTTCCGTGTAGACACAGTATACACTGTGTGTGTGGCAGTGGACAAAAACAGAATTTCTTAATCTGTACCCCTGCAATATTGTGACACTGCTTTAGAGCAAAGGCAGCTGTATGCACACACACACACACACACACACACAAACACACACTAATACGTCCCATTACTGCCCCGACCCTTAAATCCTCTGTTGTTCCAGTTGCGTGGGGAGTGATTACAGAACAGCTCTTCTCTGAGCTGTGCCGCACTGATGGACGCTGTAAATAGACGTGTGAGATGTGAAAATTAAAAACAGCCTTGTGTTGAGATGCCTTGATTTCTCACCTCTGTTCGCAAAGCTTAATAAAACATCTTTGACACTTTTCTTTGGGATACACTTCACACATGGTGTGATGTGATGTCAGTATTGCTGTTATACAAGGTGTTTTTTTCCCCCTCTGACTCTAAAAATACCTTTTTTTGTGTCTGTGTATTTATAGCAGTCACAGTCAAGACAACATCGGCTCTATTTTTTCAGTCTAATCTATTTGTTTCTTCTTTTGTACCTTTTCTTTTCTGTGGTCGCGAACAACATACTTTTCTTCATTTTCAAAGGTTGTCCCCCTGTGGTTTTGGGGCTTTTTCTTCTGTTCTTGTAGCTTTCCGATCTCCCTCTATCTCCCTTGAAGACTTCCTTCTTTCATTCTGCATGTCTCATTGAGTGTTTCTTTTCATTTGGCACAATGTCCAACAACTATTTATAAAGACAAAGAAACACCTTCAGATAAAGTATGTTTGGGAAACTTGCTTGGAAATCTACTTAAAAGTCCTGCCAACATCTCACTGTCTCATTACACATACGTCACTCTGGCTTAGAAACTGCCTTGACTAATAGTCCATTAGCCTACCAGTGTGTGTGAGGTCATCGCTGCCAGTATGTGAAGAAGTAAACATGATGACTAACAAGCACAAAACTGTTTTGTTCCACAGTGCTCCTACATGTACAGCAGCCTACGTACAAACTCTGCCATTTTTGCACTTGACTGGTTGGTCTTCATTTTAACTTGCACTTACAATTGCTCCTTTTCCACCAAAAGTTATCAGTACTTTTGAACCAGAAGAACTAATCTTAAACTTGGAACTAAAAGTGCCTGTTGTGCAATCCTGTGTTTCCCCTGCATCCGATCATGCAAATTGGACCCATGATGAACTAAAAAATGACAGAGTTTGAAAAGTATTCACACAGGAAGGAAAAAAACACAGATTTGTCCTGTTAAAATGAGATAACAAAGTCTGACTTTACTTACTTACTTACTTTATCATGAGAAATATCCACCCCTTATCCTAAAATCAACACCACAGTATTACAGGGTTTTCTGAATGAAGCAGTAAACAAGCTCTAGCAGCCATAGTGTTTTGTGTTTGACCAATTGTGTTTGGTCAGTCCAACAAACCCCATCTGCAAAGTTCCTGTACTAACGCCCCCAGCAGGGACTTTTGTGTAAGAGTAAAACAATCTCCCTGGAACTTCATTTAGACCCTGGTCCATTTAGATCCTGTGGAAACACAGGTAAATGAAATAAGTTCCTCAACAGGTTCTTTCCTCTTTGGGAAAATTCCTGCAGCTAATCAGACATGGTCCTGTGTCCCTACAGGAGCAGGGTCCAGCAGACACAGAAAACTCAGCCTCCTATTTGCAGAGCAAAGGCAATTCAAAGTACTTCATATAATGCATCAAAACATCAAACAGTATAAAGTTATTACAATTACAAATAAAAAATACAAAGACAATTAAAACAGACAGATAAGTACAAAATAGTTACAAGTACAAGGTGGAAATAAGGTTTAGTCAAAGTTGGGGCAAATCTTATCTTCTGGAAGTCTGATCCAGCTCTGTGGTGCAGGGCTACTAAATGGTGCTTCCTTGCGTTTAGCTTGGACTCTGTGAAGAGTTAGCAAGATGAGAGAAAGAGATTATGGTTAAAGCATTGAGTGATTTAAGAAAGTCAGTAATTTAAATTATATTCTATGACACAGTCGAAGCCAGTGCAGAGAGCTCTTACTCTACCTTCACTGAGAGGACATGTTGTACATTCAGAAGGTTTTCAGGGAGCAGACAAAAACTATGAGCAGTGACCACAGTGTACGAGTGAGAGGCTAGATCAGCAGCTTGCAGCGCCGTGGGAAAAAGGAAATGGTGGCGTGAGGAATTGTAGAGATGGCCAGCTACACTGTAGAAAAAAACTGTAACTGGGTCAGTTGTCAGCACACAGGATGTAATCGCATGTGACGATGATGGGATATTAATCAAAATCATTCTTGTCATAGTTCACTAGAAAATACAATTGAGCCACTGTAAAAATGGCTCCTTTCAAAGCAGCTTTCCTGCCTGATCAGTAAGAAAACCACCACAGGGATAAAACTGATAGTTATACAGTACCAGTTACAAGCTTGGAAATAGTTTCTCATGAAGGGAATGGGAGAGTGTGTGCAAACTTTTGACTGGTACTGTATCTGTGCACATTTGAGTACATACAGTAAATGGTGAAATGTACATTCACATGCCTTTCAATACTTACTGAAGCTAAGGCTGCATTCACACCAAATCCGGCGGTGCGGCGAAACGCCGCAGGTCAGTGCGGATTTGTGGGAGTGTGGCTCCCGGTCAGAAGGTGGCGGTAATACGCATGAAAGTAGTTTGCCAACCACCATAAAAAAAAAACAAAAGAGACAAAGAAAAAAAGAAGCGCTCATATAAAGTTGGGAAATTACTTACAGCGGCGTCATCTTCATAATAAAGTAATATCAATCAACCATCTTCCGTCCAAAGCAGAATGCTGAAATGCTACAATGCTACATGCTAAATAAACAACGTCTTTCGGGTCTTTCGACTTCCGGTCTAATCACCGACCTACGTGATTGGCCACCGCAACGTGACGTCGGGTTGCGGTTTTCCAAAAGTTGACTCCAGCTCAACTTTTCCGGCCGCAGTGCGGTGCGGCGCAAATGGCCGCAGGCGATCCGCACTACCCCCATCCGAAATGAATGGGGAGACTAGCGTTTTCGCCGCACCGCCGGATTTGGTGTGAATGCCCCCTAATCTTGGTTTTACCTTCAGCTGAGGCTTTTAAAAGTGACAGCAACTATAATGTAATGCAGCTTCTACTTAATTAACATTTTATAGCTACATGTTAAAAGTCCTCTCTTCACTGCAGGAATGACACCGCTCAGAAATTCAATGGTGAGCAAGTAAGATGACATGTTTATGTGTGTTTTTAATTCTGTGAATATCTCACTCTGCTGAATTGATAAACTACACATCAACCCTGCTCAGGAGTGAGTAGATGCAGATAACATGAGAGTCACACATTTCTAGTTTTGGTGATGACAGCAGTGGTGATGACTGGGAGGTATTTTACCTCTGCAGTGTTTCAAAAGGAAGAGAAGCAGGACGTCTGATCCCAAAATGACTGGATTTGATTGCAATCAAATCCAGTTGTTTTGCATTCATCAGCATGCATAAAATATGAAGCCACAAGAGCAGCAATCAGCTGCCACACACGTGACACGCAAATGAAGGCATGGCACGTAACATGTGCAGGGCTTTAGTCATGCTTAGACTTGATGAAGTGTCCTGCTGTTTGAAGCAGCACTTCTGCAGCATCTCAATGATTCCTGCTGTTGCTGACCATTACCATTTATGGGGTTGAGTGGGGGAAAACATGCCCAATGTAGTTAACTGTCTCCCAACCATCTGCTTTAAGAGAAAGAGAGAGAGAGAGATCATCAACACATCCATTATGTAAAGTGGGTCATGGGAGCAGATAAACTAACCTCTCTGCAATCACAGCTAGCTTTAATTAAATCACCTAGCTTTTCATAATACTGAAATGTTTTGGTTTTCATTAAAAAAGGTAGTATTCAAGTGGTTGATGTTGATTCATTACATCAACCCATTGTGATTCCAAGATGGCCACTAATAACTCATGAAATCATAGTACATCATATTGTCAACGATAGACTACTAGAAAATCTTTCTCAAATATGCAAACTGATGAAGAAGGATAAGGCTGGTTCTCTGATTCTCTATATTTTTCTCATAGCCAGCAAATCGTGCAGAGCAAAACTAACAATGAACTCATCCTACTTACTGTATAAGTGTGTGTGTTTCCAAAGTCCAATATATCATATTTCTCCGTGCTGTAGATCTCCGTTGTTGTCCAAAAGCTATTGAAAATACGTCAGTGAACCACACTGTTTCTCTGAGTGACATGTTCCTTCACCACAAAGTTTATGGGCATGTTAGTTTGTTTAGAAATGGTTCCAAAGACTAATAACAGTGATCATGTTTTCAGTCTCTGGAGAGAAGTCCGTTTACAGAGCTTCAATGACTTGTTGTGCAACCTCTTGACTTTGTACTAAAGTTCTTTAAGAAATTTATAATGTAGTACAAAGTCAAAAGTGTGTGAAATGTTGCGCAACCTGCTGTACACAGAACTACTCTCCTGAGACTGAAAATGTAATAAAAATATACTACAGGGAAAGTTAAAATTATCTACCCACACAGTGAAGAACTTACTAAGACACATTTTGTTGGATTTGGTTTTGATGACTTCCAAAATTTGAAAGGACAGAGCTTAAATTCAATTGTTTTAACAAAAAAGGTTAAATTACATCTTTGTACACCTGCATTTATAGGACAAGTGAGTCAAAACAGAATAGATAACCACTTAGGAGAAGTAAACTCCTTTATTTGTCACGAATTACTGTATTTTATCTCCTCCAGCCTCTAAAAGTTACTCAAATAAAACAAAATAATTCATTCATTCATTCATTTTACTGATATACAATGTGTGACAAGAGGTCCCACATAGACTTTGCTTTATTTTAAGGGGTCATGAGCCAAAAACATTGGCAACCACTGTTGTTTATTGACTGTGAGCAATGAATGTGATGAGTCAGTTCAACTGTAGTGGTTACATAAGAAAAGGGGATGATTACTGACTTGAAACATTCTCCAAAAACTATACAATCTGCCCAATTCTAGTAACAGTTACAGTAAATGCAGTTCGTTCTTTCGTTGCATTCAGCAGCAGTGAAGTGCACACAGCATTAGAGGTATGATTGCTGCCAATGTTTGAGCTGTCTGCAATAGACAGGATTACTGTCGTAGAGACTGACCCCTGGCCAATGTTTTGGTCCCATTCGCTGGCATTTCTCTGGGTTTGTTGTCTGAGCCAATGGGGTTGCAGTAAAAATACATCCTCATTCAGCCTTAATCCATCTGTCAATCTGAAAGCAGTTGAGAATTTATGTTGCACATGAAACCACCCAACTGACGATTCACACAAATAAGCATCAGTAGTCTGTGAAATTAGTGTTTAAACATCACCAGACAATTTTCAATTTTGTGTGAAATTATTTAATGTCATTCGGTTGTTTGTAACGCCTGCATGCAAAGATGCAGTCACAGCACGCATGCTTGCAATGCACTCCCTGCAGTCCGGATGGTGGTCCAGCTGTTGCTCTGTGGGAAAGTGACTCATTACATAAGCACCTCAAACAAACATGACAAGCTGAGTCGCTCAGTTCGGCAGCGGTTTGGACATCACAGTGACCATCACACACGCCATTAAGGGTCAGTTCAGAGAAAACGTTGATGAATTTGTAGAAAAACCTGCATCTCAGCTGCAGTAAGGTGTACTTATTGTTTCAACAGATGGTAAGATGTGAGAGGTCCTGTGTGACCTGACCTTGAAAGCAGCATCACAGATAAAAAAAGACAAGGAGTCCAGATGGCTGTCCGTGCTCAGGGTGATAACGTACAGTGTGTGTGTGTATGTGTTGGGGACATCTGTATTTCAATTCAATTCAGATTTTATTAAGGAATTAAGGACACAACTCATGGGGGGTTCAAAACAAAAATGAATAAATTAATAAACAATCTCTAAAAAGAAAAGTTACGCCAACTGATTTTGTTGATTTTGTTGATTTTAACCTAATTTGGGTCACAAAGTGAGGTTAGAAAGACATTTTTGGTGAAGCCAATAAGACATCTTATGTTCAATTGCAGTGCTGTTAGGTTTCTTCTAACTAGATTCAACAAGCAAAACATAACTTCTATTTGAAACTGACGGGAATCACAGCAGACAAAAAACTGCATACATTGAAGGTTGTGAGACAGATCTGAATCAAAAACATCAGTTTGTGCTGTAGCGGCATGGCTCTATCGTGAAAATGTGTAGTAGTCGGTTGGTCCATCACTCTGGTCCAAACTCAACACCTCAATACCTTTCAGATGTACTGCCATGAAATTTCACGTCTTGCAGAAAATGAATCCTCCTGACTTCAGTGATTTTTCATCTAGCTCCACATTTAATTTGTCCATTACTTTGGTTTGTGACCAAATACTAAATCAATGACGTTCCCATCAGCCCTGTACTTTGTGTTTTGCGCTAATTAGCAAATGTTAGCATGCTAACACACATATTAAGACGGTGTACATGGTATCCATTATATCTGCTTAACATCAGCATGTTAATTTTTGTCTTTGTGAGCACATTAGCATACTGACTTTAGCATCTCTAGCACGTGTAGACTTCAAGCTTTCTTTAGCAACAAACAACATGTTGCAGCTGTGTTACTTTCACCTTTTGTCTCCTTCTCCACCAATTATTTTTCATTTATCATTTAAATTCCACATTTTCGAACTTATTTTTCTTTCCTAAACTAGTTTATTATTCTTGGTCAGCATAACTTTTGATAAGATTCATTTGGAAAATAAGCAAACTGTCTGAACCCAACTGCCCCCCCAAGAACTACCAGACACACACGAACACTCCCTTTCTCTCTCTCTCTCTCTCTCTCTCTCTCTCTCTCTCTCTCTCTCTCTCTCTCTCTCTCACACACACACACACACACACACACACACACACACACACACACTTTCCTCTAAATCATCCCATTACATAAATGAGTTTCACTCGTTTACTGCATGACATTGAAGCACCAGGCAATAAATTATTTTTATGACAGTCTTATTTCATTGTTTTGTGGGAGAATAACTATTTGCTGTACAGTCAGCTCAAGCTATCAGCACAGTAACCTGATGCATGTATTTAAATAAAATCATTACAAACAAGATAATATGTGAACAGTGATCTGGCGATATGGATATTATACTGCTTTTAGAGATTTTGCTGGACACCACTTTTGCACCATAAGATGAAATAAAAGGTCTGGAATGGAGCAAGAAGAAAAATACATTATGTAGTGTTTTACTGTCAATATAGTGTCTTCTTTAATGGCTGTATCAGACAGTTTTGGCAAATGTCTGACCCACATTCTCACTGGCTTCTTGAAAGCTTGTTATTATGATTACAGCTTACATAAATGTGCTGACAGGGAATAGTGGCTTCTGGGAAGAGTCCAAAACGACAAAATGGGGCTCCTAAAAGATTCCACTTTGCTACGATCAGCAGAACAGAGTGAAATGTTAATGTTAGGGTGCTTGATTAAAACAGTGTGGTTGAGGATTAGGTACCAGTTTCCATAGTCAAGAGACTTCAAGCTGGAAACAAAATCCAGCTGTGGCATAAAAGGGTATCAGCTCCAGTGTTGGTTCAGCCTGAGAATGAGGGCATTTCACTACAGACATGACGAGCTCAGTCGTCATCACTGACTTTAGGTCACACAGAGGACTGGAAATAATCACTCACCTCACTTTTATCCGAAAAATACTTCATTCAATAATTAAATTACATTTGAAAATTCAGTGCTTAGAAAATTGACAGTGTCTTAATCGTGTGACATTATAGCCCAGTGCAAGTTTTTATGGGGCTTAATGGAGAAAGAAACAAATAAAATTCCAATGGGGAACATAGTACATTTACTTAAGTACTGTACTTACTTTAAGTACAATTTTGAGGTAGTTGTACTTTACCTGAGTATTTCAATTCGCTATGTTAGACCACATTTCAGAGGGAAATATTGTACTACATTTATTTGACAGCTATAGTTTTTTGCGAATAAAAAAAGCTCCACATTGAATGGTAACATTAAATACTTGTTATATTTTAAAGCATCAATAAAGATAACTGATTGAAACCATAGTTCTGCACATTTTTGTTCCTTTAAGTACATTTTACTTTACATAAGTAAAATTCTGAGTTCCCCGGTAGCTGAAAGGTTACTGCACCTGCCACATATCCACAACAGTTCATGTCCGGCAAGGGTTGTTTCAAGTCATACTCATCTCTCTCGACCTCTATGCCAATAACTGTCCAATGAAGTAAAGAAATAATCTTTATATATATATATATATATATATATATATATATATATATATATATATATATATATATATATATAAAGATTAAAATTCTGAATGCAGTGGAGTGTTTTTACATTGCTGTACTGCTGCTTTTACTGAAGTACTTCTTCCACCAAAGTAAAATTAAATGATTGAATGAATAGTTTTTAGACACAATAGATTCAGCTCTTGTGTGTGCAAATAGTCAAACATGTTTAAATATGTCACATGAGTTTGTGCTGTTATTGTTGTTACACTTTAAATCTTCCATATTGTCTCTTCCATTAAATTTTTGTTTCATTTTACACATCTTGTAGTTGAGAGATTAGTTGTTTGAACTTTGCCTCCTAATTAGATTCAGGGTTTTTTAAACAGTTGAAATACCTGAGTACTAATATCCTAATCTGCTATGTCTGAGTACTCAGCTTACCTACCTAGTTCCCCCAAAAGGAGATTTTCTATACCCACGTATGCTTTATTTTAACTGCCTTAAAAAAAACTGCTGCACATATATTTTGAGCCAGGCTGTTATGTAAACTGTGTGACCTGTAATTTTCATTTCTCAGGGTAACAAATGCACACAGTCAAAATGAAGTAATTTCCACCTATATTTTTGAGACCTTCTTTGTGAGAGCTTATCTGTTTTTGTGTTTATAATAATTTAGGACCAGTGGGTACAGTAGCTGCAGCTACTAAAGTTACAGTTTGGGCTTAACTCAGGAAATTGAACATTTTTGTGCAGAAATCTGTCTGCAGCATCTGACCTGAGAGGATATACCCCACAATTAGCTTCTGTACTTTAACCCAATCCTTTTCCTGCTCTCTCTATCTCTCTGTAGCAGAGTCATACTCTGCGGCGGGCAGTGACGGCAGTATTACCCCATCAGTGGGCCCTGTACCCCATCAGGCCTCAGGCAACTCCAGCCCTTGCTCACACACCTCGTCTGGAGGATCACGGCATCCGGTCAGCGCCCTGAAGAAATGGCTCACCAATCCTGTCCGCAAGCTGAGCTCTGATGCTAGAGGGGGAGCGGGGAAAGCGGAGAAGCAGATGTGTAGGTCAGACGGGAGGCAGCCTCCATCGCTCCTTTCCCATGGTGAAGCTCAACCAAGGCCCCTGGAGCAGCACGACAACTACACCATCCTCCCCTCTGAAGACCAAGACACGGTGAGAGCGAGAGATTTCAATGTAATATATACATTTATTAACTCTGAGGAAACACTTTTTTATGCTTGTTTGTGATGCCTGTTGTTGTTTTTATTGTACAGGTGTCTAAAGACAAGGTGCTGAGCCCAGCATCTCCTCCTGCACAGCCCTCCGGTCAGAGCTGCTTATCTGATGTCCTGCAAGGCAGAGACAAACAGAGTCTAGTAATGTCTCAATTCTGTATCTTCTCTACTCTTGCAGTAAATACTTAAACAGGACTTACAGTGATTGCAGTTACTGAGTTAAAAACAAAACCAAGAGTATTTCTTTGGATGTTGTAGGCAGGATAAAAGGCCCAATGTGAGTTATAAAATCCAGATTTTTAAGCTTCACTTTGGTTGTCTGGTAAACAAGAACATTTTCAATATAAAAAAATCATCTGCAGTGCAAAAACATTTGGTGAATGACATGTAACACTTTAACGTTATTGTTGCAATGATATGAGATTATGCATTGTTTGAAATTGTACTTTTTACTGATGAGAACATATAATTAAATTAGATGACCAGTCAAAGTAGATGAAAAAAACACAAGTGAATCGTTTGAATTATGCAAAGTCAAATGTGCTCTCAACTCTAAATTCTTCACAGTTATTTCAACTCTTTCGGCAAAGCCTCTTTTTATCCACAAACCTTTTTTGTAACACAGCTTTCATGAGCTAATGACATCTAAATGATTGAAACACAAAAGAGAACTCACACTCAAACTATGAATTACAAACAAACATCCTGTTCAGTTGTATTAGCATGTGGAAGGCCTCATACATGCACACGGCAAGTAAATAGAGAATATTTTCACATTTTGCCACATGTTTGGTGAGCACAGGCAGACACTGCTTCTTTCTGGTAACCCTACACTGTACTGAGTATTCTCTGAAAGGTCCTGTAGAGTGGAATCAATCCTGTAGGCTTTTCTAGACAGCATCTGGAAGTAATCAACCAGCCGAGCAGCCTGTAACAGGCTGAAATGGGGTCAGGGTTGGGGGTGAGCCAAAATTAGAAGAAGAGGCCTAAAGGCAAGGTGTGAAGCAGGCCTGTGGATGTGTGGATGTGATGGACAGAGCTCCTCCAAGGATGACAGGGTCGGGTTTCATAAGCTTTACATAAGAGGAACCTTTTAGAGGGTTGAAACAAGTCTTTTACCTGTCAAGTATGTTGTTCTGCAAGATCTATGAATGTTCTCACTTTCAGCCCAAATCTAAGGGTCCTTTGGGAAAATATTATTCCAAAGACACCTGCAGCTTTATATTTACTTTGGCTCTTAACTCTTTATTCTTGTCCTTCCTTCTTGGTCAGGGCAAATAGAGGGCCTCATTGTCTCTTTGAAAGAATCATTAAGCATTTTTGAAAACACACTAACTCACTCTTTTATCTGTATATTTAATATGAAGCAGCCAGTTAGGTTAACTTAGCAGAAGGAAATATGGAAATAAGGGGAAACAGCTAGCCAGCCTGGCCCTGTCTAAATCCATACACAAGTTCCCTAAATATGTTCTGCTCAAAAACCAAACAAATGAGATATGTATTAATTAGTGAGCTTTAGAGGTACTGGTGGACAGATTTTCTTACCCTTGAAAGAGCCAGTCTATCTGCTTCCCCTGTTTACAGACTTTGTGCTAAGCTAAGCTAATCAGCTGCAGGCTCCAGCTGCATATTTGCCAGGAAGACGTGAACATGGCATCAATTTTCTTGAAAACACATAAGCAAATTTCCCAAACAACTATATTCCTTTAACTTCCTAATGGTTTTCAGGGGAGCTAATGTACTTTTATCTGTTGAGAGGGGAACATTTAGAACAGCGACCAAGCTAGGCTCTGCAGTTTTAATTGCTCCTGTCTTGCGGATCAGAGCCAGAGTGGAGATGGAGTTTGAATCAACCTCAGATGGCTTTCATAGTCAGGATGTCTGCTGGGTGAGGATGTGAACAGTTGACACTGAAAGAGAGAGAGAGAGAGAGAGAGAGAGAGAGAGAGAGAGAGGGAGAGAGAAATCAAAAAAGACTGTCACCGGGAAAAAAAGAGAAAAAAAAAATAAAAAGAGGTAAAATCAACAGAAAGTGCATATTTGACCTACAAACTAACTCACACAGAAGGATTATCATCCAGAGCACTGAGGCAGGGAACAAAATGTGGTGAGACTACAGTATGTCAAGAGGATTACAGTCAAATTCACATTAGATTATACTGCTTTTAGGTGAGGAGTGATATTTGTTATATAACAACTCTCCATTTAGTTAACGCCAACCTCTGTTATATGACCTAAATTGTACAAATGTTGCTCTTTATTCACCTTTATCCATGAGGCTCAATTCTACTTTTCTAATATATTTGCTCCACAAATCCCCTCAGTAGCAGCAAGGAGAGACATTAAAAAGTGCTTATTACTCTCAGGTTACTACTCAGGGATTTAGGGTGGCATGACTTTCCAAAAAGAGGATCAACGAAATTGCCCTACTGATGAGTTCCCCAGGATAAGACACAAGTCTGAAACCCAGCCCGTCTCCTTATTTTTCCACAGATGTGTGCTGGCAGGTCAGAGGATGCTGCAGAAGACGTTTAATGATTTAAATGTGTCTGGCTGATGCGCCAGTGGTCAGACTTCATGACACCAAAGTGTTTCACCAGTGGTGGAAGAAGTACTCAGATCCCTTACTTAAGCAAAAGTAACAGTGAAACAATGTATGTAAAATACTCCATTACAACTAAAAGTCTTGTTTTTAAAACAAACACTATTATGCAAAAGTTTTTTCAGTAAAATGTATCAAAGGTAAAAGAACTCATTCTTCAGAAAATGGTTCCTGTGACTGAGGTATTACTATCTATTACCTCATTAGATTGTTAATATTGGTACATCGATACTTAAGTAGCATTTGGGTCAGAGAAAGAAGAAAAAAACAAAGTTCTGCCACAAACATTTCTATTCATTTTTGGACTTTTGTCGAATATTGGCTTTTTTGTGAAATACTGGATATTGTTACCTCTTTAAATGAGAAGTCCAGACAAGACACTGCTCATTATAAGAAGTCATAAGCCAAAAAGTTTGTAAAAGTCAAAAACTAACTGCAGTATAGCTCTGAACTAAATGCAGCGGAGTAAAAAGTACTATATGTCTTTCTGAACTGTGGTGGAGTTGAAAGTAGCAGAAAATTGAAATATTCAAGTAAAGTACAACTTGAGTAAATGCACTTGGACTCACTGACTGTCTCCTCTTACGTAATATGTTATGATGTTGCTTACCAAAAGCTGTACTTTTTTTTTTTTTTTTTTTAAATTTTAGAGCCACAAATCCAGCATCAACACTCTCCAAGGTGATGACAGCTGTACTGTGACTGATGATTCAGGGAGCCAGTGGTCTGCTACAGTGGACAGCGAAGAGGAGAGGAACGTTGCCTTAGAGAAGAGCATGTAGGTGTTGACCTCTGTATTTAAAGGAATAGTTCTACATTTTGAGAAGTAAGTTTGCTTTCTTACTGTGAGTTAGATGAGGAGATTGCTATATCTGTTATGTTTAGAGAGGTATTAATCTTCATCTAACTCTTGGTAAAAAAGCAAATAAGCATCTTTCCCAACATGTCAAACTATTCCTTTACTGCACATATACATTTCTGCTTTTATTTTGCTATAATGTAATTGATAATTCCTCTTTCTGATTATGCTTTATTTGCTTTAATCTCTGTCTCAGATATGTGCTGACAGAGCTAATAGAGACTGAAAGGTTGTATGTGGAGGATCTTGGACTCATAGTGCAGGTGTGTCTTGCTTCAAAGCATCAGAAAATTCAGCTTATTGTATTTATACAAGAAATAATGAATTCTTCAACATCCATGTCTAAAAATTGAAAGAGAAATTTTCTTTTTTCTTGTGTGTGTGTGTGTGTGTGTGTGTGTGTGTGTGTGTGTGTGTGTGTGTGTGTGTGTGTGCACGCGCAGGGCTACATGGCGTCTATGGCCAATCAGGGAGTTCCAGAGGATATGAAGGGGAAGGACAGGATTGTGTTTGGAAACATCCACCAGATCTACGACTGGCATAAGGAGTGAGTGTGTTTCCTCAGAATTAATAAATTCACCTCTCAGTTCCTCTGAATTTGAACAATTTACAAATTCAGAGGAATACAGTTCACACTTATTGTTTTTTAGCTTCTCATGTTTCATGACAGTCCAGCGTGTGTCATGTCCCTTGTGGCCGTTTGTTTCCTGCCTCTAAGTGTGTATTTGTGTGTGAGTGTGTGTGTTTATTCGGCTGGATAACTGTTCTTGCCTGACCTTTTCTTCTTCGTGTCAAACAGCTATTTCCTGGGCGAGCTGGAGAAATGTGTGGGTGATCCAGACAGCTTGGCTCAGCTCTTCATCAAACATGTGAGTCTATTGATCAGTGAGTAACAAGTGCTAATAAGAAGTTTCTTTTTTAGTCCCTCTGCGTGTTTTGAGTTTGTCTGAAGGTTGCAGCCGTCTCACAGAGAGTTCTGGCTTTGTGCAAAGCCTTTGGTCCCCTGCCATCCAGATGTTTCTCCATCTTGCAGATCAGTTGTTTGCAGGTGCAGCTGCAGAATAAAAGGTCTCGTAATCACTCTGGTTCGACTAAAGAACTCTCAAAGCCGACACTCAGTGTTCAAGATGCTCCACAGAGACCATGCTGTGTCTGAAAATGAGCTGGAATTATAGATCTAAGAGCTCCATTAAAAGTATTCACCCCCACTTTTTATCGTTGTACACTGCGCATTGAAAAAACTGATTATGTAATGTCAAAGTGAAAACAGACCTCTATAACTAAACAAAGTACAAACATAAAACACAGTAATAGATGAATTAGCAGGAGGATAAACTATTGCTATTTTGATTGGTTGCAACTTTTTTCTGCTCAGCTCCTCTATCCAACTTTAGTCAGCATGGTGCAGCAAACCTAATTAAGACACTGCAGATTAAATCATTCTTTGTCAGCCACTGGAACTATTTAATGAGGGAACGTTTCTGCACTGATTTAACAAAACTTCACAAAAACTTTTGAGGGGGATGGAATCACAACAAAACTTGATCAGGGACAGCTCACAAGTTTTAATCTTTGTCTGTCTCTCTCTTTCTCTCTCTCTCTCTCTCTCTCACACACACACACACACATGCATCATTTGCAGTAATAGTCACATGATCTCTCTCTCTCTTTCTGTCTTAAATTTCCAGGAGCGAAGACTTCACATGTATGTTGTTTACTGTCAGAACAAACCCAAGTCAGAGCACATCGTCTCTGAGTACATTGAGACCTACTTTGAGGTGAGGGCTTAAATCTATCACAACTTTATTTCTATATTCATCTTCTCCTTTCACATGTGTTGCTTTGAATTTGTTAAAGCATTTAAAACTTTTCTCTCCTTTCTATCACCTCACAGGATCTCAGGCAGCAGTTGGGTCACAGGCTGCAGCTCAACGATCTGCTCATCAAACCTGTTCAGCGGATCATGAAGTATCAGCTGCTGCTGAAGGTTTGCGGTCATTTTTACATGTTGCTACCTATTGTATATTAGTTATTAATTGAGTTTCCAAACAAATAACAGATAACACGTAGCATGTCAAGCTACAAAAACAGATTTTAAGTTATTATAAAACAGAACAATTAGAAAAAAACCTATGAGAAATAAAAAGTTGTGTAGCTAAATGTAATAAATATAAAAGTAAACTATATATGTGTACACATACTTACACATATAGTGTGTAGTGGCGTACACAACAACAAAGGAAATATTTTATTCACATGGAAATTGGATACCTTAAACTCCTTAAACTGACCTTCATAGTTTAGATTTAATTTACTCCAGTTTAACAAAGTAGGAAATAATGGGTAGATGTAACAGAATTTAACATTATTTGCCACACATTTTATTTGTCATGCAGCCAAAAAAAACTGCATAACAAAAAAGATGTAAAAGAAAACAAGAATTATTATACTGATTATGCATCAAATTTATGGAGCATCAAATTTATAAGTAATTTCCCTTCTGATCCACCCATCAGCTTCAGAACCGCATTGAGTTTTTTTTAGAATTACAGCATAAAAAAGGGTAATGCTTCTTTCTTTCTTAAAAATCACCGCAACTCTAAATAGACTTGTGTTTGACACCCTCAGGACTTTCTGAAGTACTACAGCAAAGCAGGAAGAGATGTTGAGGAGCTGCAGGTATGATGCCATTACAGAATGTACAAACAAATATAAAATAGTATTTTCAATCTGTCTGAATCTGTAAATGTTTACTTGTGCAACTTGTTTTGACTTACTGACCTTCATCCGTTTACTTTCCTCCATCAGAAAGCAGTGGAGGTGATGTGTTTTGTGCCAAAACGCTGCAATGATATGATGAATGTGGGCAGGCTCCAAGGATTTGAGGTGAGATTCTTTTTTATCTGTAATCATGTGTCCCGGGTGGCTTACAGTAATAATAAACTTGACTTCTACAGCACCTTTCAAAACCGGAGTTACAAGGTTCTTCATAAGAAACGATAAAATAACATACAGGTGCAAGATAGAAAACAGGAAAATAAAACAAAACGGAAAAAAAATGCATTAAAACACTTGCAGACTTTCACAATGTTTGTCACGAACATACTGTTTCAGGGGAAAATCACAGCTCAGGGGAAACTGCTCCAGCAGGATACCTTCTCTGTCAGCGAACAGGAAGGCGGCTTCCTGTCCAGAGCCAAGGAGAGGCGGGTCTTCCTGTTTGAGCAGCTGGTCATCTTCAGCGAGCCAATTGATAAGAAAAAAGGCTTCTCTTTGCCAGGGTACACCTTTAAAAACAGCATAAAGGTAAGAATATTACTGTGTTTGAATTGCTCTTTATGTTTGGTTTTGTGCTTTTTCTCAATGTCTAACATGTTTGCTGCATGCTCTCCAGGTCAGCTGCTTGGGCGTGGAGGAGCATGCTGAGGAAGATCCATGCTGCCTGGTCCTGACCTCCCGCGGGACTGACAGCAGCGTGACACGCTTCATCATGCAGGCATCATCTCCGGAAATACAGCAGGCTTGGCTCGATGATGTGGTCCAAATCTTAGAAACTCAGAGGAACTTCCTAAATGGTACCAGAGATGAATGTTTCCTCAATAAAACCACAGATTTAAGAGTTTGGTGTGGTGCATCTGAGTAATTTGACCTTTCTTCTTTGGCACTGTAGCCCTCCAGTCTCCAATAGAGTACCAACGCAGGGAAAGCAAGTCAAACAGCTTGGGCAGAAACATGAAGTCTCCAACTGGCCTGCGACCTCACTCCTCAGCATCCATGGACCGACGTCAGCAGCCCTGCCTGCTGTCTTACAACACCTCCCTGCCCTCGCTGCATCCGCCCCAACACTGCCCGGCCTCGAAAGTGGTGAGTTTATATCAACGCTCCCTTCCGCTTACATCATCTGTACTTTTCTCCAACATCATAAACATTCACTCTGTCTTTGATTTCTCTTTTATATCTTAAGGTTTCTAGCCCTTGTGCCGGGACACATCAAGAGCCTCAACTTCCACTTTCCTCCAAAAAGCAGCTCAGTCTGTGTCCTGAGGTGAGACACGGCCATGGGACGTCCAATGGCCTGTCTCCTTGCAGCCAGCAAAGCACGCAGGTACCTCAGCCTTGCCTTACACAGCTGTTGTAAAATGATTACTCTAATTCTTCCCGTAAGTAGAAAAGCAACATATTGTGAAGGGTTGGTTCACTCAAATTACTACAAAAAAATCTCACATACCTAAAGTGGTATCTAACCATGCATACAGTTTTTATTTTATTTGAAAATCTTTTTGCTGACTACAGTGATTAAATTCTCACCTGGCTGCAGTGATGTAAAAGTGTACTACAGGGTGTGTTGGTACACTCTGACATCACTTCTGGGTGTGGTCAACGGTGCGACTGATTTAAACTTTCTCCCAGAGATAAAACACTGCTTTTCAGTACTAAATTATTCTTTAAACATGCTTTGTTAAAAGTAAAAGTTGTGTGGTTTAGTGGAGCTTTGTCGCACACCACTGCTGTCCGATAAAGGCGAGATGCAATAATCCCAAAAAAGTAAAAGACATGGATTCATTTTTACTTAAAGTAAAGCACTCTTAATCACAAAATATACTAAAGTATCAAGAGTAAAAATACTCATTCTGTGGGAAGGTAGATGCATTAACTTTAATGAACATTTTAATGTTGAATTTAACATCTTTATACTCTGTTAGTGTAGTGTTAGTGTATTTCCATATTTTGTGTGTAATAACTTTATCTGCACACAGTCACAGCTTACTACAACCATCAGATACATGATTAAAAGAACAATATTTCCATATTAAATTTATTATAAGTGTTATGAATGAATATACTTACTAACCCTAACTCTAACTGTAACCCCTAAGCCCCCAGGACCTGGAAACTGGACAGTAGTTGGGTAAATGTTAGCTGCTATCTCCACATCTGATTGTAAAATTAATAAAATAGTATAGCTGTGAGATTTATCAGGTTACATGGTCTATGATTTAACATTATTGGTAACTACACCTTTGAGCATTTAATGTGAACATAAATGAATTCACTGGGTTTTAAATAATGTAGATGAGATCGGTGGAGCTGTTATCTCTTTGGCAGCAGCCTGACATTGTCATGATCACTGATGATGAGGGGAAATGACTCTCTGGTTGCCTTTGTCAAATATCCTGTTGTTGTTTCTGCATGGATTTACAAACCTGGTCGACCTCAACTACTGCCAGAGTCATTCTGACATCCAGTTTATGGAAAACCAGCTGACCTACTGTTTTATCTTATTCACCCAGACTTCCACTGAGAGGAGGAAGTGGCTTGATCACAGTGCTCTTATTAGACCTGCATATCTGGCCTGATTTCACAGTGGCTCTCGTCCTCTTGTTCCCCCTCTTTGTGTTTTTGGATCCGCACTGTTTCCATCCTGCTCCACATGCCCAGTAGTACATACAGGCTTCCTATGCACGTAAAATCAGAGCAATATGACACTTTATGCAACAACTGCATAATCATATTTCTGTGGAAGTAGAATCCAATGCGGATCAGGTTAAAGCACACACTTGAGATTGTAGTTTATTTCATTTGGTGGCTCAAATGACTATGTATAATATGACAGGGGTCACTCAAAGGGACAAACCCACAGAGAATTATCATCCAACTCTGCAGTTCCCATCAGCTCTGCAGCATCTTAGAGTCTTACTGTGTTGATCACTATCACAGCTATAGTCAACCTGTCAGGTTTCTGTTTTCAGTGAAAGAGTTATGATAAATCGATTATACACTACCTGGCCCAGGTGGTGCCCCAGTCAGACATCCCACAGCCAAAAGTGTAGGCTGAGTGTGGGCCCCACTGGGACTCATTGTGGGTCCACAGTGTGCCCATAGTATGCCCATAAGTGTGGCCCAGGCTCAGCCCACACTTTGGGTTGGCTGAGGGATGCCCCACATTTCAGGCCAGTAACAGGGCCCACAGTGGGCTGCCCCTGTTTAAGTTTATGTTTCAAACATTTACATTCATTTGCAGCCAGGTTAGAAGAAAAAACTGAGCATGTGGATTGGACACTGAATAAAATGCTAAAACAACTTTGTTTTTATAAAACATAACAGTGACCACATAGAACCACATTAGAACACAGTAAGTACGTATAAATCATTCTCCTCAGGGACATCAGTGGATCTCTGCCATTTATCTTCTGGTCCTTCTGTTCATGGGGAAGCACAATGTTAAATACTTGATAAAGTAAATAAGAACAAACAAAAAATCTGAACAAAAGGTCCAAATGATTGTTTCTGAAGCTTTCGTGGAAAAGTAACGCCCACCAAGGGTTGTAGTGAGGTGCTGATCACTGGAAGCAGACTCAAGAGCAGGAAAAGTGTTGCACACTGTGGCTCCACATGCATTTCCCTTTTATATGGATGACATTTTGACCCTCAGGCCTTCTAAAAGATCAACAATCACACTAGGCCACACCCTAGTAGCACATCTGATGGTGATTAGATAATCATGTTCCACCATTAGGGTGAGAAAAACAATCTAAAGGCCTTCAGCAGATCAAAACGTTTAACAAATAGTGACAGGAACTACAGCTAATCAATTCAAATAAAGTGACAAACACCAATTGAAATTTTACATTCCAGTCCTTTTGGTTAACTGCCTTGGGCCCCGCACAGACTATCCCACAGGGGGACCTGTGTCTGTATTCCCAAGCCCACAGTACATATCCCACAGAAAACCCACACTGGGGCATGAAGAAGTAAAACCTCTGTGGACCCTGCAGAGGCTAACCCGCAGGGGAGTCTGTGTGGGCTTGCCAAAGGGCAAAACTGCTGTGGGCCCCACATATGCTTACCCACATGGGGTCCACATGGGATTAGTGTGGGTTTTCCCTGCCCACACGTCCCCACAGTAAACCTACACATACCCACAGTGGGCCCCCATGGACATCTTTGCTGGGAATCTGCAACCTCACTGCTAGGTGCCACTAAATCTTACACACTGCTCCTTAAAATACTTTATACCATTTTGAGTTGTACATTTAATTCATACATTTTTGTCCTCTCAGGGTGTGACTGGCAGTGTCCAGGAGAGCAAGCAGTAATGACCTCCGATG
Organism: Euthynnus affinis; assembly: GCA_029490765.1. NCBI lineage: Eukaryota > Metazoa > Chordata > Actinopteri > Scombriformes > Scombridae > Euthynnus > Euthynnus affinis. The sequence goes on along the minus strand of CM055840.1, from coordinate 15,518,675 downwards.
ACACATGAACTCACTTTCCCCTTCTGGAGTGGGAGTGCCTCGGCCGAGTCTGCGAGCTCCGTCAGCATCATTTGTTTCACTCCTGTACAGAAGTCATGAAGGCCTCAGTGTCTCTGTCTTCAATATATTGTCCTAGATTTCCTTTTGAATTTCCTTCAAATACCACTATGGTGCAGGCTAATCTGGATTTGATCTTGTATAATCATATTGGTTTGATTGTGTTCATTTGAGTATGTGTGTGTGTGTGTGTGTGCGTGTGTGTGCAAACGCTGCATATTCACATGCCTACAGATAGTCATAACAGAGAGGAGATGTAATGTGTGAAAATATGGATTTTAAGCACTACAGAGACTGTACTTCATATTGTATATGTATAGATTTCTTACTTTTTCCACTGAAAATTCCTTGATGGATATTTTTGTAATGCATAATATTTTCATAAGGGACCAATTCCACTTTATTCCCCCAGAGAACTGGGAGCTCAAATCCCATACTCTGTGTCCTTAAATGACTTAAATGTATTCTTGAGTCCACTGGGCGACTGCAGAGTCCAGCTTCACTGTGGGATCTGAATCTATACGAGTTGTGTATATCTGTGCGTACCCTGCAGATTTGCAAATAGCTGTGTTTTCCTTTTGGTGGGCTATTTTAACCCTGCCATTGTTAGACTGTTATCTGAATGAAACACATTATCAAACCCACACAAAGCACACGTCATAATCAAGCAGAAAGAGGAAAAAGGGAACAAAGAAAAAACAGAGGTGCTCATCTGTAACTGTCATCTTGAATGTAAATAATCTCATGTGGGATCATATCAGTGTAACTCTGTGGTGTTGTGATGTGCTGATACACACACAGAATTAAAGAGAAAAGCTGTTCAAATGCTGATCATCATTTTTCTGAGAAACTCTAACACATTTCAGAGCTACACTACACAGTACAAAACTTCATGGCCTTTCTTTACATGTCTTTGTATAATAGAAATAGACCCATGAAAACTCTGAAGGAAATGAATGACTGATCATGCAGTTACTGCAGGTTTTATCTGATTGCAGGAAACCAGTAAAATGTCTCTTTCAGTCAGATTTTTAAAAGATTTTTAAAATACATTTTATTTAAAAGCCCTTAAACTACTTCAGTGAAAAGATACAGGTCTAAATTACAGATAAGCATATGTTATAATATGCAGTGTGTACTCACGGTTTTCTTTGCCTCCACTGTCTTAATTAAGTAAAAGTGTATATTTATTTGCACAAGTCACGCCTGAGTGGCTTCTCAAGAATGAACTGAAAGTGGCATCAAATCTGATCTTTGCACTAAATCTACTGACTGTCAGCACAGACAAACTGTTAGTACCTAGTGGAGACGTTAAGGAAGATCACGCTCATAATTATGTATTAGTGAATCACATTGTCAATTTGAAATTCTGTAATTTAACAATATCAACATTTTTATATTGTGAGTATTTATGTTTGTAGACAAATTAAAAGAAATTACAGATGAGTTAATTTCAAGGTGTGGAAATAACAGGAGCACAAAACCTTTTTAAACAGGAAGTATGCAGTATTCTTAAACCAGACTAACTTATATTAAAGTCTAGTCTGCTGACAAAAAACAAAAACAGGAGACTATTGTCAGTATCCTTATGTGCCACTGTGCTCCCATGTGGACTTTTAAAAGGCCTGCAGCACCTCAACACTCCAGCTGAAAGATTTCCTGGATACCATTCAAATTCCCTTTAACACAACAAGCATCTTAGCTGCTTGTTTTGGCCAGGAGCAATCTGTATCTATGACACATTGAATCCCAAAGGCCCATTATTCATTTGCGCTGTTCCTGTAATACAAGTGAGATTGAAGACTCACACGATGTATTCACACTGCCACTATTGACAACTTCTCCTACGTCTTTTCCAACATTTCTGCTCTCCTAAACACTTAATATGTACTTCCCTCTGTGCTGTGCTCAACATGGATACCAAGCAAACATTTACAGATCTTGTAAATATGCTGCGTTTGAACTTTGATCCTGGTTTTTATTTATTTTTAAAGATCCCCTCCAGTCATGTTTTAACATGTAAAATCCTCTGCTTGGAATAATAAATGTTTGTGTGTTTGGCTGTTTTTTTTCCACAAAAATGTTCAATTACCTTGTTAAAAATCTTTAAAATTACATCTACTCCTTCTTCTAGTTTTAGTTTTAGCCTACTGCTGGATGCAAGATGTCTCCTAGTTCTCTGGAAGTTAAACACTGGACCACAGTTGGCTCCAAACTAGTTGTGAGCACAGAGAAACTTTCCACTTTGAGCAGATGAATATGAAAACAGCCTTCTAGTGTCAAACTCTGCATCTACATCATTCTACTCAGTGAAGCTAAGACATCCAACTGAAGGGACAAGAAGAAAAACACATTGCTGATTGGAAAAGGACTTTTAGTTAGGTGTTGTCTTTTTTGCATTTTGCTATATTTAGCTTGCAACTAAAATGCAGACAGAATTTCAGGGCGGGGAATGTCATGCAGACAGTACTCTTTTGGAATAAAATTCAGGACATTGTGGTTGTAAAGTATGCATTTTAAACCACTGGGTCAGCTGGACACTCCTTGGCCATGGCCCTTTGTTTGAGTTTCCTCCCAAAATACAAAGACTTGAAACTTGGTTGGAACTTGGAAACTAAATTGCCCGTAGACGTGAATATGAATGTATCTCTCTGACTGACTGAGGACCAATTTAAGGTGTGTGTCTTATTTTGACCATGGTATTCTGTGGCAGTATGCGTGTGTGTCTCAGGTGTATGTACCACAATGTCATATTAGGCATCTTACCAGGTTCAGAGAGATTTTTTTTCCCCTTTAAATGTTGTATTGGTCCCAGTAACAGTAACTCATCCTTCACCTCCCTGGTGAGGTGAAAGGTTTCCAGTCAACTCCTCACAGTTTTCACATTTATTTCTAGTTAGTAGATGTTTCTCATGTGAAGACAAACTTTTGTTTTCCACATCAAACTTATCATCCTGTCAGTGTCAGCTCACAAAATAAATATAGCTCAGTCTTTTTTTTTTCTTTTTTTTAACTATTTCATATCTAAAGATTTTTCTTGCTTTAATTTGCTTCTTTGTCTTCTTCATCTCTTGAAAAACATTTACTCTTGGAATGTATTTGGCAAGTGTTTGGTATAATTCACAAAATAATGACTGTAATGAAGTGAACGGACATGAAAAAGATCACATGAAGACCTCATGACACAGGTGCCAACTATTGTTTGACTCTTTTAAAGACAAAAACCAACAAACAAACAGACAAACAAACAAAAACAGACATCAAATCATATTCACATTACAGAATAAATGTGAATGATGAGTATGAAACATGAGTCCTATAAGTGAAAATGTTACAGTCAAACATTTAGTGGAGCATTGATGGAAACTGCTGAGGGACACAGCAACACCAAGGCAAAAAACTTAGTGTTTGATTACATAATAACTATGACCTTTAAATACATTTAGTTTTATAATGAGCGTCTGAACAGGGATGCCTTAAAGGACACTTGATGATAATGTAGACTGAACCTGTGACTTCCTGTTTTCACGATGCAAATCCCCTCCTTTTATTTCTTCTGAATTCGAAGTAATTCAAAAGTTTTGGTAATGAAAGCGTTGTTTCCACAGACATTTTAATATGTCAACATTATAAATTTAAAAAAATCCTCATTACGCATCACGTTAAATCAAATCTGCTGTGATAAGAAGACTCACACAAGTGTTTTTTGGGTGAAGCAGGCAAGATAAGATAAGCTCAGTGCTAACACAATAAATATGACTGTTAAAAATAGTTTTCAGCCCAGCGATAAATCTGTCAACAGTTACAAATCTTAACATGAGACAAGTTTTTGAACACACAACTACACAACAGCCTTTTCATGATAATTTCACTGATGTAGTTATAGATTCTGACCCCTGTCCACATTTGGTAAAGAAAAAGAAAAAGCAGGCAGAAACATCACACTAAACAGAAAACGTTCTCAACAAGGCTCTGTCCTGAAACACGTGAGCATTTTTCCATTGTACTCCGAGCCAAATAAATAAGTGAAGTGTTAGTATTTTGTCCACCTTGACTTGGAAATTTGAGGTGTGCCACCATATTTTTCAGAACATGCTCACAGGATTTTGGGTTTTGCGCTTCACTGACAATCCCAATATTGAAGCACAACCTCCTTTTCCAATTCAGCCATCAGAAAGTAGAAACACAAAACACTCTCAAGAAGGCTCTGTCCTGAAACGCATGAACGTTTTTCCATTGTGCTGTGAGCCAAATGAATGAGTGAAATGTTAATATATCGTCCTCCTTGACTTGGAAATTTGAGGTGTGCCACCATATTTTTCAGAACATGCTCACAGGATTTTGGGTTTTGCGCTTCACTGACAATCCCAATATTGAAGCACAACCTCCTTTTCCAATTCAGCCATCAGAAAGTAGAAACACAAAACACTCTCAAGAAGGCTCTGTCCTGAAACGCATGAACGTTTTTCCATTGTGCTGTGAGCCAAATGAATGAGTGAAATGTTAATATATCGTCCTCCTTGACTTGGAAATTTGAGGTGTGCTACCTTTTCACATTTTTCAGAACATCCATTTTCAGTTTAACTCTTGAGAATCACATTATTGAAGCACAACCTCCTTTTCCAATTCAACCTTCACACAAAATAGTTTTAAATATTCCTCTGGCAATGAAAAAAACAAACAAACAAAAAAAAAACTGCTGGTAAATTTCTGGCACTCCTTTGCTAACAACAAATGACAGTTAAAAACTAAGTAATTTGAGTTTTTAAGAAACAATAGAGTGATACAAGGCGCCATCTAAAGGCCATGGTATAAAAGAACAACTTCATCACTTCAGGCAGTGTGTATCACAGTCTATGACATACAGAAACTCTCAAAAAAGGAGCCGTCAGTATAAAAAGAGGATTTTCAAGCCTTGGTGCTTCACACTTACACCTCATTGACTTTGTCTCACTAGGCGTGATTCAGAGTTTCCCTCTCATGCTCTGACTACTCACATCGTTCCAAGCTGTTAAATAATCTCACCAATTTTGACTCAACATGCTTGTTTTTTCCCCTCCTTTCTTTTTTCTTTTACAATGAGGAAAAATAAACACGCACTTTGGTTAATCCAACTTTTCTTTTAGGCAGCATTTAAAAAGACGCAACCACTTTCATGCTCATTCACCAGCGTACTCTCCTCGTCTTTAGATGCTTGCTGAAGAAACCAGAGTGACAGGCAGCAGAAGACAAAAAGAAACAAAACAAGGCTGCTCCCAGATCAGGTAACACCAGGTCTCACTTCAGGTGGATGGGCCCAAAAGTTTCTCCTCCTTACTTACAAATGACACAAAGGGGTAGCAAAACCATAACACAAAATGATAAAAACACCCCAAAGCCAGCAGGCAACACTTGGCTGGACCAGTCACGCAGCATAGGTAACACAGGTGAAAAGTTTTGAATGTGTTCTTCATGTGGCATTGGTAAGAAGGACACCTATGCTCTGTGTCTACAGGATTGTCACTCTCTGAGAAGTGTCCCTTTGTCCTCATCACGCTCTCTATTGCTTTTCCAGGCTCAGTCTTTTCAGATAGTGCAAATTGAAGGAGGACTCTCACACACCTCACATTAAAATAGAATGATGATGAATCTAGTTGCTACCTGTTGGTTTTTATCTTCTCCCAAAGCTTGGTCTCTCGAGGATGTAAAGCCAGATAAGATTTGACAAACACAAAAGTGTAACCCCTTCATAACCTTGAATCAATCATGATGATGCTGTGATTTGCAGTTAACTGGGTCTCTGTAAACAAGACGACATGTTTTGTTACTACAGCTTATTGTCTATATTTCCACTGCTGCACTGGTTCCACTCCAGAAAAGAGTCTGAACTTTCATATCAGGCTCCTGGATATTGACTTTTTAGCTCAGCGTGGAGCTGTGCACTGACAGAATAAACATGCTAAAACTGCTCTAATGGCACAATGACTTTTTTAAACTACAGTGAAGCCTGAAAACCGCTGTCAAGGTGTTCAAGGGAAAGGCAAACAAAAGTGTTTGTCTGAAATCTTATCTGACAGGATGCCGTGGAGGAGAACTTCTTTGGCAACTCAAGAAGAGCAGAAGAACTTTCAGGATAAAGAGGTGATGGTGGTGGTCGGGGCGCTAATTACGAGTCAAACACTGAAATCTGTTCTTGAAGAACAGGAGGCCATTTTTCGTGTGTGTGGCATCGGAGGAGGCCGGCGGGTAACGAAACTTGGCATAAATTTTGTCACTCTCTGATTGGCTGACCCAGGGGAGTTTGATTTTGGTTGCGTGATTGACAATGACATCATCGCAAGAGCCCACATGGAGAGATCCCAGGCCGTCGATGAAGAACTCTGAAAAACAAACAGGAACAAAATTAGTCAGAACCTGGTTCAAACTCACAGGACTTTATTTAAATCCTAAAGTTTCCAAAGATACCAATTATGTTGGGCTGATTATTGGGGGAATAAAAATAAAATACAGAATATATAATGATGCAGAAAACATCTTGAACATTTCCTCCATGGAGAGGTGCAGCCAAAGTTTTAATATTTTAATATTTCACTGTGTAAACATCATTTAGCCTCAATAAAGACAGTGTGCAATAATTCAATTTTTATCAGCATTTGGACATCAGGGGATTAAATTGAATTTAATTAAATTTAATGCATATATTTAGTTCAATTACAGCCGAGCACTGACTCTGCAACATTGGCATGCGCTGATGAGATAATTTCACAGTATGATTCTCTTCGCCAACACTATTTTAGTACACAGACTGATACTATCTCAATTACTGCTGAAATTAGATGAAAATCTTGAGAGTTAAAACATAATTTAGTAAAAATATTTAACTTAACAGCACAATCTGGTGGTTGAACAGATGTGTGCATCTGTTGCCTTTTTAGCCATGCCAAGGTTGAGGTTCACATTTTTGGGGTTTTTAGTGAAATATCTTGAAAGCTATTAGATGGATTGCCATGGAAATTGGTGCAGACATTAATGCCCCCCTTCAGGATGAATTGTAATAATTTTGGTGATCCTTGAACTTTTCCACTAATACCATCATCAAGTCAAAATCTTAATGTGTCCAATGCTTTTATTTTTGCTTTTGTGTTTAATGCTAATTAGCAAATGTCAGCATGCTAACACACCAGATGAGACGGTGAACACAGTGAACATTATACCTGTATACCATGTTATCAGGTTAGCATTAGCTTCCTTCAGCTTACTCTATGATAAGGGAAAACGTTTCTGTCTCTTTGTCTCATTCTGCGCTTGTCACTGTGTTCCAGCTTTAAACTACACACTGATTCTAGCCAGGTTTTGAATAAGTGGTCATACTGGGAAAAGAACAGCAAGAAAAGCAATTATGCATACCAAATTCAACTTGAATGAGATGTTTATCCCATGAGATGTTTCCACACCACCGTGACAAAAACGCAAGCTGCAAACTTTGCTATTTTCTCAGACTTATGACTTCTTACTGTATGTGTGTGTCTGTGGGTTCATGTCTGTTGGATGGATGTGGGATCCTTACTGTCTTAGTGTGTGTGTTTGTGTAGACATTTTAATGTAAAGGACATTGAGTTGACTTATAATTAAATTTGTTATGCATGCAGTATATTGTAAAACACAGGAAATACAGGAGCTGCTCACGACTGGACAAAAACCTTTCAACAAATTCTGTTGCAGTCAGACAACTTCAGGAACATTACCTAAAATAAAAAATATTTGTTAAATTCAACAAGCAGAAACTTCATTGATGTCTTTCACACATTTTCTACATTTTTCTGTTGCTATAAAAAGTACATATTTCTTATACACTAACAGCTAAATTTTACTAAAAGTGAAAGTTGCTGATTATTATAGTACATATTGTGTTATAATGTATAAAATCAGCAGGTAGTTTGGAAAAGGGACACTGATATAGCTTTCTTTATATACTTTCCAGGTGTGCGACATATAAAAAGCCACCTTTAGTGTTTTTTGAGCATTGGCAATATTTATAAAAAATGACATACTGTAAAGATTTATATATTCTTTTGAAACAAAATCTGATGGATCCCACAAAGAAGTTGTATGGACATCAGTAACACAAGCAACTCCTTTTTGGAAGCTAACGGAGATCCAAATAAAGAATGTGCTCTACGGTAATATCTGTTCTCCTATCTTCTCTTTTTGATATAAAAATAAATTCTGCTGAAGTGTTTGTACTGTACTCACCCAGGTGAGCGACTCTGGCGAGGCGTGGGTCAAAACCGACCTGCTGAACTTTGTCTGTCCGAGCCAGAAAGAAGTTAATGACCCCGTCAGTCACAACACAGTTGGGGAAGCCTTGGATGACATGATGAAATCCTCTCCTCATGTGTAAACAGTCACCATCCTCCTCCCCGGGCTCAATTGATATAGTCTGTCTGTAGGTGGCAGTATAACCTGTGGCCTCCCGCACTGCACCACCCACCTGGACACCAACACACACACACACACACACACAGACGTCAGTACTTGGCATCTCAGTAAAAAACACCAGTTTATTCATCTGTCCACTCACCAGATCCAGAGTTGTCCTCTCTAAAACATCCACAAGCTTCTCCAGCTTGGTGTTGGCTGTGAAGATGAAGTCATCATCCACCCAGAGCACATACTTTGTGGTCACCTGGGAAACAGCCAGGTTTCGTCCAGCAAACCAGCCCTATGATATGACATGTGACGCTGAGCTTGAGCTCCAGACAGCATCAACAGCAACAACAACAGTGTATATTTTGTTTCTTCTAACCTATTTGCCATCCAGACTTCTCCTACCTTTCCAAAAGGCATGATGTAATGTTCAATGTAAGGCCCGGAGATGGTTTTGGGATTTTCACTGTCATCAGCGATCACTATGGTGACAGTAGGATAGTATTTTCTCACGCTGTCGATAAGATCCTGGAGCTTATCATAACGCAGGAAAGTCTTGGTAGCTATGGAAACAAGGGCGCTGACATTGTAGTCTGCAGAGAAAAAGGATCAGATAGCAGTTTCAGGAAAATTCACTTGCAAATACTTCAGTTCAGTTTAATGGAATATTTGACTGTAGATGTGGACACTGTCAACATGCTGGTGATGTGTAGTACCTCCTTTAGATCCTGTGTTGTACAGTTTTGGTGTTACACCGTGACGGATCTTGATACTGAAGGTGGCTTGATGCCCCTCTGTCTCAAACTGCACTGAAAGACACAACAAAAACGACTTTTAATAAACTTTATTAGCTTAATAGGATCAAACCAATCTTTCAATGGTTATAGTTGTTTTTGTTGAGCTGTGCAGGCAAAAGGTTGGCAGTCAGTTCAGAAGAGTAAATCTGATCTTTGATTTCAGACTTTGTTTCTCTTCTTGTTCATTCTTGCATTGTCCATGAACTACTGAAGCAAAACAAACAGTCTGTGTTAAATAATCAGGCTGCTTCCTGATTGGCTGCCCTAGTGCAGTACAGTTTTAAAGAGCATTCATTGTTATTATTTCTATGCAGTGACATGGAGCAGGTGTGTGTCTGATATTAAACTTAGCAACACAGATTTGAAAATGTGTATGACGCTTCCTTAATTACATCAAAAAAAATTCTCCAAGTTCTTCCACATCTTTTGAGGCCTCACCTGTGTCTGCTGTGCTGGGGTGGAACAGTGTGTTTGTGTAGGTGACAAACTGCAGCTGTCGGTTCAGGTTCGGCAGGAGGCTGCTAGATAGTGACATATGCATCTCGCCATCGCCTTTGATTTTCACCCCGTCTACCTCTGCCGCCACGTTCAGCACTCCCAGCGTGGCAGTGATGTTTATCTGTGGCAAGAAATGAAAAGAAAGTAGGTGGGATGGTGGAAGGACAGCAGATATACATTGAAGTAAAGACAGCCATACTGAAATACTTACTGAGTAATGGTCTCTGGGAAGGTCGTGTAAGGCCAAGCCTGAAAATATGATTACAATTTAAAGGATTAGCTGCGACAGCCATGAGACATTATTTAATCCACTTCCTGTGAGCAGAAATTGAATAAATGTGTGCTCTCTAAGGAGTGAGCATGCTGCTAATTTGTTCTTCAGTGCAGACTGTCAGAAACATAAATACAAAAATTCACCTCATTGCAGAGTCTTATTTTTGATTTTAGTTTGATACGTGGGGTTGGGTGTTAAAAAAAAAAGCAGCTTTATGGATTTTTTTTAACTGCACAACTACAACATATGGCTTTAACTGTTGGACAAAAATCTAATTTAACAAATGAGTCCTGTTGAAATGTGTGTCCCCACTCTTTCTGAGGTCCTACCTGGGATGATGATTGTTTTCAGGGGTCGCACCTCCACCCCCTGTGTTGGATACTGTAAGGGACTGTTAGCCTCTGCGATAATGAGCACATCTGCAGGTGTTTGCGACCTGTGGGGGGAAAGTTTAAAATCAGGAACACACATAGCCTTCACACAACATACAGCGCTGTACATACATAGTTAAAATCCAGTTAGAGGGTTTTGGTTTTTAAAAATATAAATGGACTAAAATGACTCAATAGCAGCTATTAATAAAAGACTATTTCACCTTATTATTTTGTTCTTGACTGAAATAAAGTTAAAGGTATTAAATGAGCCAGTACAGAGATCTCCTTAAAAAGTGTTGCTGTTGTGTTTTGGACCAGTAGGTGGTCTAATAATGAATCTTGAGAGACAGAGAGGTCATAATCTTTAAAATGATCCAGAGATAACTGAAGCTGGATTTAGCACCTGAATACATCATGCTTCATAATAATATTTGCCGATTGTTTTGTGGTGAAATTCAGATCTGTGCTCCATTAATTATAGCATCTCTGTTTTACGGTGCTGCTCACCTCTTCTGGAAACTCTTATACTCCTTTGCCCGTCTCCTCTTCATCTCCTCCAGCTCAGAGGCCTCAAAGGCAGTATGCAGTGGGTGAGCTGACACCCGCGGGAATAAGAGTTGGGCAAAGGGCAGGTTAACTCTTCCGCTCTCACCCTCACATAAGCATCCGTTACGTGCCAACAAGCTGGGGAGCAAATTGTCAGAGGAAATCAGGTTTCAGCCGAGGTCTGCAGGGCTGAAGAGCTGATAGATGGAAGAAATTAACTAAATTAATTAATTAAAATAACTAAATGAAAAGGCTTCTTACTTTGCCACACTATCCCTCACATGAAAGGGGATGTTGCCTAATTGGTGGTCTGGTTCTGGGAGCCTCTCCTCCAGATGCTTCTCTACAATAGGCCCCGGTCGCTGCCATACATCCACTGTGGTGTAGCCCCGGGTAGGCCACGAATGGAGGAGGGCCAGTACCAGCACCACAGACACCAGGATGGCCAGCAACACCATCTTCCTCAGAGAGCGCATCCTAAAACCTGACACAGACAAGGCAAATAAAAGTTTACAGCATAATCATCACATACAGATATATACATTGAAGGAGTTGGTGGTCAATCCATTCCTAATACAACTCCAGTATAACAGACGGGGGACGAAATCCACAAAAATACAAAGTTCAGCCAGAGCTATTATGAAGATTCAACAGCCTGAGTGAGACAATCTTCCAAATTCTCTGTGGTACTGTATTATCCCTTCGCTGCAGCTGAGCGAAGACACACTGTGCAGGAAAATACAGAGAGGGAACTTGTGTGCTTAAACATCTCTGGAAGTCTTGAAACCTCTTATGAGCATCATGTAAATATTGTCCTCAATCTCTTAAAAACATTAAGAAGCAGCCAGTAAACCCTTCAACACACATGCGGGCATGTATATAAAAGACAGATTTGTATAAAACCTATCCTCCAATCATCATCCTGACTCCAAAGAGTCTTCAGATGCCCCGTGGTTACATTTACAGTGGAGCCACTTAGCGGTGCAGAGGAAATGGATATAGAGGCTTTTAATTAAGGGAAGAACTGAACTCTATACCAGTGTTTTTCAATCCTGGTCCTGGGGCACCCATGCCCTGCATGTTTTAGATGTTTCCCTCTTCTAGCACACCTGATTCAAATGAGCAGCTCGTCAACAAGCTCTGCAGAAGCCTGAAAGCGACCTGTTCAGTTGAATCAGGTATGGCAGAGCAGAGAAATATGTAAAACAAGCAGGACAGGGGTGCCCCAGGACCAGGATTGAAAAATACTGCTCTAAATGGTATACATGTTGCTTTATGGGGCATTGTAAAAATGCTCTGGCATCAAAAATGTGATCAGATCAGCAACAAACAAATAACAACACAATGAAACACATGAAACAAAACACCAGACAGAGTAAAATTCAAACCTGCTGGATTAGTAGAATGACGTTTCAGATCAGAGAGCTCGGTACCATTGTGTAAAATCTAGAGTCAGCATTTTAATAGTTAATCAAACATAGAAATCTAGCATATGGGAGTTGTTTTCTTCCTCCTTACCTCTCTCCTCTCCTTTGGTTATCATTAATCATCTGTCCCCTCCTCACTTCGTCTCTGCCACTTCTACTGGAAGCAGATGTCTCACCCTCCGCAAAATTTGCTGGCTACACAATGAGCCTTTTCTCCTCCCAGTTGAATAAAAACCCTATTTCCGCTCAGACTGTGTATGAGATATTACTGGTATGCCGGCCTCCCTCTCCGTGGCTGAAGTTGTTTATTTAGCTAGTGGTTGTCAAAGAGCGGTCGGGGGTTCCCCAGGGATCCTTGAGATGGTTCAAGGGGGTCCCCAGAAAAAAGGGGAACCATTTATATTCATTATAACTCCTCCCATAAGTAACACAATGACAAAATGTGCGACTGTTTTGGTCTTGGGTTTCATACATCTTCTGTAATAAAACACTTAAAAGCAAAAATCATATCAAATAGGGTCAAATATGCCCCAAAGGACTGTTAGACAGAAGGGGCTGTCTTTAAGTTAACTGAGAGACTGAAACACAAATCAGTACAAAATGTCTATGACTGTCCAGACTGTTAAAACATACATCATCTTACAACCAACATTATCTTCACATAAACACTGGAATCAATTTAAGTAAATGCATACAGATGTGAAACAGCATCTAATCTGGGCTACAGACTGGTAGCTAAAGTCACAGATTTCAAACAAATCTGTCATGCTTCGTAGCTTCATGCTACTGAGAAAACATTATAATAATGTAAAAAATTAACAATATTTATGCTCCACAATCACAATTCTTAAATGGATAAAGACTTATGATAAATCAAACTTACAGATATATAAGGGAAACTTAACTCTAAAATTGCATTTTCACTCTGCGTCACTAGATGGCAATAGAAGACTGAAGAATTTATTTCTCAGTACATTGCAGAGGCCATGACAGCTGTTGTGTGTAGGTGTGTGAAGGGGAAAACACAGAGAAGCTGATTGTCCTGCTGAATCTATTGTACAATCTGGTCTGACTGAGCACCAAATGTCTAAGAATTTCTTTCTTTCTCACATGTTTTGGCCTGTGACTCCCTGAACTTTCTCCACAATATACAAACTCATTTGACAACCATTTTGAATTTGATCAGACAGCTTTTTATTCCTTTTGCCTTTTCAGCCACAAAAAATGTTATGAAGGGAATAAAGGCACATTTTTATTTGGACATTTCAAATGATTTGTTTCGCTGTGACATAAACTGTTCAGGATGATTTTGCATAGTGCTTCTTTCCATTCATGATCAAAATGAACTCAAAATTATTAAAAGTTTGAATTTATATGCTGTCTGTGGAATTCAAATCTGTCCTCATTTTCTTTCCAGCCCTGCATGCATGTTTAAAAAGTATTTTTTTAAAGAAAATATACCCAACTGTCTCTATCCAGTCAGTGAAAGGAGATCCTCTTTAGGCACCTGCATCTCCAAAAACCATGTAGATAGTCACAGTAATGAGTGAGTGCCTTCCCCATCTGGAGACAAGAAGAAATAAGCAAAATAAGGGTAAAAAAACACACACATATAGTATAACTACACAAAACCATTACACAATCACATCAAAACATTTAAACTCTCATATGGTGCCTTATCAGCTGCTTGCGTGGTCTTACAGCCCCCAGGGGAAATCATGTAGGTTTAGGGGGAGGTGAAGGGAAGAGGAGGAGGAGAGGGCAATTTAGCCTTATTATGGTAAGCTGGAGAAAAATCAATAAAATCTTTAATGGAAACTGGTCCTTTAAAAAAGCACTTCTTCTTCCTTCTTCTATTAGTGATAGGCTACAGTGAGTGTACATACAGTCTGTTATATTTACCAAACTCACTGGTAGGTTCACAGAAAGATCGCAGTCACTTCTCTCACAGCTGTAGCGGACTCATAAGAGAGAGGGGGACATGTGGATATGTTGTTATTAAGGCAGCTCATCACATGAGGTCTCTAATATAAGATAAAATAAGAAAACAGCATGCATTTTAAGGGCTCTATTTCCTACAATATATGATATCCAATAAAAGAGGATTCTACTGTGTTTACTGTAAGAGTCAGTCAGTGAATATCTAATTTTTTTGGCTGTAATAAACAACATTAAATGAGAGCAACACACAGGGATGGAACAGCATTTCTTCACTTACATTAACTGTAATAAATGATGGATTGAACCACGAGATATAGTTCAAATTCTTTACTGTTCAAGTTCAAACTCAACAATGCAGGTAGCCCATCATCACTTACCCTGTTGAAAGTAAACTGACCATTGTAGCAGTTATTTTAAAAAAGTAGTGCCAATTTCCTTTTCTAAATACTGAATTACATTTCCAAATACATAACAAATAACACCACAGCAAACACAGGCAGAATCACACAAATCCACTGTTGTGCATTAAAACTCTTAAATGTGTAGTTTTAAACTACAATTTTCTTGACAAAACAAAACAAGATATGATCATATTTCAGAGATAAGTCTAATATACGGACCAGCCCATCATGACATGATACAAACCAAAGTGGTAGACTATGAGCAACACGAGGAATATGAGGAAATATAGCAAGTATAATTATAATTCAAATAATTACTATGAAAAATACAACCATCACATGTTTGAACTGTGTGATATTAGTCAGGTTAAGCTCATTAATTCAAACCCACAGTCATTTTAATGGTATCAGTCCTATGTCTCTACATATTTGACATTTCGAACAAGCTATTTTGATCTCACCATCCTCGGACGTAATTAGGTCGTTACAAAGAGGTGAGAGATGATCAATCATGTGGAAATGTCCGAATCAGAATATTACTGTAAGGGGCTTATAAGGAGTTGAGGAAAGCTGTTATAGACATATAAATACAGCCCAGTCCCTCCCAAAGTGCGCGTTACAGATTTGTTGCCTCCATTGAATCCATTCACAGTCTGTAATATTAATATCACCGCGATGTTATCGTGCATCAGTTCTTCCATACTGTCCGGCATCCTTCAACGCATGAAAATGTCAAAGTAATGCAGTCATCTGTGCTGCAATCAGATCCAGCTAACATAAAAGCCCGGCTGCAGATACAGTACGATCCCAACAGAAAGGCCTATTAGCCTACCTTGTCGTGAACAAGACTGTAGTGGGGGAAAAAATCATGCACACAAAAGCTTGATGTGTCTTTACATCCTTTACATGCTCTAACACATTTTCCTCTATAGACAGCCTATTACATTTGGGTATTTATGATCTCTCCAAGCAATCTCAACACCTTTCTTCTATTTCTGATGAGTCCAGCTGACAAATCGTCAAATGTTCGCGCAAGAGTTGGAAATACCGTCAAAAATAACGTGCTGAAGACAGAGCTATAGGCCTGTTATCACAGCCAAATCATAAGAGAAGGGAGCTCACCTCAGTCCAAAGACGCGCAGTGTACGCTGTTTCACCTCCGTCCTGCGCGGAGGTCGCCCTTCTTAATGAACGTATTCCTCAATGGTCCTGCAAATGGGATTAGATTAGATGTAGGAAAACGGAACAGTGGCTACACATCGCAGCACTGCAGGCTGTAGACGGTCGCTCCCCCTGCAGCAGCAGCGGCAGCAGCAGCACAGCGGAGAGCGCACCGCACCTCAACACGGCGCTCAGCGGTCAGCCAACGGAGGAGAAACACTGTGGTGGCACCATACAACATATACAACATTTCTTAAGAAAAAAAAAGAAGTATAATATTAACTTATATTAACATTTACTCAATAATAATGTGTCCGTGTGTTTATGCATGTAGACGGGTGGGTGTGGGCGTATGCTTTCGTGTGTGTGTGCGTGCGTGTGTGTGTGTGTGTGTGTGTGTCGTCTTTCTAGTATCATGTGTTGGCATGTGTGAAAGTATGTTTTATGACATTTTTATCCATTATTTCCATATGAGCTGTATCACCATATTAACGATTCCATCTCAACATAAAGAAATAACCACCTTTATTGTATCGCTCTGTGCTCAAGGGGTACAAAATGAAGAAGTTTTAAATTTAGAGCCAAACATTTGAACAATGACATTCTTAGAGAGCAGAGACCTTATGTCGCCAAATAAGATTTGCAAATTGGCTCATGACACGCCTCATTCATCAGGCTAATGGAAGTCTGGGTTCTGTCCCAAAGTGTGTTTATTTCATGGCGAGAACAACGGTGACAGATGACATGTGCGGCGGAGGTACCGCCCACTGACTGTATGCCGGTGTCATAAACTAACACACCCAAACTTGAGAAACGCGTTGACAGACACATCAATTAGCCAATGAGAGAAGAGAGCTTCTCATGTCGACCAATCCGCTGTTACCATGTCAGGCGTTCTGTGTTTGTTGCTATCAGACAATCAGGAATATGAGGAGAGAGTCGATCATGGCTGCTTCCTTGGTACGATGGCTAAAGAGACTGTGCGTTTTCTTGTTGATATGCCCCCTCTGTGTCCCGGCCTTCTTGAATTTGGAAGAGTTGAACGAGATGAAATATGGGATTCAAATTCTTCCCGATCCCGTCATCCTGGGGCAGGTGAGTAAAGGTGTTTGGGGAAGCTAACGCCTAGCGTGCTAACTAGAAAGTAGGCTACCGTTAGCGAGCGTTGAATATCTGACTTTAACGTGACTTGACGCAGTTGAAGAGTAACCTGTCTGTTCACTCGGCACAAAGACGGTTTCTTTGAGGTTTACTTTTTGTTTGCAAGACTACAAGAAGAAGCGTTAATGTCGGAGTTACTTCCAAGTGACCTACGCAGCAGGCACCGTTAACAGCTGTCACAACACAACAAGCTTCCTCACTTCCACTTCACTTCTCAGACTGTATTTCACTACAAGTAGTACAATAGCATACGCAGTGCCCCAATAAACATCAAAATAGACTTTTCTTGCTGTAATCATTCCTCTTGTTCATACTGACTATTGTGAGATCCCTTCATAATGCACTTTCAATGTAATTTCAGTGTTCATAAGGACACCTGACAGACTTGGACAAACTGTGAATCTATCCTTTAAGAATACTGCAGTTTTCATGACAGTATTTGTTTTTTCCCCCTTCAGACCAAGACAGAGGAAGTTATGATGGTGTCCAGCAAGTATAAGCAGCTGTATGAGTGTCGACTTCCAGCACAGGCTGTCCGGTTTCATCAGGACCCTGCTTCTGAGCCTGACTCACAAGGGTACACTGGGCCTGACATCCCAGATCTACTCAGTCCAATGCACACTGCCCCGTGTCTAGTGAAGGTTGGTTCTCAACTGCATTTCTATTGTATGTGCATTTAACATCTAAGAGCCCATTTCTGAGATGCTTAAAATGTTTAGAAACTGTTTTAAAATTTATGTTAATGAGAACTGTTTTTGATATGAACATCCATTACAAGTAAAAATCCTACTTAAGTTAAAGGACACAAGTATTATCAGCAAAATGTTCTCAAAGTATTAAAGTCAAAGCACTGATTTCGTCCTGCTGATTGATATATTATTATATGACATCATTAGATTATTAATACGGAAGCATGAGTGTCAGAGCAGCATGTTACTGTTGTAGCTGCTGGAGGTGGAGCTAGTTTTAACTACTTTATATACAGTTAGTCCAGTGGTTCCCAACCTAGCAGTCAGGCCCCTCCAAAGGGTCACCAGATAAATCTGAGGGGTCATGAGATTTTATGGGAGAGGAAAGAAGAAAAACAGTTATGTTACACTAATCTGTTTTCAGTTTTTTGTTGTTGTTGTTGTTTGTTTTGTTTTTTTAAACTTTTTTGGTGAAATATTGGATCATTTGAATATTTATTGAAATGAAACCAACAAAACTATTTGGTGGAGCTGTTAACAACTCATAGACAATATATTATCCAATATTGTATTATCCATTGTGTCAAATCTTCATCTGAAAAGTAACTAAAACTGTCCAATAAATTTAGTGGAGTAGAAAGTACAATATTTCCCTCTGAAATTAAGTGGAGTGGAAGTATAAAGTAGCATAAAATGGAAATACTCAAGTGAAATACAAGTACCTCAAAAATTGTACCGAAGTACAGTACTTGAAATTGAATAAATGTATTATATAATGTGTTACTTTACACCACTGTGAACATCACATTTGGCAAAAGCATTTTGGGTGATCCAAGTAGACAGCTGTAACACTATGCATGTGTGATTGTGCCAAAAACACACTGAGAAAGTCATCTAACATGATACCAAAAAAATGCAAAATGCATATCACCTTCAAGTTATTTTCTATGTACATAAAAAAACAAACTCTAAAAACGTATTATTCTAAAATAGGCCTACACAGGGTATACTATAGTTAATTCACATGTTTACAACCCCTGCCAACTTTTTAGTGTACGTATAATGCACAATAAATTGAAATATTGAAGATATGCATATGTCATACAATTGAGACAAGTCCATACATGAGGCAAGATACCAGAAAGCCAAATGATCTAGCTGTATGAGACGTCTGAAATGTGTTTTTTTTTCTGGGTAGTTATCAGAGAGATGATCAAAAGTGGAAGTGAAATGTAATAGATGTGCTATGACGTGTGAACAGCAGTCTGTTTAAACTTGATTCAGACAATTCAAATATCTAAACACAAGAGGCGAACTCTGAAAAGAACATCTGGTACTATCTAACATTCACACATGTCGTCTTTCCAGTAGAACCACAGTCCTGTAACTCAAGACGCTCAGCAGCTTCACTCTAGTAGATGTTGAAGCAGGAAAAGGCTTTGTTCCACACACAGATTATTATAACATCTTGGTCCAAACTCCTGTCAGTATAAAAATGATATAAAAGACACATGTCTCTGGTATTGCTGCTTTTAGATTTTCACCGGTTTAGCTTGAAGTTGAGTCAAAGTTCCTACAACCCCCCCTCCCGAAAGAAGAGAAAGAGACTGCGTAATATCACAGAGGACTTGGAAGGGTGTTTCTTCCTTCTTTCCTCATGAACATTTTATCACTGTTTTGGAATTTAAACATCTGTCTGTCGTCTGCTCGCAAACGCTTCTCTAATGTGACTGTAGAGACGTTCCAAAATGTCTTGAAACCATGCAGACATTTTCCACCTTTGCTGTGTTGTCCTCACCCTGTTCTGTAGTAAAAGGAAAGTTATGAGAACGAGAAGTGATGTTGGCATTATACAAGTGTGTTCCTTAACCCTGTGCCCAATGACACACTACTCTCTGATTTCCCAATAAAATAATTATATCTGCTTCCTAAAAACAAGGCACTTCTTTTTGAGGTTGTGATGAATATTGTATAAAACCTTCTATTTATTAGAGCTGCAAATACTCATATGTGGTAGAGATGGCTGCATGGGGGAGCGAGTCCTCTTCTATGGAGTCCGCCATGTTGCACTGCCATGTTTCTACAGTGCAACCTCAGTCTGCAACCTCACCACCAGATGCCACTAAATCTTACACACTGGTCCTTTAAGGGTTGGTTTATATTCAGTCAGAACGACTTAATTCAACATGTTGTGTGGAATAATTGAAAAGTCACTCTTCATAGGTAACAGATAATAGAGATGTTCAAACCCTGATTCCTTTCTCAACGCCACACAGCTGGCCAATCACAGTGAAGTGGGTGTAAATGCTGGATTGTTGGTTTCAGAAAGTTACATAAACAGTCATACACAGCGCTTCCTAATCCGATGTTAGGAAGGTGTAGAGGGAGGATGTTTCTGAAACTATTTGACCATCTGACAAGCAGGTCTGATGGAGTATACTGGCCTCTTAATTGGACAGTTTATTACATTATTGATAATAGTAATTACACCACAGACACTGGCACACCGTCTTTGCTCTCTGACAGTCTCCTGGTCATTCCTTCAGTTAACAAAAATCACTTTGCTTCAGAGCGTTTGCTTCTGTGCCTCTTATCTCTGGAACGGACTTCGATTATATATTTAAAAAAAAAAAAAAGTTGAGTTGAAATCTTTAAATTCCTTTATTCACTTCATTACAGCCTCCATCACATCTCTAATATCCCTTTAACATTGATATTTTTATTGTCTTATTTTAATTTTTATTATCTTACTTGCTTGTCGTATGTTTTGTCCAATATATTGTTTTTAACTGTAATGTGTATTGAGACCATGCTGCGTGGTGATTCTGCACTTAAAATAAAATTGATTGATTGATGAAATTAAGCAAATGTTTAAAATAAAAGTGAGAATGTCAGTTAATTCCTGCATATATTGAAATGTTTGCTCTCTGTGCTTCCTGTAGACAAAAGACTGGTGGACATATGAGTTCTGTCATGGTCAACATATCAGACAGTACCACCTTGAAGGTAAGAACTATCTTCTCTGTTTTAGATCTGTTTCTCATCATCATTGCTTTGACAGCTGTCTTTGACAGATTTTGTTTTTCCTCCTCAGACACAGAAATCAAAGGCGACATTCTCCTCCTGGGTTATTATGAGTCTGAATTTGATTGGAGCAATGAAACAGCAAAGGTAAGGTAGCCTCAGTTTTGTTCTTCGGATGGTCTCAGCTGTCATTTATGGTAGCTGAGATGCATCAAACAAACATATGCATATCCAAAATGCAAACACATTAACAGAAATCACAAATGCAAAAGCCTCAACAGAAATGAGCAACAACAGATGTTGATAATGAAACAGGCCGACTATTATTGCCTGCACATGTGGAAGAGGAAAGTTCCTGCCTGTTTGAGAATAAATGAAACGTTAAAGCATCTGTACTGGCAGATGCTTTAACGGCAGCAGGAATGATATGTTGGTAAATCCGCAGCATCTGAGAAGTGCTGCACCAGAGTGCAGCGCTGTTATGCACACGGCCGTTCACTGCATTTACCTTTTATTAAATCAGCTGAAAACGACACCAGGCTTCTGCACAACACACACACCTCTACACGCATCAGACTGGTCACTTATAACTCGATTTTCTGCCTGTTCAGATATGGGATGGATGGGATTTCCCCCCACTTCGAAACTCACTCTGTCACTGCTGGGTCAGTTACCATGGTAACCGACTCTGTGAACCTAATCTGCTCGCTGGCAGGTTTTCTTTAGCAAACCTCCTTCCTCTTACAAAGCCAGACACGCTGTTTCATTTCCTCATTTATTCAGTCCGGATTGAAGCGCATTAATTAGCAGAGCTTTACTGTCTGTCAGAATCTATATCCTGGTTGGATATTAATTTAGTTATTCAAGGACTTTCTAAAGTCACTGCTTTTATGCTCTTCAGTCATTTCTTTGAACAGCAGGTTTTTCTCTGAGATTCGAAAATGACTCTCAGCTCAGAATAAAACCTCTGCATGTCCTTCTGTTACAACGCTGTGACTCACAAGACGGCTGTCAGTTTGTTAGAGCAGCTCCTGCACTGAAATGTTTATTGCACATAATCTCAATTTAAATCTTAAAAAATCAGTATGAAGCTTTAGACACGTGGACAGTGAATAATTATCTCTGCTACTCATGATGTGATTGGTCGCACTGATGGAACACATCTTTGTTATCGTAAATGAATATTATCTATCACATCACAAACAAAAAAACAATCCGCAGAATTCTGCAGATTTTCATTCTGGATCACCGCTGAAAACTGTAAAACAGTCAGCAGCTTCTGTTAGGGCCTGATTATATGTTAATATTTCTGAGTGAGCAGCATCACTGAATAATGTTGAACCAACGGACAAGTAGATGTCGAAAATTTTAAAATCTACTATATTTTCACATCGAAGCCTTTTCAAGTGCAAATCACCAATCACATTATTACTGGATCAGACTGTGAGCTTACAGTTGTGTCTCTGTGTCTTTGATTTATATATTTTTCAGATCTTTGATCTGAAACACATATTTCTCATATGTATATATACACACTGTATGTGTTTGTGTGTGTGTATATAGGCTAGATAAACAAAACAAAGTCATACCTCTATCTACACAGCATTATCAGGTGATTTTAATATATCATTTGGCCTCCTAAAACTGTTATTATAAGAACTTATTTTACAGCTCATTATGCTATGGTGGTGCTATGGTTTATTTGATTGGTTTTGGTAAGTTTAAAAGCAGCCAGAGAACTTAGGAAAGATAAGTTTAATGATGTGTTTATGAATAGCTGGTGCAACTTAATCTTGCTCTTCAAAGTGTGTCTTTATTTAGTGGCTGTCGTGATGACATGAGATATTAAAAGCACCAGATTTGCATTTTTTAGGATGGGATAAAGCGGAATTGCATTACAATGTCAGTTGAATTGAATCGTATATTACAAATCAATTGAATTAAAGCATCTTTTCTGTCAATCTTACAGGCCTCCAAACAGCACCGACTGAAGCGCTACCACAGTCAGACCTATGTAAATGGCTCTAAGTGTGACCTAAATGGAAATCCCAGAGAGACTGAAGTCCGGGTGAGACCTTTGAGTAAATTAATATTCCACTCTGCCTGTTTTGCTGCTCTAAACACAGACATAAAGTCAGTGGAAATTTGCATGTTGTACCAAACATTGCTCCTAGACACACCTAAATGATTTCACTCAAATTTTTCCAGTTTGTATGTGAAGAAGGCTCGGGTGACTACATCGCCCGAGTGGATGAGCCCCAGTCGTGCCGCTACGTGCTCACAGTTCACACAAGTCGCACTTGTCAGCATCCATTCCTGCGGCCACCCTCCACTGCCAAACCCCAGGGTATTGTGTGCCAGCCAGCACTGAGTGCCCAGCAG
Source organism: Euthynnus affinis (assembly GCA_029490765.1). NCBI lineage: Eukaryota > Metazoa > Chordata > Actinopteri > Scombriformes > Scombridae > Euthynnus > Euthynnus affinis. The sequence continues at coordinate 15,495,537 of CM055840.1, read as the reverse complement.
TACATGGACTACGTCAAAGCTCAAGTCTGTGAGTTGACAAAAAATGAAAGTCATAGTGATGCAGCATTTAGAGAACGTCTCGCTTCCATAGTAGTTCTTTCCTGTTAAAGCAGGCCACTAGAGCACAGCTTAATGAGATGAAGAAGTGTTATTAAATTGAAATTCTAATTTTAGAAATCTTTCTTTCTTTTTTTCCCTTCCTCCTCCTCCTTCCTTTGTCTGTTCCCAGCGGACACAAAGCGTAAAGTAGAGCAGATCTCAGAGGAGCTGAGGAGCCTTGATGAGATGTTGGCTGGTAACGAAGCGGCAGATGGAGCAGTAGAAGTAACAGCTGAAGAGACATCTCCTGCATCCAGTGATGACCCAGACCCGTCAGACAGAAAAGGTCTATTTTTACACATGAAAGAGCACCCATATTTGTCAGTACACCAAGTAAAAATATCTATTCAGTTTTTTTTGTTTTTTTTTTGTATATTTCCGTCAGTCAGGATGCAAGATAAATATTCCTTATGTGACATGAATGTGTGCCTTTATGTTTTGAAACAGAGGCTGTGGATGAACCTGAGAACACTGCATCAGAAGAAGCAGAGGACTCTCACTTCTGGGAGGGAGTTACAAAATCAGAGAGTTCAAAAACATCTGCTTCTCAACAGGAGAACCAGGTACAGAAATATGTTTTTAAAATCAGTTTTCCCTTTCTTTGGAATCAGTGCAGCCTTTCAGTGAATTAAATGACTCTGTAGATGTCCACAGTATCAAAACACTAGTTGTTGGTGGAGAAGCTCTATAATGTGTTTTATTCTCATTTAAAAGGGTACATTCCCATGTATTCTCTTAATATTTGTGTAGTTTTCAAAGACACATTGATACATTTTTCAATATTCAGTGGTCTGTGTCAATAAAACTCTCCCAAACCTCTTGTTCCAGTTACTGTGCCAGCATCAATTTCTATTTTTATTTTTAATATAAAGTTGATATGTTTCCTCTCTGGTTAGAAGCCAACCACTAGAGGGCATAGGTCAACTCTTTGTTCCTTTTCACAACTGTAACCTGATCATTCTTTTTCCCTCAGGCAGATGACGACTATAACTCACTTGTGGACAATGAAGTCAGAGATGATGGCGATGAAGGTATTGTATTTTGTCATTTTCCCTGACACACACACACACACAAGGAAGACTGATGCCATTTATGATCATTGTGGTCAACATGTCTGCTGGTTACTGCTTCAGAGAGCCTCAAACAAGATTAACCCCACCACAGTCAGTTGTTTCTGTGCAGTTCTGTTGCCTGGTTTACAAAGTGAAGTGTTGTTCCATGGTGAACAATTTCTGTCTTCAAATGAATCTCTTTCAGTTGAAAAATTCAACTTTAAAATCATCACAGACCCGGCAGACCTGATGAAATTTGTCCAACACCTCAAGGAGAGTAACAGGAAGGTAAGCGCTTTCCAAGATCATCACAGTACAGCAACTGTTGCAGTATATTTTTTCATTGCATTGCCTGTGTATTCCAATTCATTGCAGCATTTGTTTATCTTTAGAAAGCACAAAACCAAGCCACAAGTCAAGCAGAGAAACAAACAAGTGACGGGGTAACAGAGAAGCACAGTGAGGAAGAGAAAGATGAAGATGAACGACTTCTACAGGAGTTTGAGGATGAGATGGCTGACCTCTCAATGCCATCTGATAAGATTGAGGAGATAAAGGAGGAAATGCAGAAAGAGTTTGACAACATCATAAATGAGGTAACAGCTTTTAGACAATATGTAACTCAAATCGTACCAATCACCTGTCTGTACAGTTATGTTTTGACATGGTTAGCTTTTCTCTGCTCTGTAGGCTCAACAGGAATTGGAGACAGAGGGACTGAAAGGGGAGTTCGATCGCACTCAAGCGACACAAACACTGGAGACGACACTGGATAAACTACTTGACCATTTGGAGGAGAAAGACGTCCAGGATGCGGAGCAGCAAACAGCAGGAGTTCAAAGAGCAAGCGACCCGACCAGGGGCAGCCCCAGCCTGGCTCCAAAGCAACCAGGTAACTGGACAGACTATCGCCCTGCAGTCATGTGCACTTCTGTGTCCACCTTCATCCGCTTCATATTTCATCCATATGTACATTAGATGTTTGTTGTGACATTTTCCATCCCAATATAGACGCACACATGGGGTTTGATGCAGAAAGAAAATGAATCCACAGAAAGATGATATTAGATTGATATGTTCTGTGGTTAGTTAGTGGTCTTTACTCTGCTGCCATTAATGTATTTGTGGGTTAATTTATTTATTTGAAATCAAAATTTAAGTTATTGAAATCAATCACAGTAATTGAACTTTATGACAGCGTGTAATGCATACAGATAGTGTTTTTTTTTTTTTGTTTTTTTTTTTTATTGTTGGCTCTCATCTCCTCCGTCACGTGGCCCTGCTGATGGGATTTGAGGTCAACTGTGTTGTTTGTCCCTCTTTTGTCTCGTCACCCCAGACCAAGCAACTGACGACCATGTTAAGATCAAAATTACTAAGTATAAGACGGGCAGCAGCCCTGATGGGGAGGTCAAAGTTCAGGAGATGGGCGAAGGAGACCCCCAGTGGCAGCACATAAAGGACGTGGTTAAAGAACAGCTAGAGAAAGCAGGACTGAAGGCCGAAGGTATGAAGGGGAGTGCCTGAAACACTCACGGCCTTTTTTCTCTTCCATCTGTTATCTTGAGCATACAGTACTGTACTTCTCTTATCATCTTTGTCAAAAGGCATACAACTTTTAGTTTTTCATAGGTATACTGTGCAGAGATTATTTAGAAAAGCATTGGTAGGACAAAGAAACTGGGCAAAATCATTTATAAACCCACACAGAAACAGAGCAGTTAGGATTGTTTCATAAACATAGCTTTTGAATAGAAAAAAAAATCTATACTTCATAGTATTCCTTTTTTCAAAGGTCTAGTTGTTCAAAACAGACTAAATATCAGGACGGTTAGTACTACTGAAGACCAAAACACTGTGTATAGCCATTAACTAGCTGGGCGTTAGGCTAGGAAGCCCTTACTTTAGATGATATTAAATACAACAACAGCAAAAAAAACAACCTCTGAAAGCAGTTAGCTGAAGCTTATCAAAGACAAACAGAAATGAAAGGTGTGTCATTCATGTGTGTTCTTGTCCTTTTCATCCACTGTTGCGTACCATTCTTCATTCAAATTATTCATTGCTTTGATGTGTGATACAATTTTCTTAATTCGAGCCACTCTGAAGTGCATGTATTTAATTGGAAAGCCCCCCTTTCCCTGTGTTTTCTTTTTTTCCTTTTCTTTTTTTTTAATTTTTTATTTTTAGGTAAAATTGAGGTGAAGATCTTGACGCGAAAGAATGCAGAGGAGGCAGGTGATCAATGGCTAACTGAAGAAGATACAAAGTCCTTCAGGGAGCTCTTGATAAATCTCCTGGTAATTAGAGTGGTGATAAAATATATTTTCATTGGATTTATCTTTGTCCCCCAGGATGTGTATTAAGCACTATTTTACTGTGTTTGCCTGCAACTGTGTGCTGTTTGCTTAGAAAATACGAGTGACAGCTGTTCTGGGATAACAAATTATTGTCAAATTGCTGTCGTCATGAAAAATTTACAGTACATTTAAAGAAGTGAGTTGTCACTTAAGCTGTTTCTAAGCACAAATTAAGACATTTTGTGGACTTCTCATTTGCTTATTTCCAAAACATTAAGGAATTAACTAAATGTGTCTCTAGTTTGGACCAGTTTGTTTTGTAAAAGTCAAATAAACATGAGATCAGAAAGGTTGTGGTTGTATAAGCAAAAAAAACAACAATCTTTTGTTTATATCCCCCAGACTGGAGGCACTGAAGAAGTCTACAAGGAGCAAAAGAGGCAGCAGGAGTTGGAGAACAACTATAGGTTTGTGTGGGGAGAGTCTCAGGAGGAGTCCCAGTCATCCAGCACCTCTGACTCTGAGGATGTGGACATATGAGCTCATTCAGTACATCCAGTGCACCTTTTGTGATGGCAAACTCCTGTGGAGACCAGCAGGGAGGGGAGGGGGGGGGGCTCTGAAGTGCAGCCACAAATTTGAAAAAGAGACCATTTGATTCAATCATTGCTATTAAACCTGGCAGATAATATCAACTCACCTGTTTGCACAGTCAGAAAATGTGTCTCTGTGTCTTGAATAGGCAATATGTGTCTTTAGTGGGCACCATTTATGTTGCACGATAAAACTGCAGTGTCAGCTGTAATTTTGCAGTTGAATGAAGTTATGCATTTTCCCCTTTTTGATGGGATTCAGTTTTCATAGATGGCTGGAAAAGCCAGGTGATGTACAAAATGTACCTTTTTAGAAATATTTCAGTGAGTTTTACTGAACATTTGCATCCAGTTCTAAAGTTGTCAGCAGTACGCTATGTGTCCACAGTTCAATTACTTCTTGTGTTTGTCTTATACGTATGTTGACATTGACAAAGAAGACTTTACCTCTGTGTGGCACAGCTGGACAAAATGTGCATGCCTCAACAAACTGGATGAGTGTTTACACCATGGTCTCATTTACTGTTTCCTGGGAAGTATGATTGTGTCTTCATATGAAAACAAAGGACGAATACTCAAGGGTTCACATTTTAGTTCCCACCTGTCTTTGAAGCCTTCTGACATGCTGTGTTTAAATGACCAGTAAACGCAATAGTAGATTACAGACGTGTTTGTGCACATGCTGTCGCACTTTATACTTTTAGAAAAAGGTTCTGTAAACGCTGAATTATACATAATTGTTTTTTGAGTTTCCCTTGGGTTGTCATTTGTACTGCTCAAAAGAAAAACACTGAATGGAATGTTGGAAGATGAAACTTTTTAAATGTGTACTTTGTTTTTGTTTCTAATGAGAATTTACCTTGTTTAATTTAGTAAGTTTAGGGAAACAAAGAAAGCTACAATGTCAATCAGATTACCAAAATAATGGATCCACACAAAGTTTTTGTAATGATCCTTAAGAGGTGTACTTAAAAGGGCTGAATTTGTATAGTTTGTGAATAATTGTGGCTCTGTGGATCTCAACATGTACATAATTTCTGTGTGAATCTGTTTTTTGAAGTGAATTGTTGTATGTTAGCACAAATTTAGTTGGGCTTGAGTTACCTGACTAAATACATTTGTGACTGTGCAATCTTGTATATGAAACTTAATTTCAGACTGCAGGACATATACAAAGTTTTTCAGACACATGATTGGGGCAGACACAAGCTAGTGTCGAGAAAAGATGTAGGTGTTGTGGGTGTGTCTTTACTTGGCCCACTGGATTAATGTTATCTGATCTGGTGCTGGTATCGCAAAGTGAGTCAAAGGGATTGGCTTGCTGTCCCTGGGCTGAAACAGGTTTTTGCTGTATTATGAAGCTGACTCTTGACTAGATGGGAAAGAAAATAAGATTGGCGGTTGAGCCTATTGATAACCAGATTCATGATACTGGTTATCCATTAACACAAATGTTGGTCTTGGTTAACCCAAAGATGGCTAGACTAAGTTGAACCTGCTCTGTGATACAGGCCCATCATGTGGCTTGAATGGGGGGAAAAAAACAATCCTGTCCCTATGATCACAGGTGTGCCATCAACCTGTCCTATGGTTACAAAGTGTGCCATAACACTCATGTTTTTCTGTATCACACACTGAGCTTCACCCCTCAGCTGCACACATTATTTGTACGACTTAATATAGAAGCAGAAAAGGACAAAATGAGTTGATTACTTAATGGTGTTCCTTAATGGGGCTGTATAAGGAGCAACACCTCATGACTTCAAGGTCTGAAAAGATTTTAGGTCCATATGAGCTGCCTTGTAAATAAAAGTCTTTGAGCACTCTTCATTTGTTCTTTTGAAATAAAAAAAATACCATAGAAGTCATGTGGAATTTATCAGCTATTTACTAATGTTGAATTGTTCGATATGAATGTGTTTGCATATTTGTGTTCATCATACTGCATGCCCTCAGGCCTTTATAAAGGCTAAGTCCTTCATTGAAGGGCTTTTCATACTGCAAGACTTGACCCTGAGATAATTTAGCCCCTTTTCACACACACAGTTAACCCAGGGTTAACCTAAGCCCAGGGCTATATGATTCATACTTCACTTCTATCAGCTCTGAGTTAAATGTCGATTGGCACACAAGACTAATGTTTACATTGTAGAATGACACGTGACTACTCCATTGTTTACTTTAACCCTGCTCCAGAGCAGGGCCAGGAAGTCGAGCCCACTTTGGACTGTGCCAGGATTGTGCCAGTGTGACAGCTTTCTCAGCCTGGTGTTAAGACGGATGTAAGAATGATTTTAGCCCCCGGCCAAGTGTAGTGTGAAAAGCCCTTGTGATGGGTGTGACTGTATGTAGGCTACTATTTATTGATAGATTTGCTGAGGAGTTGGCAAACATAGTGAGCTTTATTAAGGTAACACAGCTACTCTGTGTTTTCCATATCAACGGGTTTAGAATTACAGTGTCTGTCGATGTAATAAAACAGGAACACGACCTTTGGATGTTTAAGCTAGTGTGATTTTTCATGTGACGTTGGTGTGAATGGTCGCCATGGTTATTTGCTGGCAGTCCGACTGCAGGGTTCGTTGGGTTTTTTTTTCTTTCCTTTTTTTGATAATTAAATTAATGAAAAGACCAAAGTGTCGACCGAATCTTGATAAGTTAGATATCTATGCTCAGACAAATCTCTCAGAGGCTGTTATTTCTTTACGACACGTTACTCTGTTTCTGTACACAAGGCATTTCTTTTGAAATTCTTGACCGGAATAACATTTTTTTTTTCTGGACGGAAGTCAGTCAGCATCTAGAGAACTTAAATGTAGTTTATGCTGCGTTGTGGAAACATTTTTTTCGTTGGTGTTTTTAGCTCTGTAGCGTTACTTTACGGGGTTTGACCCTGTTAACAGTCATTTCAGTTTTTGCTCGATCGGTCCGCTAGTTAACTCTATAAGGTTTCCGTTAGCCACCGTTAGGTTGACGCGACAGGAAGTATCGCTAACTTAACGTTAGCACTGAAGTTAGCAGCGTCGACCAAATAACGGCCGAGCCAGTTAGCAGCTAGGCCAGGAGCCAGCGATTAAACATTAACATTTTAATTGTTTTTTCCGATTCGAGAGGTTATTCACCAGACGTTTTTTGTTATCTCTCACGCCATTTTGTCACGATAACTATTAGCAACCTGTTTAACAGATAGTGTGGCTAGCTGAGCTGAGTTACCGTTCAGAGAGAATAACGCTACGTCGCAGTCAAAACTGGCTCAGTTTACGCTTTTCAAAGTTGTCGATGTGTTTCGTTATGATGAAGTAGCTGTTGGATAAAGACGGCTGCTATGGTGCCTGCGCTACGGCTGGTGAGTTAAACCACTCCTTAAACGGGGAGTGACACTACTTCACAGATGTCACTCTACTCGTTTCTTCACACACACACTCGCCAACGCAGCGATGACTTAAAAGTTTACAGCTCGACACTGGGGCTCGTTTAGTGAAACTTGTGTCCATGTTGGCTTTCTTTTCCTCTCATCCAGCACCTGCCAAGTTGAACGACTGCCAAGTTGAACGACACCAAGTCCAGCATGAAGGCCCTCGGATCCAGATTCTCCTTCTATGCGGGTTTTGTGGTGGGGACCTTTACACTGTACGTGTTTCTGCGGCAGGTGTGGTTTGAGAGGACTTTATCAGAGCAACACGTCAGTGGCTTTGAAAAACTTCATGACCAGCAGCAGCAGCAGCAGCTTGAAGATGAGAGGAAGATATGGAAGAAGGAGAGGTCTGCTCTTTTCAACCTGAAACATCCTCATCATACAGGTACGAGTGTCTTTTATAACACACCTCGTTCAAAAAGACGTCCACGTACACTAATTTGAAGAAATATGTCAACACCACGTCATTATTCAGGCTATTGTGTTATTTGAGGATCCAATGCCACCGTTTTTCACCAAACCTCGCTGAACCAGTGGATCAAGTTTCAGATTCCTTGTTCATGCAATTTTTGCCTAAATAGAAGTCACTGCCTTAAGTTTAGGGCTACAAATAAAAGTTATTGTCATGATTGAGCATTCTGGTGATTAATTTTGATGAATTGATTAGTTGTTTGGTCCAGAAAATGATGAAAAATGTCAATCATTGTTTCCCAGAGCTGTCTTCAGATATCTTGTCTTGTCCACAACCCAAAGATATTGAGTTTACGGTCATAGAAGACTCAAGAAACTAGGAAATATTCACCTTCGAGAAGCTGCTGTCAGGGACTTTGGATATGACTCAAAAAGATGAATCGATTATCCAAATAGTTGGCAACTGATTAATCAACTAATCGTTGCAGCTCTAATTTACTTATCTAATTTACGTGTATAGAGTTGTTAGGTGTAAGAGTTTTAACCGGGAACATTGAATATCTATATTGTATCACGTATTATTTAAAGTTTTAAGACCCAAGCGTTCCAAGACATTAGGTCACCAACTGCAGTAGTTAAAATGCACGTTAACTTTTTTTGGCTTCTTGGACTGAATGGCATTATAGGAAGTGGTTAAAGCTTCAGTCAGTTGGAGGGGTTTCTGTACTTTCCGGAAGTTGCAAGAAGGTGGCCAAATATATTACAGACTGAGAGGCGTAGTGCTGTTTAGTAAGACACTTATTAAGTCGTTGCATTATTATATCATTGATGTTTTTTTGAAGTTAATATGGTTTTTTGTGGATCCTGTCCATCACATGCATACATGGGAACAGGGACACATACTCAGGGCCTGCTTACACACTGCCGAGGTCTTTCTTCAGTGACAGTTAGTCTCAATTAGACTCAATTTAAATTGTGTGCAGTTGTGCAGATATTATTTAAGAAATTCTCACTCTCCCAGAAATTTTTTTTCTTACAATGTATTATAACAGGTTCTGTGATGTCTGTAGAGTTGTATGTGTGAGCTGATTAGTGACAGAAAAACACGGTCACTTTAGTTTGTTTTAGAAATGAAATTGTACTCTTTACAGTGTACAATCACCATTTTTTTTTTTACGAGAGCAGGATGTTAAGTACAAAGGCAAGGCTTTGTGATATGTGGCACAACAAACTAGCAGAGTGATGGCAAAAGACCTCGAGCCTCCCCGTGACATGAAAATACTTCTCTGAAAGTGAAAACAAACTAAAGTAACCTCATTTTCTGGGGACAAGGGACGTGTCACCAAGTGCAGCAGTGTGGCTCATTGATGTGTAGTTTTTGGACAACAGCCGAGGTCTACGGCACAGAGGAATACGATATATTAGGTGTTGGATATACACACAACATTTAAGTAGGATCAGTTCAATTTTGGTTTGGCTCTGCACTTGAGATTTGTTAACAATAAGAAAAACATAGAAAATCCCTGGCCATATCCTTGAAAATCCATACTCCATATTTGGTGTATGTCTTTGTAGACGGGATGTTTTAACAGCCTTTGAAACAAATTTGTTGAACAAGTTACACTAAATATTTGTTAGTAATTTAAGATGCATATTAGCACAGTTTACTATGGAGAGCAATGTGATATTTAATGTTTGTATGTTTGTATCCAGGTGAGGATAGCCGTATGGCTGACGAACTATACAAAAAGGTGCGTATTCTCTGCTGGGTGATGACTGGACCCAACAACCTAGAGAAGAAGGCTCGGCATGTGAAGTCCACATGGAGTCGCCACTGCAATGTTGTGGTCTTCATGAGCTCTGTGGACGATCCCGACTTCCCAACAGTGGGCCTGGGTACCAAGGAAGGCCGAGACCAGCTGTACTGGAAAACCATCCGGGCCTTCCATTACGCATATGAGCATCACGGTCATGAGGCCGATTGGTTCCTCAAGGCAGATGACGACACTTATGTAATAGTGGACAACTTGCGTTGGGTTCTTGCAAACCACACCCCGGATGAGCCTATTTATTTTGGTCGAAGATTCAAACCCTACACCAAGCAAGGCTACATGAGCGGTGGTGCGGGCTATGTGCTGAGTAAAGAGGCTCTGCGACGATTTGTGGAAGGATTTAAAACCAAACTGTGCACTCACACTACCTCCGTAGAGGACCTGGCGATGGGGCAGTGCATGGAGAAAGTTGGGGTGCTGGCAGGGGACTCTAGAGACACTGCGCACAGGGAGACATTTCACCCCTTTGTCCCTGAACAGCACCTCACTGCCAAGTTTCCTAAGAGCTTTTGGTATTGGAGCTACTGCTACTATCCCATCTCAGAGGCAAGTGACGGAAGCTTTGTGGAGTCTCTCTATAGCCCTGATATAAACTACCTCAGCGTTGTTAATCAATGATGTGTACTTTTTGATGATGTAGGCCTGACATCTATTTGTTTAGAGATAGTTTCTTTTGTCCTAGATTCTTCCTGGTTGTAACTGGTACAACCACGTAACAGTGACTTTCGTCATAGATTATTCTTGCTTGTCAAACTGGTAGAGCTAAAATGGCAGTAAAAGATAAATAGTGGTGACTGATCTGTTAGATTGTTATCTTGTTATATTTACATTTTACTTCCTGAATCTGTTATCTCGCAACAAGCAGGCAAATGTGTCCGCACCTGTACAACGCCCCATTCTTAATGAGGTTTTTTTTTTTTTTATGCATGTAGAAACCTTGATACTTTGATGTCTCTGTAAAGTAGTTTAACCACTTTCTCTGTTTTCCTTCAGGGTCCAAACTGCTGCTCAGATGTGTCGGTGTCCTTCCACTATGTAGATGCTTCACGCATGTATTTATTGGAGTACTATACTTATCACCTGCGTGCCTTTGGCTATAAATACCGTTACCAGCCTCCCGCTCCGCTTGGTTACAATCTTGAGGAGATGAGCTCCTGGGAAGCAGCTGAAGGGAACAAAGAGCCAGCTTCTCAGGAAAAAAGACGAGGAGAGGGGGACGATTTGTCCAGGACTGACAAAAGACAGGATGCGGATCCCCCTCCTGCGGCTGGTGAAGGTCTTCCTGCTGCACCAGCCGGCAAATAACAGTTGGACTGTATGGGTGTGTTAAGAAAAACTGATGATTAGTGAGGGGAGAACGTGTGTTTTGTGTGTTTGCTTAGTCATTCTGGTAATCCTGGCTCACATTTCTACAATACTAGAAAAAACAGTCCACTTTGATCTTAAGTGTCCCCACAAATAAGTGCATTGCTTGAGGATTCTCTAGCTGAAGGACTGCTACTAATGTGTACTGTGACTGCAAGACTGGTCTTGTTTTTCAGGTTGGTTAGGTGGTTATTACAACAGACTCTTTAAAGAGAAACGTTAAACCTAACCTAATCTTTTAAACACACTTTCTTTTTAAGGTTGGTAATAGCTTTCTATACACTGTTTGAGGTTAGGGTTAGGGTGTACAGAAGTGTAAGTAGTCTCCAGAGCAAGTTAGTTTTAACCTTTCTTTTTTTTTTTTTTTTTTTATAATCCTTTTTATGAAGAAAGTATTCCCACCAAAACTTGATCTACCACTCTCTGCGGTGAAGTGGTTCTTGACTTGATGGAATTTGACTTGATTCACACATAGGTACTATGTGCCTTGGAGGCCAGTGAGACACAAGTATGCGCCTCAAGCTAATCAGATCTAATCAACAAGTGTGAAGTCAACCAAGATGTGCTGCAGCTGCTCAGAGTCGCGGTAGGAGGAGCACACACATTACTAATAACATTAACAATGACTTCATGTACGGCTCCAGTAAGCCTGGACAGTGTGAGCCAGCATGAGTAACACCAGGGCCCTGGAACTTAAACTGCTAAATCAAATTCAGCCATCGTTAATTTTATTTAGTTACACCTGTGCTTTTTCTACTTTGATGTGTCAGAATATCTTCTGGGTAAAAGACCTACTCATTCATATTAAAACTGAGTGCCTGATTTGGTGCGTTCAGTCATATATTCCTATTTGTAGGCGATTTACGTCGACCATTCTTTGTTTAACACGTTTCTGCATCTGTTTGCTTCCTCCTACACTTGACTAGAGCTGCAGGCAAAAACATTACCACAACATGGAAATGCAGTTCCATGTTGAATTAGGTACATTTTATTCAGTTATATGCTGCGGTGGTGGTATTATTATTATTATTATTATTATTATTATTATTATTATTATTATTATTATTATTATCATTATTATTATTATTATTATTATTATTATTATTATTATTATTATTCGCCCTGTTTTTATTCTAATTTTAGGTTTATCAAGGACATTGTAATGGAAGTGAAGGCAGTTTTTTAGGTTGAAATGCAGCAAAATAATTTTGGAAAGAATAATCGTGATCTTGACATTCATCAGCCATAAATTTGCAGCTCTAATCAATTGTCATTGAATGGAAAAAGCTCAGTATGTAACACACCTTCCCGAAACATTACATCTGAAAATACAGATCTAAAGTTTCACAGGGAGACATTGTTCATGTTTCTCTCTGGCTAACAGACGCAGTGATGTGAGCTTGTCTGTCTGAATGCTTGAAAAATGAAAGTCCAAAAGACTAAAATGTCGATATTCGTCTAGATTCCAGCGAAACACAAGTCCGTTTGTGTCTGCAATCCTTCTAACAAAACGCTTGGAGAAAATCTTGTAGCTTCTTTGAAGCAAAGCTTTCCTCCTTTCAACTTTTATTCCTGGAGCGAGTTTTTATAATGACCGAATCTTTGTTTAATGGCAAACTTTAAGGATGTCATCTTTGGTTGTTGGCCGGATGAGGAAATTGTTAGTCTAGTGATTTGTCTATGTAATGAAACTTTGTGTATGCTAAACCATCCGTGGCACACTATTATCTCTACATCCTGATACCGGCACTGAATACACATACTCCTCGTCCTCCCCCGCGGACTCATTAGCTTGTGCCTTTTTGTGAACTAAGATTGTATGAGCCGTCAGCTGCACACATGACTTTGCACTGTGACATTACCATGATGAGAGTGATGCTTTCAGATGGAGTATTATTTAATTGAATCCTTCCAATGTAGTGAGTTTGGCCTTCTGGTAAGCCAGCGGATGACTTGTTCATGACAGCTTTTTTTTTTTTTTTTTTTTTTTTTTTAATACGATTGTTTTTGTTGTTTTATACAATTTTAGTTTCTGCAATATTGTGTAATTTTTAAATTCTGGGTGGCCCAGATGGAATTTGACCTTTTTTTTCTTTTGTAGTTGGTACATGATTGTATATTCAAATTAAAATACTCATGACGGTTTCATTACTACTTTGTAACCAAATAAGGATTATTGTTTTTTAATTATGGTGGAGATACATTAATTACCAAATACAGTTACGGCTCCAGTATTTAGTGACCATTCAAACAGAACAAATTTGTTTTGTTTTGCTTAATTTGTGAAAAGAAAATGCACTTTTGAGTGTTACAAATTGTTTTGTTTTTTTCCCATTTTAACCACTTAAATCTTTTTATTCTCATTGAAGTTTAAAATGTGTGAGGTAATGCCTATGAAAATGCCTTTTTGTAAGTGTTTACATTCAGTTTCCTTCTGTACATGAACACAGAGCATGTTCAGTTTTTGTTTTTTGTATTAAAAAATGGGAAAGTCTAGTTTAAACCAAATTAGCATGTTTTAAATTCTGGTTTCTTTTAAAATGATTGCTTTCAAGCGAATTAATAGTCTTGGGACATTTCAGTGGGAAAGGGATGATTGTTACCATCAGTGGACTCAAACATATTAGTGATATGATACATCCAGTCCTTGACAATCTACTTCATACAACTTTCACATTTTATCAAAGGGAAAGGTGTACAGTACTGTATTTATATTTGAAATGTATTTATGTTGGTGTCGACATCTAAATTGAGTCGATACACTTGAGAGTGTAAATGAATCTGTGAGTGCACGTGATCAGTGTGCAGGATTGTTTTCAGTGAATGATACTTTAATCACTATAAATAAATGCATATTTTACGTAGATCTTGTTTTACATTTCTTTACTTGTCATTTCATTGTAACAGAACATTTTCCAGTGACAGTAAAAAAGCATTCATGCATAGTTAATGTGGCTTTTTCACCTCTCCCGGGTTAAATAACACAATGTCCTCCGTCGATACACTAGCTGTGAGAAACTGAAGGTTTCGCAGTCGGTGTTTCCGATGAGATGTTGGGACATCCTCTCTACAGAAAGCGCTAGAACCTGAACAGAGATAACAAGTTTCGGTCAACAGATTGCACAACAAGGACCCTTTTTGTTTGTTTTTCATTTCAGCAAACAGAGTGAAGGTCAAAGTTTCTTACCTGTGTCTGTTGTGAGCGGCGAGTCCACCTCTCCTTGTCTGTAAATACTCACACGGACAAGCCTTTCCTGTTTCACATGAGAGAAGAGCAGCTTTGAACTAACCTTCACTCATGAAGCCAGCAGTTAGCTAGTTAATTATCACAATTACTACATGAGTATTAAGTAAAAATTAATATTAAAGGCTCTTCATGTTTTTATTCTTTTACGAAGCTTAATTTAGGTTATTTTAACATTGAAAAATGAACATTAAGCAGAAAGAATCAGCAGTTCACCTACAGCTTTATCCACTTTTTGAACGCTGACCAATCAGTATGTTTTATATAAACGTAGTGTAGAACTCAATCAGTAAATCGGCAGAGCTGATAAATAGACTGATATTGTGTTTTTGCATATGTTTTACAACAAGAAGTTACAGAAATTCTAAAAGTATGTTTGAGGTGCAATAGATTAGACAGTGTCTGTTAGAGTTTGTCAACCTGAGTCTATTTTTTGATCAGAATATCCCACTTTAACCAATTTAAGTGAACCTTATCAGAAATTATCTATATATAAAGTGAAAATACCGATCAATATATCCTAAGAGATTTTCTTTGTGTGAGAAATCATGTATTGGCTGCATCATCTGCACAACTCATGATGTACATAAATGTATGACGGTAATCTGGAAGGGCAGCTTTTATTTCTGGTATTGATCAAAACCATTGACTGTATATAGAGATTTATACATAAGCTATTATTAGTTAAATACTGCATCAAAGACTAAATACATGTTAAGTTTTTTAAAGCCTCCATTCACTGGCATCACATCTATAACTGAGCCAGTTTATTAAGTGCGATTAGATGTGATTATTATCCATACAATCAACAGTCAGCCTGCAGCAACAACTCTCTAGTGTGTGACTCTTTCCTGAGAGTGACAGAGTGATAAAAACACGTCTTCTTGCTGACTTACATACAGATATATATATACTAATGTTTCAGTATTTGTCCTGACTGAACGTGTTGTGAACTTAAAGGAATCATTTGACTGCTTTGTGTGACTTGCTTTCAGTGTCAGGGAGGTCACTCACTCGTTTTTCGACCCAACAAATCAGCGAAGATGTGATCCAGGTCTCCTGTATGAGGTAAGCAGCAAGTTTTCACTCACACCATAAAGCTTCAGACAAGGTTATTACAGAAAAAAAACACAGGATGCTGTTTTTACACAGAATTCCACTTCAAGCTCTTACTTTGTCTTGACCATCGGTTGTTTCTGTTGCCTGTGAAAAGGAGTTACAAGTTAGACGAGCAGACAAGCTTACAGTGCCATGGATGATGCTTTAATGCAAAAGAGAACTCACTGTTGGGTTGAGGAGCACTCCTCCGTCCCATTAGACTCACAAAGCTGTCATTATCGATGTCATCAAATCTCTTCATCTCTGCATCTCCACTAACACAGCACTCCGGCGTCGCCTGGAAGAGAAAACAGCCTGTTGAAAACCTGCAGGATCTGAAATGTGGATTCAAGTTCACATGACTTTGTAATTATCAGATAAATCCTGGTCAGTCAGACCTCTGGTAGAGATTTGTAGGCTTCCCCCTCACACCGAGACTTCACAGGAAATGAGACGAAGATGACTAAAGCGACCAGTGAAGCAAAGGTGCAGCAGTTGGGAATTTTCTCCATCACTCTGAAATGGGAATCACTAGATTTAATGCAGATAAAAACACTATAGTGCTGCAGTATTCTGTTATGTTTTATCTCTGGTGTTTCAGGTGGAGAATTTAGTGTCCCTGTGATAAAGGTTTCATGTACATTTTATTTCCCAGACTCCTCTCTGTCACACTCTGTATTTTCATACATTTTGGCAAAAAGTGTGGTAGATTTAAGAAGGAGTCAAACACTCTGATAGCTGTGATGGAAGAAACTATTAGCCTGTTGTCTTTCCGTTGCTGACCTTCACATGTCACATCATATTTGGGGTTAGATAGTTTGATGTGGCACCTGAGCAACATCAGTCACACTAAGAACACTCTTTTTGGTATTTCTTAAATGGTCTCATTTGCATTCAGTTTTGCCTGTTTAAAGTTTGTGAAACTATTTCAGCTGACATGTTTCCTCTCTCACACAATGTCATTATCTACTTGAAACATTGTAAACATTTTGAGCTTATAAACTTCAAAGCAAAAGGATATTTCACTAGTCTTCCATTAGCATTAACGTTAACTGAGACTTATATTACATATCAGTGTCTTCAACAAATCCTTCTTCCACTTGTGTGTAAAAAGGTGGTGACAGGCCACAAGTTGATCTCTCAGCTGTGCATGTTCATTTGATAGGTGCTGCTACCAAGTCTGCTATGAGAAAAGACACACACACACACATCTTTTTTTTCTTTTTTTTTTTTTTTTTAGAAAAGTCTTATCTTGTCTAGTTCTAGTTCAAGACTCTGTAGATATGTCCTCCTCCGACAGAGACAGGTTGTCAGGTCTGACTTTTCATTATTCTATTTTGAAAACAATCTTATCAACATCCATTATTTTTTCTACCAGCAATTGTATCAAGTACAATAGATATGATAGAAAATGCTCTGCATGCTGATAATCCATACATAAGCTATTATGAGTTAAATAGATTAGATTCAGCCTCCATTAACTCGCATCACATCTATAACTGAGCCAATTTATTAAGTACGATTAGATGTGATTGTTATCCATACAATCAATACAGCCAGTGCTAATTAATTAAATCAGTCTTTATTTTTGCATGTGACTCTTTCCTGAGAATAACAGACTGATAAAAACACGTCTTCTTGCTGACTGTGGAGCATTTACCTCTATTCATTTTGTGTAATTATGTAATTTGTAGGACGCTGTTGTGGCTCGTCACCCTGTGACGACCCTCAGCACTTTCATCTCTTGGTGATCATTCCTCTTTTTAAATGTTATATCCTGTAACATTGACACAGTATAATCTCTATTTGTGTAACCACATTCAGCCCTGACAATCAGGTTATTTACTGACAGGGGTTCAGGCATTTTTTCAACAAACTCTTAAAACCGTGTATTCAACTATTGGCAGCAGCCTGATGTCTAACAGTCGCACATCACTTTTAAAATATGTGAAGCCTGGAGAGCAGTGGATTCGACTCCACACATTAAGTAATCCTGAAGACAAATGAGCACAGTTTGATCCGTTAATTCAGGTAACACTTTATAACAAGGGTACAAAACCCAAGAGTAAATAACACATTTCATATTTAATGCATGCAGCAACATGTCTGCATCTGACTAACAGCTTCAGATGCTGTTCTGCTTCCAGAGAAGTATATCAGCGGCATTTTTTTGTGTAACTGGATTTCAGATAATTTGATGGCAAACAAATGAATGTATGAGGTGCTCCTCAATGCCCTTCATGATGTCTCTGTTATTAACTTCTTGTGTTCTTTGAAGGTTTCTATACTTTTAAATTTCCTTTTTAATGTTTCATGTTGTTTTTACCTTTTTAATGTTTTAAATTAATGATGTAAAGCACCTTGAATGTATGAAATGTGCTATATATAGACGATCCATTAAGTATTACCTGATCATATAAAGTCACAAGTATTGCTGCTTTGATCAGATTCATGTGTTTTATACACATAAAGTCTTACTGATGTCCTAATAATCTTCTAGAAAAACTCCTGGAAAGTCATGTGGCGTTTATTAGACTATCAGTAAAATAGAGACAATAACTGGTAAACTTCCAGTAGATTAATTCACAGTAGGTCAGCTGAATGTGCAAAAATGTATGATTAGTCTGTATGCATGCATCAAATTAAGAATATATGAAAAATAAAGGTTACAAAATTAAACTAATGATGAATATTTACTTGGGTTTAAATGAAACTGTTCTTTCAAGGAAATTCCTCTGCAAATAAGTTTTATCACCTATAGGATACTTTCAACAAATTATTCAGAAATTATTATTAGGAGTTAATGGACCAGTAAAATAAAAAAAATGACTCTTTCTTAATGAACAAAGTAACTTATCATAAAGTCACAGTGTTGCAAATCACTGGAAATAACTCTCTTAGATTCTTACCTGTTGACGGCTGTGAAAAGTCTTGATCTGAGCTTAGAATAAACCACCGAAATGTTTGTTTAGTATTAAAGCAGCTCTATGCCAACTCAAAACAAGTCTTTCCACTCAGCAGCGTCTTGATCTCAATTATTATAGTCCTCTAGCTCATTTGCAATCCAATTAGAGCTCCACCCGCCACCCAAACAACACACACACACGCACACACCAACACACACACGCACGCACTTCTCCCTCCCAGTTTTTTTGCATCTTTCTCACCAGACATCTTATTGAATAAACAGTCAACATGAGATTTGTGGATGCAAGTATAATAGGCTTTTCAGTGGTGTCTTTTTAATGAAAGAAAGCTCATGCTCACTATCACTTTAGAGACGACAAGGAAGCATTTGTACCTGAAAAATAGAAACCATCTCCAACTTTACACAGTCGCCAATAACATTAACCAACAGTTCACTATTTAATTTATTTTTTACTTTATTTAACAAGAACAATACATATAGACATTGTTACATAGAAGCAATGCAACAGATGTAATATGTGTAGAGGGTCAATAACTGAAGCTCATTTGCATTCAGATTAAAACAACAAACAAATTGTTGAAACAGATTCAGGACGAAACCAACTGAACAGATCAGACAGACTGTGTACATGAGAATATTCATGTATCTACTGTAGATGTGTATAACTGTGTATGCACTGATACCATACTATACTATATGAGAGTTTGTGTGAGAATGTATTTTTAAGTTAAGTTAGTATTTTTAATTCTGTCAGTAAGATGTTACATGATCACAAGTCTTTGGATCTCTGCAGTTACCTCTCACTCCTCTGGTCGTGGCTCCTGTTTTATTATATTTCTTATTAATTAACAGATTATATGTCAAAAAATGTATGCTTGTGCACTTAAATATTGTTTTGATAAATGAGAACATTATGAAACTGTCAAAACCTAGAAAACAATGACAATGATGCCATTTCTTTGGTCATGTTTAAATGATATTATATCCTTCGTTAAGTGATTAGAAGGCCGGGCCCCAGATAATCAAACAGTATGATATACGAGATAAAAATCAATTGGATTCCCTTGAGAGACATACATGATGTCATATTCTTAGCAGAGTTCGTGCATGTCCACAGCAGATATTGGGTTTATAGTGTGTACGCCCTGCAGGCGGACATTGCAGGCCTGTCTTTACTCTCATTGGCTGATGAGTCTGAGCACTGAGCCAAATAACTCCCACACTCTCTGAATCAATGAGCAGTTCATTGTGTCTCTTTCCCCCTCAACGCCTTCTGACACCGCTTCCTTCCGGGGACAAAATCCTGGGTGGGTTTATTACACCCACCTGGGATTTATAAGGTCAGATGTGATAATCTGCTTCTCAAAAAACAATTTTACCAATAAATGTCTTCGGACTGCTCAGCACGAACCCATAATGTGTTCATGAAAGCAATAAACATTAGATGTTATTTAGGAACCAAACGTGGCTCATTTAGTAGTTTCTGTTTGCCAAATGTTTAATCCTTCTCTGTTCATTTATCATATAAATCTTCTTTTATATGCAGATGATGAGTTCTCTGTGTCTGAAACTGTGTGGAAACAGGATTTAAGATCAAAATTATTCTTATTACTTTTATTAACTAGTCTATAATTTTATACACTTGTAAGATGATATTTACTCAGCACAGTAAAGCACATTTGAATATGTTTACACAGTTATGTGTTGCAGAATAAAATGTAATGAATGTGTTTAAACTAGCCATTTGGTGGCTTAGACATGGCATACTTTAATTATTTAGTATACTATGAATAATTGAAAACAAAAATCCATTATGCCCAGAGTGCTGCAGACATCACTCAGATGTTGTACGGAAAATTGACTGATCTTAATGTAAAAAATACTGAATAAATTAAGCTGATACTGTCTGTAGATTTCCTGCTGTGAATAACCACTAGTGTCGAGACACGTCTGCAACATAACACATCCAAACTGCAGCCACTTAAAATAATCACTTAATGCTGTTTAATAAAGTGATTATTGATAAAAAATTATCTACTTGATGATGATGGAATAAAACGCTGTAGTCTTCTGCTGTCATGACAGAGATTTCTGAAGCTGAAAATCACCAAATTATACATGTTGTATTAACATTACAACACAATATATATGGTTACTCAGACAGTATTTATATATGATTTTACTGTGTACATAAAACACAAACTGCTTAAAACCACATTACTCCAAGATCATGTGGTTTGATTAAAAGCTTTAGAAAAGCCACTAAATGGATTTTGTGGTGGAGTTGTTTTGTCAGCTGCAGTATCCTGGTCGTCTAATATCAAAATGTGAATAAATCTGAAAAAATGTGACTTGTCTATATTCTTTTCCACATTTCATACTCTTACAGTTTATGTAAAGTGCTGCATTTACTAGCAGATTATTTTTCTGCCCTAAAGTTATTTATTTTTCTATAGTTTATTTGATTGTTCACTTAATTATTACTCTGTTATCACTGTTATCACTTCTTCTACTGTAATGGTTACAATAAGTTTTAGCTTGTCGTCTTGCTGATCATCATAATTGCACACAGTGAACTGCATGAACACTGACTGCTGCAGGTTTGCACTTTAACAGGACTAAAAATTGAAAGCCATTGAAATGTTAATGACACCCATGTAAAACAGGACAAACTACATGCTAGAGCCTCACCAGGTTTGGTTGAGAGTGACTGGTGGAAACGCCTGTTACTGTATGTGCATGAATGCATTCAACAAATTCCACAGAAAACTAGAGCCTGATGGTTCCTGTAATTGTGAAATCATGACATGATGAAGAAGACAGGCAAGAGAAAGCCAAATGCACTTTTGAAGTGTTGATTAAGTGTGATTGATGCAGCCTCCTGGGGTTAAAAACACTGAACACACACATACACACACATTTAGTTTTTGTATTAGATGTTAGCCCAACTCCAATCCTACTAGAGATTTGTCTGTCTCAACTGACCCACTTAGGTGCTGAACCTGCAGGGCAAAGGTTAAAAACCTTCACTAACTCTCTGTTTCTGTCTTCAGTATTTTATCAAATTATAATAGAAAATCATTGTTCATATTTATATTTTCTCTTTTTGACTGATGCTGCAATGCAGTTATTAGAAAGAGATGCCTAATTTTATAAGTCAAAGTTCTGGTGAAAATAGAAAGGGAAGGGACACCTCAGCATTTCCCATGACCCATCTCAAATCATCCTTCTGCTTCCTAAAGATAAGTGACTGTACAAAAAACGCCAACCTCGGTCACAGACCTTCCACTGCCATCCTCGAAGAGTTTTAGGAAGTGAAACTATTCAGGGGTAGAAAGATGTTGCTGAATCTTGAGTTGATCATGAACAAGTCACAAACTGACCCATGACCCTTCTATCCGGATTGGTTTGTGAACAACTGTCTCTTAATGTTTCCACCTGGGGAATTGTGTGTTAACTGGGTTCCAGGTGTGATGACTTGTGTTAATGATATTGAAAAGTCAATGCTTTCTAAATGAGCACATGGTGCAGCCACTGATATATGAAGGGATTTGTTTTTTTCCCCAAAAAGTAAAAAAAAAAATTGTGTGAAAATAGGGGAATATATTTATAGTTTGGGGAAATAGGTCTTTCTTTTGATAGATGGTATCATGTTTTGAGATGTTTAGTCAATAGATCCAGTTATAGTGTGTAAGTGATGGAGGAAAACTCTAACATCATCATCAAATGTAGACTCTGGGACTTGAAAACCCTGCGTTTTGAATCTGAAAACTTTGCTAACCTGAAGTGACATGGATGTTTTTAAATTTAAAATACACTTTGTTCTATGTATATGTACTGTATATACATATAATAGAGTCAGACATGGTAATTGCACTGGGATGATCAGTGGTGACTCACATCAGATGTGGTAATACTCTGAAGACACACATTCTAACAGCTAATCAAATCACAGCTGTGTGTGTGTGTGGAGCTGTCAGCTTGCATCGGCACGTTGTGATGATTTTTGTTTCCGGTGCATTAACTAGTGTCAATTCTACTGAATTCCCAGCAGAAATGACATGTAAGTAGCAGTACAATTACCCGTCACATTTCATGAATCACACACCAGCCAGTTGTTGGGTTTCTTAGATCGATAACTTGGTGAAACCCAGCGGACTGCTTCCTTATATCCAGACTCCCTGAATGCATCAGGTGAGAAACAAAGTGGGTTGAAGGCAGTATCACCAATTAACTCCATATTTAGACAGTATGCCACTTTTGTTTAAATCTGTTAATGATTTGAACTTTGCAGCTAAACAGTTTTGTGTTACTTTCTATAGTTTCACACTTGCTGTTTGTATCTGAGGCTGCAGATCAGGCCTCCTTTCCCCACTATAGGTAAATTCCTCCATTCTCAGCAGGGGACAGAGGAGGAGCAGCATCTCCCCCATATCAAAACAAATAGAAGAGTCAGTGAAAGTAAGCCTTTTTCTCCTTTTCCTTCCTGCCTCATTTAGCTTGGAGGAACCAGTAAAGTAAAAGAGGAACAGGATGAGAAGACAGAAGTGAACAGAACTGCACAAGTTTTTTGTTAAATAAATAAAAGCCAACATCCACTGGCTCTATCAAAGACTTTAATCCAATAGTGGATCACAAAAGTTTATGATAAAAAGAAAAATTAAAAACACAACAGGACAGAGCGCCAAGTGTAAGACAGCAAAACCGTCATTCTGAACAAAAAAGATTTTCATTTTTAGTAAAATAAGAGAATAGCATGATTTCAGTGTCTGTTTTCCCTCCATTTTTCCTCTGTGCTCATGTTTGTCCTGCATTAAATACTTCCATTATAATTATTTAACTCGTCGTAATTACTTCTACAGTTACATCTGTTTACTCCCATCCACACACACGTTTGTGCTCCTGCAGGTGCAAAAATTGCCCATATTCTTTATATTAAATAGGCAGAAAATAAACAACTGAAATCACCCTAAACATCCCTTTCTGAGGGAGTCCAGTAATACACCACCACCACCACCACCACCACCACCACCATCATCATCATCATCATCATCATCATCAAAAGCCATTGAGACTAACCTCCACATTTTTTTTCTTGTCTACCTTTGAGGAACTTTCCATGCTCAGGCTGCCCTCCAGTGTCACGCTATGATCCGAGATCATGTATTTTAATCACCTTCTAATAGGCCAGATGATCAGACTTCTGCCTCCATATTGTTGTTTTATCTTTTAGCTGGAGGACAAAGTCTCTCTGAGGAATACTGCAGGACTTGCCAGAGCTGTTGAGGGATGATGTCAGTATCAGAATGTCCTCTGTGGATACACATCACCATCTAGTGTTGTTGAATCAGCAAAACAGACACAGGCACACTCACACACACACACACAGCAGTCTGATTTCATTGTTGTGTTGATTTCTCTCTAATCTTTGCACACTTGCTTCTATTCTTCTTCATTAGTCTGATCTCCTATTCTATTATTGATGTCCATATTGTTCTTGAGAGTTTTAGATATTTTTGACAGCGTTTTTGATTACTTTATCATGATTTTATTATTATTTATTTTATCAGAAAGCTAATTTCAGGGAGCATTTCTTCAATGGTTTGGTTTTGTAATTAATTCTTTTGCGGATATTTATAAAATTATTTGATACCATTCATATCTAGAGACTAATGGCTGAAATGAGCTTTATGTATATGTTCCAGGCTTTTTAGTGTATTATCTATCCATCTGTGT
This sequence comes from Euthynnus affinis, assembly GCA_029490765.1. Classification (NCBI taxonomy): domain Eukaryota; kingdom Metazoa; phylum Chordata; class Actinopteri; order Scombriformes; family Scombridae; genus Euthynnus; species Euthynnus affinis. Next base: position 15,471,463 of record CM055840.1, on the reverse strand, counting down.
TCTTTGATTTGTGAATGAGATGATTCCTTGATCAAACATTTCTCCTTCTCTGTAGATGATCACATTCTTAGACTTTAAATCCTGGCAGAGATGATGATTAATGAGTCTAGGATGCTTATTAAAGAACTCTGCTCTCCTGAGACTTTCTATTGATAAATGAAATTATAAAATGGTCCATGCATGTTGCACTAATAGTGTAATGTGGCCCGCTTTTAAAGTTCTCAAGGCTGTGTGGACATAAGAATAAGTAATAGAATTAAAAAAAAAAACTTTATTTTTTCAAGAGTTTGACAAAGTTGAGTCAGACACAGATTTTCATGGTGAAACCTTGATGCTTGTTTTTGGCAGCTGTGGACAATTTGTTCTTCAATGAGCCTCTGAGTTTATAAAGAGGGGAGAGAAAAAAAGCCTTGGAGTACTCTCTCTGAATTGTGTGTGTGTGTGTGTGTGTGTGTGTGTGTGTGTGTGTGTGTGTGTGTGTGTGTGTGTGTAACAGAGCAAAAGAAAGAGAGGAAGTGAAAGTGAGGGAGGTATAGTAGAAGTGGGAGGGGAACAAGTCTAAATTCTTTGAATCTCCATGAAACAAGAGTGTTCTTTTGTACTGAATACTGGTCACAGCACAAATACGACTAGACACTGAAAGAATCGGGCATGCTGATTGAAATGCAGTATAAAAATTTGCATCTCCGGTTCTTTTTTTGTCCTGTTTATTTGTTCATTGTTTGCATTGTTTACTTCAACTTCAAATTTATTGTGCAAAATAATGCACAATATTTTTTTTTTGATGCACAGTTCAAATTCCAATCAGGTAATTTTATCATCAAAGCGAGTCTGACAAGGTCAAACTGACGCTAATGTGCTCCAGGGCAAAGTCTGGCTGTTCTGGGTGCACTGATTGCCAAACAGATGGACTTGTATTAACAATTTCCATCGTGTGAGTGAACGAGTTTTCAGAGCATGAAAGAGGTCATTTCTTAAATGAAGTTTGCACAATAAAAATAGTGTGTTAAAATGTAAAAATACAGGGAAAGTGAGCAGGATCTCAGTAACAAAAATACACCAATTACATTACATTGAGTTTTTTTTGGATTCCATCTCATCTTTACCTCAGATGGCCCTCATGTTCCTCACTTCACTTCTTGGCTTTAAGAGATAAATTTGCTCACGGCATGAGGGGAGATGTCTTTCAAGTATTTGGGTCAAAAACAAAACATACCGACTGAGAGAGAGAGGGAGCGGAGGGATGGGGAGGGGAGGGGTGGAGGAGGATGAGAGGATAGCAGGGCAGACAAACAAAACTGCTTTAGTACACATGGACTTTCCCCACGTGAATCAATATTCAAGCCCTGATCTCCCCGTTGAGCAATGAGGCCAAAGAGAAGAGCGAGCTGAAAGACAGATGAGACAGAGGGAGGGCTGTGGGATGTCATGTGTAAAGAAGGAGATTCTCATTGGAGGCAAAGAGAAAGAAGATCGCTATGCATGTTTTGTGAAAGAAGAAAAAAGTGAGGGGAAAAGGACAAACAAAAGCATCCTACAGTGCACGCTGAAGCTGTATTGGTTGTACTGCTACGCTGTGGACTCCACATCTAATCGTTAAGGTAGGTGAAGAGCTGCCACTGGATTAAAACATGCAATAAAAATTATGAAGTTGTGGGTGGAACAACATTTCTATTTTTAGTTGTAGTGAGTGCAGGAAAAAAGAGGACAGGCGCAAATGTTGTCAAGGCTCTGTTTTTGGATGCACTGCAATTTTTCTTTTGCATTGCTAAAAAAAATAGAAATGTTAAAAGCATTTTAAAATATTATTTGTTTGTTTGAAGTGTGGATCAATGTTTATACCCATTATGTTTAACTTCTGTCACTTTTAAAACTCCTGCTCATGTAATAAGCTTGTTTTTATTACACTGGGATTTAATTGTCACACTAAATTTACCAAATAGGAATTCAGCCATACAACTGGCAGGATACTAGATCATTAATCTCTGTGACTGAATACAGGATAAACACAACAGACTTTAGAGTTGAGTTTTGAATGACAGCACATAAAAAAAACAATAATCTTGTTTAAATAACAGCTTTTCTTACTTTGTACAATGAGGACTAATTTGTTATGTTGCTGGCTTGTTTTTCTTTATTCTCCTGTGTTAAGTGTAGTGGCTTTAGAAAAGAGCTCTAACAAGAGTGGAAGGATGTTCTCCAAGTTCAAGTGGCTGATTGTGATCCAGCTCCTGCTGAATGAGCAGGCTCTGTGCAGAGTCCCACCTCCTTTGGCACTGAGAAAGACTCTGCTTCCAGAGAGTGACATCCATGAAGTTGGAGAGAGGACAACCGAACAGGATGATCAGGGTCCTGATGCAGAAAAGCCTGGTCCTCTGTCAGTGGCTGGACTAAAAGAAGAGAGAGTCCAGTCTGCCAAACATGTCATATCAGTCCTCAGGGCGAAGCTTCAGGGGCAGATTCAAGATCATCTCCACATTCAAGGAAATGTCAGCTGTGGGGAGCTGCTGTCTGCCAGCACTGTGGATGACCTGTTATCCTCCGTGTTCCCGCAGGAGCTGCTGGGTCTCTCTTTAGTGCCTGTGTTGGTGGTGGCAGGCTGCCCAGCGGAGGCACAGACCCTGGTGCTCAAGCTGTATGACCTGCTGGGAGTGACTGATACAGAGGAGCTCCTGATGGAGGTGGAGAATCTGATAGAGAGAAGGATGAGCAAGTCGACATCCACGCCAGCACCTGCATCAGCAGCATCTACATCAGAGAGGGATCAAGCAGGGCGCCACATAGAGGCTTTGATGTTTAACATCCAGCAGCTGGCTGTGGCGGGAGAAGGTATGTTGGGAAGAGGCACCTCTAAGCAGGAGGAGCGTTGTGAGGGTTGGACCAGTGTGAATGGAACTGTACTGGTAGGAACAGCTGTGGACGGAGCCACAGGTGGACTGGAGGAGGCTGTGGACACCTGTGAGAGACTGGGAGTCCTGTGTGCTGGTGTGACCAGAAGTGGACTACACAAACACGCTAAGTATGAGGCAGTGTTGAAGAAAGGCAGTCGCATCTTGCCTTCTGAATCCCCTGAGTCTGAGTGTTGGATCCGTCAGTGCAGTGTGGAGGAGGTTGTTTCGATCCCTGCCACTTCAGGTGGACGGATGAGGCGCAGCACCCAAAGGAGCTGCATCAACAAAAGTGAGGAGCGTGTGTACAACGTGATGGAGTGGATCCCTGCTGTCAGCACCCTCTACAACCTCGGCACTGCTGTGTATTATGCTTCAGTCAACTGCTCGGAAACTGCTAAAGAGAGAGCCATCCTCAGTGCCGTTGACCTCGGCACAGATGCTCTCATGGTCGCCACGGGGGGGACTGCCGGGGTGGCGGGCTATGCCCTGGGTGCAGGGGTGAAAACCGGGGTGAAAGCTGGAGTCAGATATCTACTCAACTCCATGAAGGATGAAGATGATGTGCTGGTGAACCAGTTCAGCTGGGAGGAAGGTGTCATCACTATACAGTAGACTGATGCTTGTGAAGCTTTAGCAATAAATATACTTTAGTTTACACCTGTTTTGAAATAGGATCAATGCTTGTTAACTGATATAGTTTAGGAGTAACAAAATGTTTTATCAGACTTTACATAATCTAGATAATTTCAGAAAACAGGATTATTCAGTGGGTCATCAGAATTATGTTTGTGAGTGAAAAAAGCTTTTTTTTTTGTTTTTTTGTTTGTGTAACTGCACACAAACTTCATTTTACATAATTTGCACAATAAGGATTCTTTCTTGATTTTCAAGATTTTCAGAGAGAAAGAGGGACAATCTAACCTAGAGGCTATTAAAAATAGTGTAAAGTGATTTACATTACACATTATTTGTAAACAATCTCAATAATGTAACAATAAGTAACATCAGAAAATAAGCTTTGAACCTTTGCTTTTAGAAATATATCTTTTTGTGTATAATTGATACAACAGTTGTACAATTTATCATGTTAAGCAGCAACATTTAAAGAACTGGTCTCAGGAAACTCAGCCCTTAAACCCTCAAGACTTTGATTTTTACCCTCCACCACTCTGTTTTCTTCTCTTCATGTCCTCCATCAGTTTTCTTCCTTCCTATCAAAAAATTCTGTCAGGTCAAAGTCACATTCCCACCTCTGGTGTAATTGCAGGGACAATAGATTCAGAACTGAATTTTGTTGTTTATATATGTTTTCCTTTACATGTTAATAAAGTGTACATTAAATCTGTGTGCATGCAGTGGCTGTCAGTGTGGTAGTTTATATGCTAAAGTGTAAATGATCTGTAGTTGCCTCCTGCAGGTGTAAAAAATGAATGTACACGAGAAACACATACAACACCCGCTTCTCCACCTCTGCACCAGTCCTTAACATCATAGTGTAGTATATGATAAGACTCTATGACATTTGGATTATTATCATTAAGGCTAATTTATTTTACTATGGGGGCAGCGAGGAGGCTCAGTGGATAAACACTGTCATCTCACAGAGAGAGGATCCCAAATTTGAACCTTTTTCACAGAAGACATTTTGACTATGGCTAAATTCCACTTAGCTGCTTCAGTTTCAGGATCTTGGTGTTGTTCATGCTGGCTCACTGTCACACACTGTGGCACTTGAATATAATGGTGCCATTGTTAAGGTTATTAGTAACATGTTTGTCTGCCTGCATATGTATGTTATCCCTCTGATAGACTGCTGACCCATCCAGACTGTTGTCTGCTTCTTGCTCAGTGTATGCTGTGACAAACCCCCTGAAGACACCCTGAACAGGACAACCTAACATGGATGGATGCATTGATTTTACTATATTAATCAAAACAAAGCATGTTCACTAGTTACTGATGCTCATTAGCAATATGTTGTCCAAAAACAGAACTGAGTTATTTATAATAACTAATGGACAATAAGTTATCTGTCTTCTGATTCTGTGCACTGACCTGTGAACTTTTTACAGATTGACCTGCACTCCTAAAACTAAGTCCATAACGCTTATTTCTCAGCAAGTTGATCAGCTTAGTGTCTAATTATAAAACATATATCATATCAGTTTAGCCCTGAATGTGCGTAATGGAAAACGATAAGGAATAAGCTGGGTGTTTTTTTTGTCAGATAAGCAATACAGGAAGCATACAGCCTGCTTCCTGGTAATGTCAGAAACTGATCTGTTTTAATTAAAAGAGCTACACTCATATCTGTTAATATCTATCTAATAATGTTAAATAACATGTCTGTTTGTCTAAAAGAAAAATAATAATAAATAATAACCTCTCTCTCAGGTCTGCCATCTTTCCCCAGATACAACAATATGTATTTTTGACATTATCAAAGGCAAGTCTGACCTCAGGGAGCTGGCTGAGCAGGTATGGTTATAAGGCGTGCTGAGCTGTAGGCAGAAAATAACAGACTTAATGGGAAATTGAGTCATAAATGCTTCCACTTCATCTTTCTCAGATGATTGCAGGTGGGTGGTCAGAATTAAAATCTTCTGTGTGTGATTGACTTCCAGCTCCAGCAGCAGCCTGGCTCTGTAGCATAGACTGTGTAAAAAGACATGTGTTTATATTTAGTATGTATGCGCTCTGTAACTGATACTGTGCTGTGACTTCATTGTCAGTTTCCCTAAACCTTGACCAATCACTGCATCGGTACTAAATATACTACTCTGTTTACAGAGTAAGGTTTATATGGCGACATAGTTTATGGCAAAAGGGTCATGGCCTCTGCTTTGTTTTTGATAATCTGGAGATTTTAACTAACCTGACAATGTGTCTACATTCCACAAATAGGCAACACACAAATTAGACGATTAAACTATGATACTTCTTTAGATTTAACATTAATAACATAACTAGTAATGTTTTGAGAAGACATAAGTTAGCATTTTGCTATGATGGTTGTTTCTTGCAGTAGTTTATTCTTGGGGTCTCCAGGGACCCCACTCTGTAGTCCTTATATGTAAAATATGTTGGTTGAATTTCACTTAACCTGCCCCCCCCCCCTCATTTCTGTACTGGTGTGTCAAGTATGACATCTGCTGGAAAGTGTGGGAACTGTATGGATGAAAAAAAAAATAATTGTATAGTTTCAGTAGTGATAAATATAACACTACCACTGCTTATTATTTCCAAGATACTTCATGCGCTCTCTAAGGAGAGAGGAAATATAATAAATATAATAAAGGTAAATAACGAATTACATGATATACATTACATGATATACATGACATACAAGACACAACAACAAACGAAATGTTGACTTTTGTGCACAGATCTAAAAAAAAAAAAAAAATGCTAGTGAGGTACAAGCAGTGGCGTAAAATATCTAAATATATTTATCAAAGTACAATTCATGGTACTTGTACTGGTGTACTGATATTGGCTATATATACTTTATACTTACAACTCCACTACATTCAGAGGAAAACACTTTTTACTTGACTGCTTTTTGACTGCTAGAATTATTTACTTCATAAGAACTTAAACTTAAGCAGTTCAAATTAATTCCACTTCGACCAACAACCCAAGAAAAATAAAGGGTATTTACACTTAGCCTAAGCGCATCAGTAATAACGATTCAATGGAAAGTTCTTCTGCATAGCTAATGGGTACTTTCCCTTCATACTTTGAGCACAACTGCACAATTTCCTGAAGTACGTGGTTTTTTTGTTTTGTTTTTTTCAATTTTGAATGCACGATATAACAGGGTATTTTTATATTGAGGTTCAGCTTTTTGCGCCACGTGTTCCACCAGCCTACTGTCAACAATTTTAAATGCAGAAGACAAAACACGTGGTTGTAAACTAATATCAAAGACACACAACCGTTTTGTGGCTAATTGGTTTGGAATTATTCAAAGTGTTGCGTCACACGCGCCTGTTCTCGCAAAATCAGTTTCACAACGTCATTTCTTGGAAATTTTCAGACAGGGCCTTAAGTTTCTATTCTGCTCGCAGCTGTCCTCACAACAGAGTGACATGTGAATTTACCAATGGCGCGTGTCGCTCTGTGTCGGGTTCGACCAATCAACTGTTAGCTCCGAGTTTACGAGGAAACTGCGCAGCTGAGTTCGGACATTTTGGCTCCTAATGCCGCTTTAACTGCATTACATCAGAGCCAAAATGGCGCCCATGGTTATCTTGAGAAGCGGCAGTTGGGAGGGATAAGTAGATATCCAATGAAAAAGAGAACGGAAAGAAAAGCCAAAGGAAGTAGCTTCATAAGCCTGCACCCAACTGCAAGTTGTTTTGTTTTATCAACATCAAACAGCATTTACAACTATCAAGTAACGTCGAGAAACAAGCGCTAGCTATGTGCCTGCTTTAAATGATCAGCTCACGCAAATAACAAAAACAGATAAATCCGACAGACTGCAGCGTATGAAATAAGGTGAGTAAATATGTAAATATGGGGTGAATAAATACGGTGTAAATAATATATTATTACCGACGCGTGGAGCCCTGTCTCCGCTGTCGACAGACTGTTTTGTAAAGAGCTAACGTTAGTTAACATACCAATAAAATAAACTCGGTCTCAATTTTCAGTAGACTACCAGGAACATAATCATAATTTGCATCTATTGCAAGTCATAGGTTAGCATAACAGTCTGCACTTTGCCCTCTCAGCTGTCGATTACAGACTTGTATGACCTGTATATTTTTAAGGATAGATGAGCTCCTACTGTGCAACCTTTTTAGGCACAAAATGCTATAAAGTGAAAACAATGCCATTAATTGTTGTTTAAATCAGCTAACTTCATACTTAGTGATTCAAGTTTTTTTTTTGTTTACTGCACTATTTGGTATGACCACACTTTGCCTTTAAAACAAAACCAGCTCTCCCTGCACACAGTTTTTCAAGGTGCTCGGCAGGTCTTTTGTTCCTGCATGAATTTGCCACAGTTGTTCCGTGGATTTAAGCGTCTCAGCTGCTTCTGTCTCATGTAATCCCAGACTGACTCCATGATGTTCAGATCAGGGCTCTGTGGGGGCAGAAATATCTGTTGTATCACTCCTCGTTTCTCTTTTTGCTGAGGATAGTTCTTTATGACTTTGGCTTTATGTTTGAGGTTATTATCATGCTGCAGAATACATTTGGGACTGATCAGCTGACTGCCTGATGGTATATGGTATTGTTAGATAAGAATATAATATCTAAAGTGCCTAAAACTTTTTCACAATACTGTATACAACTTTTGTTCACTGAATTAGTCATTAATTAGTCATCGTGTTGGCTGTGTGTTCCTCGTCGACTTTAGCATGACTCAGTGGGAAAGACTGAGGCAGCTGCCTGCTGTATACACACAGCAGTTACATGAGCTCTATGACAGGGATGCTTTACCTATGGATGTTCGGCACTACCTGTCTGCCTGGATCGAGAAGCAGGAGTGGTAAGCCGGCATTATCTCTTATGGCCCTCATGTAATTAGAGTCAAAAATATTTGATCCTCTTTGTCACACACTGTATTTTCATCTTGTTTCCTTGTTCTCTAGGCAACGAGCAGCACGGGACCAGGACTTAGCCATGGTGCTGTTCCAAGTCCTGCTGGAGAATCTGGATATCCAGCACAGTCGCTTTGTACAAGAGGAGTCATTCTTAATGCAACACAACATTAGACGCTATAAACATAACTTTCAGGTTTGTCTGTCTTTAGAGAATACTTTATCAACATCCCAAGAGTTTATTTTTTCCTCTCATTATGGTACCATAATTAACTTTGACTCTGATGTCCATCTGACCTCTCTCCTCTCACAGAGGTACCAGGATGACCCAATGACTTTGGCAAGCACGATCTTGTGGTTCTTAGAAAAAGAGAAGGAAATCTTGGAGACTGCTGATCTGGCTGAGCAGGTTGGGGCAATAGTGCACCAAATTATTGACACGTACAATACACCAGACACACCCTTCTGCACGCACAGTATACACATAAAAAGAATACACGCAAATTACTTTAAAAGAAAACACTTGACTCATGATACTTTTTTAAGGCACATACTTTACTCTGAAAGTTTTCTCTCGTGTATCATATGGTCACTCTATGGTCAATCATTAATAGGAAATGTTTTGTGCTGTACTGTAACTTCATACAAATGTTTTAGGATTGACAGACAAGTCTACAAAGAATATGTTTACGGTGTGAATTTCCATGAAAGAATTTGTTAGGTTTTTTTAGTTCATGTACTCACAATACAAACTGCGGGACTAAGCATGTGGGCTAAAAAGTGAATATTTTCCATCTGGTAGTGTTATTATTTTATTTGCCCCTTTCATCCAAACATATTCTTTGCTGTAGAACAATATGACCCACATCTGTATCACCATATCTGCATGCCTGATCCTCCTACGGCTTTGATTTGTCTCAGGTCCAGTTTTTGCATGTAGAGCAGGAAGCCATGGAGACAAGCAGCCAGCATGACCTTGAACGTAAAATGGCTGGCCTCAGGAATGAAGTGCAGGTGCAGATTATTTATTATTGTTGCTTCATATTATTATATTGTGCTTTGTAGATGAAATATATTACAGTTCATTCACTGATTTTTATTTCTCTGTACGTTTTGGAATATAGTGTATGGAACATACAATGATATGTCTGGAGGAGCAGCAAGATGAGTTTGATTTTAAATACCAAACCCACACGATGGAAGGTAAGCACATTACAAAGTTCTGATATTATTTGCACGCTCTGATGATACTCTCTGGGGGTGAATAAAAAAGTGGCCTGAATCCCAGCTACATGTTCTCTTTTACTTTGGTCTTTCTTGTTTGGAAACTGTGATCTCACTGTGGAAACTCTTATTCAGCGAGGGGAGAAGAGGCAGATAGGAACCAACAAGTGAAAGTTCTTCAGCAACTTGTCAACAGACTGAATGACTGTAGAAAGGTAAGAAGTTATTGATATTCTTAAAAACGCCTTCATCTCACCAGTCCATTTATTTTCCTAATTCTTTTCATTTTTGTTCCCCAAACCATTTAATCACTTCTCTAGAGCACATTGTCAGACCTGACCAAGCTCCTGGACAGGATTGAAGACCTGACTGTCACTCTGGTGAAGAAAGAGCTGGTGGAGTGGCAGAGGAGGCAGCAGAAAGCCTGTATTGGAGCTACAGACAATGTTTGCCTGGATCAGCTGGAGAAATGGTATGTTCATCTCAACATGTTCCACACTAGTTTTAATCATTTACTTTAACAGCATGAATACTGAATATTATATCAGAAACTCCTGTCTAAATGAAGTTCCAGGCTGGAGCAAAACCTGCAGTTATAATTTTAATTTTGTGAAGCCAGTAAGTCAGGACAGCAGCTGTTGAACTGTCTTATAGCTGGAATTTGAGAGCACCACTATCCTCAGTCCTTTTTCCATTCTCTAACTCCTGTGTGGACATAATCTATTTTGCTCTTTTCATCTTGTTTTGCAGGTTCACCTGTGTGGCAGTGTGTCTGTTCCAGGTGCGTGAGTTTCTTTGTAAGCTGGAGGAGCTGGTAGGAAAGGTCTCCTATGACAACGACCCCGTGAAGTCCCAAAGACCAGCTCTGCAGAAGAGAGCAGATTCTCTTCTGAAAAACTTAATTGAAAGGTCTCTCTCTCCACGACACTGTTCGTCATGCTCTTTTGCTCTCTTATGATTTCCTCTGGAAATTTCCTGACATGGGTGTTGTCTTATTTCTTGAAGTGCTTTTGTGGTTGAGACTCAGCCATCCATGCCTCAGGGGAAAGGCCCACTGGTTCTTCGCACAAATGTCCAGTTTTCTGTTAAGACCAGGTCAGTACACCACTTCAGGTTATCCCTATGTTGCTATGTATTTATTTGAATTTACTTTTAGGACATGTTTATAATGTAATCTACATATATAGACTTTTGGATAAGTAAATTCTGACCATTGTGTTGACAGTTATGTGGCATATACTATCAGTTTTGATATTAAATATGTAGTATGATACATGATGGCAGTCCATGTCAGGCCCTTTACTTTTATTCTAAAAAAAGAAAAAGCATAGGAAACATTTGAAAGAAGACAACATATCTTATACTTACACAAGTATGGAGCTAAACCCACGTAAACTGCAGTTCATCACAAAAATATTAGTAACAACATTAGCTGTTCTGAACTAATATGAGGATAATACAAGGATAACTTAATGCTATTCTGTAAAGCTGTTTTACTCTTGAGAGTTGTTCTACTTTCCTGTTTTTCCACATTACTGTCTGTTTTCTTCCTGTATCTTATGTCTGATTTAATGTTTTCAGATTGCTTGTTAAGTTTCCTGAGCTGAACCACTCCATGAAAGTAAATGTATCCATGGACAGGTGAGATTTCCCTTCTTACTATGAGTTACTTCCACTTCACACAAAGCAAACCTGCAGCCTTTAGTTCTTGACTTCAAACAATACAGGATGATTAGTTGTGTTGCCCCCTGGTGGTCACTGTTCTGTTTTTCTTCCCTCTGAAATTAGGGAAGCACCTCAGATCAAAGGGTGAGGTTTTTTTTTTTTACTTAACTTTAGCTTCCATATCAAGTGGTACTTAAAGAGGAATTGTATCAAGCTTTCACATTTATATGTATTTGTTTGACCAAACCTGTCATGCTTGCAGATATCGACGTTTTAACGTCCTTGGGACCAAAAGCAAGGCGTTAAACATGGCAGAGAGCCAGAGCGGAGGCATGGTGGCAGACTTCAGACATCTAGTGAGTGAAATTGATTTGGAAGGAGAATTTTCTGTGACAAAGACCAATGAAAAAGACAATCACTGTTGACTTGTCTACTTGAATATTGACTACATTTGACACCAATATAAACTGTTGATAACACTGAGTTATACAATAAGAACCTTCCTATTATTCCATATAGTTTCTTTGTAACTTTCAACCTGGGCCTAGTTATCCCAGTATCTTTGTGTTATATGATTGCTGATGCTGTTCTCAGTTGGACTCAAAAGGGCTCAAGCATCATCCACAAGTTAAACTCTAGTATTTACGAGACTTAAAAGCTTAATTTGATTTGCTCGTAGACTCTGAAGGAGCAGAAGTGTGGAGGTGGCGGCAAAGGAGTCAGTGATGTAAGTTAACATTGACAACACTGAAGACGCTATCACTGCTTACAGGTTATCTCAAATATTATAATTTGTGTACATAACTGAATAATGATGTGTGTGTGTGTGTGTGTGTGTGTGTGTGTGTGTCATGTGTTGCATTGAAAGATTTCTCTGAGTGTTACAGAGGAGCTGCACATCATCTACTTCGACACTGTGTTTGTGCTGAAAGGCTTGTCAGTTGAGATGCAGGTGGAGTTTCTTCTGCTTCTTTATATGAAATTGTCATTCACCTACATTAAAAACACAACATCATATCGTGTTTATTGTTTTGATGTTGTCTCCATGACTTAATAAAAGTTGTTTTCTCCTGACACCCAACACAGGCCTCCTCCCTCCCAGTGACCATCATCTCCAACTCCAGCCAGCAGCAGAGTGCCTGGGCATCTGTGCTCTGGTTCAACATGATCAGTCAGGACACCAAAGTGAGAGATCACCAAACACACACTTTGAAGCATTTTGCAGTTTAGTAATTATACTGTTGTAAGCCGTCAGAAATGAATGTTCTATCCACTAATGTGTCTGTGTTTCTCTAGGACGTCATGTTCTTTGCCAACTCTCCTGCTGCCACTTGGCCACAATTTAGAGAGATGCTGAGCTGGCAGTTTCTCTCCGCCACCAAACGTGGTCTGAATGATGATCAGCTGGAAATGATTGCACTGAGACTCTTTGGTAAGTCCTGCTCCAGCTACTTGTCTTTGTTTATTTTTGTGGTTGTTGGTCTATAAATTGGGCTGAATTAATTCATCTGTGAGTTAAACGTGATATCAGGAAACATCGGAGACATCTTGGGTCACGTTTCTAAAATGTTTCTACTTTCAGACTGATTGGCTTTATATTAAATATAAAAAATAACTCTTCAGCAGGACTTCTAATCACCAGGAACACGGTGACAAAACTACTATACATACTGTACTCTACTCTAACCATTGGGGGAAGTGTTAACTTAGCAATCTTTTACCAACTTCTCTCCCAAGAGATTCAGTTTCTCTTGTATCCTTATACTTTTGCATTGTTCAAAGCAAAGACTGAATGTGAGGGAAGACAAGCTAACAAGCTGTTTAATTTATATCTGTAATACCCACATCCACCTTCACTTGTCTCAAGTGTGTTAATCGTATTAGATTGGAATTGTGAAGATACCCATAAAGACTTGTGCAGTTTGAATAGATTGTGATTATGATTAAACAGTATAATCCATCGTGTCTTGTAAACATGTTTTTATTAAAATTTGTCTCAATGTGTTGCATAATACATTTACATTTATTATTTTTTCTCCCATCAGGAAAGCAACAGAACTATGACACCTGCAAAGTAGCTTGGTCTAAATTTAGCAAGGTAAGAATATTGAATCTGTGGAAATTTCACACGTTAGCGGTCGGTCGATCACTCGACTCGAAATATCTCGATTTCAGTGATCCGCTTCTCTCATGTTTTGGTTTTGAGTGTGAAATGTCGTGGCTATTCTACTAAGAACTAACTATTCCATGGATTACATTGAAATTTCAGTGCACTCATTCACGCTCCCCTCAGGATGAATTGTAATAACTTGGTAATCCCCTGATTTTTCATCTAGGTCCATCATTAAGTCAAAATCTCAATTTTGCCAGTACTTTGGTGTATGACCAAATATCTGCAAAAATGGCATTCCTAACAGCATCAACTGTGCTTTGTGCTGAGTGCTAATACATATTTCAGCTACCTAACAAACTAACGCAGTGAACATGGTAAATAATACCAGCATTTTAAGTATTGTTTGTGAATAAACTCTGTTGGTGGATGTTGATGAGCCTTTCCATCACTTGTGTTTCAGGAAAACACTCCTGACACCTTCTGGGTATGGTTTGATGGCATCTTGGTGATGGTGAAAACATATCTTGAAGACCTGTGGAGGGATGGGTACGTACAGTACGCTGAACATAGTCAAAGTTGAGCTCATGTCTTGTGTCTTTTTGTGTCTGAATAAGATTTTTCATCTGTCTTGTAGCCTCATTATGGGTTTCGTCAGCAAAGGCAAAGAGAAGTCCCTCCTGAAGAAAAAACAGAGAGGCACGTTCTTGTTGCGCTTCAGTGAAAGTGTCGTCGGAGGTATCACCTTCTCCTGGGTGGACACCAATATGACTGGTGAGAGGCTTTCATTTCGTTATGATGCTGCAAAATATTTTGAAGTTGTTATAGGGCAGACGAGTAAGAAATGTAGTGTAAACAAGTTGCCAGTTTTATTATCCTCACTCAAGGTTCTTCTATGCGTCGTCTTCTAGGTGAGCCTGAAGTGAAGACAGTCCAGCCCTTCACCAAAGTTGACCTTTGCCAGATTCCCTTCCATGAAATCATCAGGAATTTCCAGATCTTAGAAGCTGACAATATCCCAGAAAATCCGCTACTTTATTTATATCCAAACACCCCGAAAGCTGAGGCTTTCCAAAAATACTACACCGACAAGACCGGAGGTGAGTGCAATGTCAGTCTTTTTGTTTGCCGATTTTTGGAATAGAAACAAATACAACTCACATGTCATTTGCTTAATGGTGTTTTGCCTTGCAGTTGTCATTGGTAAAATTACACTACAGTGAACGCTGGAGATGAATATGGCACATTAAATCACATTTAAATTCATTCTTTTTCAGCTGACAGCCCTTACATAAAGTACATCAAAACCAAGCTGATGTTTGTGTCAAAAGAGTAAGTATATTATTTTATTTTCTACAGCCTGGTTTAAAGGGTCCTGCTTGTTTAAATTGAAATAAAACTGTCCCTTATTAAAAGTATGCTTTTTTTTATCTTACACAAAAAAATCTTTAAAAAAAAAGAAAAGAAAAAAAAAAGCACTTACTTCATCTAAGAAGTAGTGTACCCACACCCTTTTATGTAATGACTGTTTGTCATTGGTCATGTAGGAACACACTGGAGGCTAAGTCACCCATGTCCTCTGACATGGCACAGGGTGAAGGCCTGGAGCCAAAGAATGGCCCATGTGGAGAGGCAGCTGGTGAGTCATGGCTCTCCTTGCTGTCCCATCCAGTTAAAAACCTCGTCAAACAAATCACTCTCCCTCCCTTCATCACAGAGCTCTTGTCTTGCCCTATTTGGGCCTTGTGGTGCATGAAATCAATTGCGAATGTGCTGGAGTGGGATACATGTCACGTGACAGCAATGAAATTATGTGAAACTTCTTACTTATAACCTGTGGGGCTGCTTGTACTGCATGTAATTTGGACATAATATCTAACCGGTATGGAGGTGGTGTGGTTGAGCTAAACTGTTACTAACTCTATTAACTTCTCATTTAAATGTTTGATTTTACCTTCTGATGCTTTAACACCCGGCACTTTGCTTGATGTATCTACTGAAGTCAACTGGAAAACTGTGTAAAATGAAAACAGCAGTAATCCATCAATAATGAAAAGCTCAGATAGCTTGCCTATATTGTTGTTGTTATTATTATTATTATTATTATTATTATTATTATTATTATTATTATGAGTAACAGTGCTATTCAGGCCCGCTGTGTGTCTTGCTCATGTCCAGCCCGCCCCCTGCCACCCGTGCCCCCCCCCCCCCCCCCCCCCCCCCCGCAGCTGCATCTTCCAATTCAATATCTTTTTTCAAATACCTGGCCATAAAGTCCGTTGCACCTATGCTATCATTTTCTCTTTTTTGTTTTGTCAAAAATACTATATTAAGCTTTCACAAATATGTATTTTTGACAAATTATTCCAGTAGATTATTTAAAGGTTAGAGGGCCTTTTTGGGCCCTCCCTTGACGCAGGGCCCGGGACAACTGACCCGGTGTTGCAGCCCCGGTGTTAAATATTTAAATTAATTTGAAAATTTGGAAAGACAAAGAAATATTTTTTCTTCCAATTCAGTAAATAATGAGATCCTTGTACAAATTTGGTTGTGAAGTACAAAAGGTATGAGTGATGTACTGTAGCTCTCAATACAGTAAGTACTTTTAATTGAGCTATTACACAAGTTAAACAAACTAACTAAACAAACTAAAAACTAAATACAAGCGTCAAACGTAAATCAAGTGCAATGACTAAAATGTATTCAGGAATAAATTAGTAATGATAAATGTGCAATGTCATCAACACAGTGACTGTGCTGGAGCAAAGCACCCAATTACCAAAGTACATTGCATGAGTTTGTTACACTAAATCGAATTTTATGTGTATGTGAGTTCCTAAAAAAATATCTGTAGTTTTGAGCTGCATAGCACATCACATATTTTGTCACTCTCATTTCCTCAGTGAAAGTAGTACCCAGATATAAACAATATGGCTACAGCAGCAAAAATAGCTTCTATCTCCTGTCTCTTTCTCTTCTCTCAGAACAAAACGGCGATCTTCATCCTTTGGAGTCATCTCTGGAAACGGATCGTCCTGATCCCATGCTATCTGGATCGGTTTCAAATGCAGAGGATGATTTACTGATGTACCTCAACAACCCCAACCTCTTTGACTCTGACATCTTGCAAGACGAGCAAATGCTACCTGATTTCAGTCTTCAAGCCTTTCCTTGCCTGACCCAACAATCGTGTGGAAGCATCTTCAATTAAGCACCTGTTTTGTAATTTAACCAAACCACTGTATGTCGCTCATCGTCAGCTTTACTCTTAGCTTCTTAACATTACAACATACATGTCCTAAAATTGTAGCGTACATAGCAAACCAAGCACTGACATAATAGTTTGCTTTGAATACTGTTTTTCATGTGAAATACTTCAGCTACTCTACTAATCCTGACAGTGAATATTTATGAAGAACATTTGTTACCAGCATTTGAATACTGATGTTAACCTTCATTGTAATTCCAATTTATTATGCTGTCGTTAAACATGATTCATTGAGACTATTTGAAGACATGAAAGAGATAATTGAATGAGCTGGACTCATATCCACTCCATTAGAGTCCCAGACACCCGTATTAGACCCCTAAACTCTCATGCATCTTAAACACTTTTTAAAATATAAAACAAATAGCATTTTGGGACCCTGAATTTTTTAGTTCAGGCGTCTAAGGATTGTTACAAATCTGACTTTTTAAGCCGGTGGGGAAAAGATTATATGAGGTATTGTATAGTATAATGCTGAGACTGCACATAATTTATTGTTTTAATATTGTTTCTCGCTGGCATGTTCAGCTTGTGATCCCTTGTACTGAAACATAGCACTTCATTCCTTTATATACTTTTGCATTCATCTGTTCATTTAAAACAAAATGAATTGTTATAACCAAGAAATGGAAAACTGTTTGTTCTTTTCATTAATGACTGAATTTTGTAAATATCAAAAACAAACATATTAAGTTATTTTTCTTCTTTGAGTCTGAAGTTCAGTGTTGTAACATGGTCCAGATATTTACAGTAAAGACTACAGGGATAATCCAGCATTAATCAAAACTGTATGTTAAAAATAAACAAAATTAATTTAAAAAAGAAACAAATATGTAGCTTTAAGGTATATTTTTATGGTTGAGTTTCCGTTCATCAAACAGCAGGCAATTGTTTTCAGGTGAATAACTAGCAAGAGAGTCAAGACAGCTAACATGCTAAAGACCAATGTTTCTACAGCGTTTTAAGAGACAAAACCAGAGAAAGGACAGTGAATATTTGACTTATAGTATGGTCTTCAGGCGGCCAGAAACACAAGCCAGTTGCTCTGTGCAGGTCAGGTATGTACACATAAAATATTGTGTTAGCAGTTAGCCATTAGCTCTAAAAACCGTTATATGCGTTGATATGGTGTGATAGCTTAGATAAATTATGTATCTGTTATCTTGCAGATCAAAAACAGCATCTTAGATTAAGTAATATATTTTGACCAGCGATGGAAAGTAAATTTACAGAAGTTCTATAGCCTACTTAAGTGACTTACAATTTTGAGGTACTTCTTATTTACTTGAGGATTAATTACATTTTATGCTACTTTATACTTCACTACATTTCAGAGGGACATATTGTACTTTCTACTCCACTCCATTTATTTGACAGCTTTAGTTACTTTTGAGATGAAGATTTGAAATAATGGTTAATATCACAAGCTTTTAAAAGACAACACATATTTAAAGGTGAAACCAGTGGCTTCCAACCTTTTTGACGTCTTACAAAAAGCAGTGTGTAGTCAGGGTCACATTTCAGATGTCTATGAACAGCTTAACCAAATAATGATTTTTCCCTCTAAACTTCTCACATGGTTTATTTCAATTAATGTTCAAATGATCCAATATTTCACCAAAAATAAAAGATTAGAGGAAAAAGTCAAAAAACTGAAAACTGATTTATCTGGTGACCCTTTGGAGGGGCCTGAACCCTAGGTTGTGAACCACTGGACTAAACTAGAGGCACCAAACCACTACTTTTACTGCAATACTTTAACTACATTTTGCTGCTAATTATTATGTACTTTTACTTATGTAAGATCTTTCATGCAGGACTTTTACTTGTAATGGAGCATTTTTCATTCTCTGTACAGGTCCCTGGCTGGATGGGAACTGCAGGCTCTGTGGCTATTGTGCATGAGGACACTCCAGGATGTCTTCAATTAGCCTCAGTACAGGGGACAAACTCTTTCAATTTAGGTAACAAAATGGCCATGCCTTTGGCCAGACCTTACATTGCTCTATTAATTGAAGGGTCTGTAAAAGAGGTATTCAGTACAAGTACGAGCAAATCTACATGTCTCTCTCTACATATATACATATCTTTATGAAGAAACTTCACAGCTTCACTGTTGTCACTGACTGAATCAGTAGCTTTTAGCAGTGGACCTTTCCTCACTACCTTCTCGTTAAAGCATCTTAAATGACAGAAACAACCCTAATCTCACTAGTCTGTCATCATTTTCAGACTGAGCTATTAAATTTATGTGCAGTGCTTGTACAGGCAAGTTTTGTACTGAACTGAAAGTGACAATTTGGGCAAACAACAGAATGAATGTACTGCTGACTTGAAGACAGCATGTCAGCAAATATCACACCAGCTGAACAATGATGCATTCACTTACAATGCTGTTGTTTGTACTGAATTGCATTTTAATGGTAATGTGACTGCTAAGCTTCGAAAAGTCCAAGAAGAGGAGGATGAGAATCGTTACAGGCTAGAAAAAAAGTGTACTAACATAGTTACTAAAAATCTTTGAACTGAACAAAACAATTTGAATCAGAAAAGTGATTTGTCTGTAATGTCCTCTTCTCCTGAACTGTTCCTACAGCTTGGAGAGGCTCATAGCACTGTGCAGGTCTTTGACACCAGCATGTGCCAGGTAGGAGAAAAATGTCCTTTTTACTATTGTCCTATTCAAAAATCTGGTTGTCTCGTCAGACTGCTAACATTTTATGTCATGTAGGGCTGCAACTAACGATTATTTTATTATCGATTAATCTGTCAATTATTTTGTTGTTTGGTCCCATAAAATGTCAGAAAACAGAAAAACTGTCTCCCAAAGCCCAAGATGACGTACTCAGATGACGTCTTCTTTTGTCTGAACCACCAGTCACCAACCCAAATGTATTTAGTTTACTGTCATAGAAGACTAAAGCAACCAGAAAATATATTCACATTTGAGAAACTGGAGAGCATTTGGATTTTGAATAACTCAAAACAGTTAATCAATTGTCAAAATAGTTGACGTTAAAGTTAATTTTCTGGGGACATCCCCATGTCATTGCTTCCAGGTTAAAAATAGAAAGGTCACCAGCAAGGTCAGAGTTGAAAAGGACTGAACTTGTTGAAATTTTAGTGGCGCCTAGATAATGCTGCCGTTAGCTTCAGTGTCTTTACTCTTTCCACAGTAAAACAATAGCCTGTGTAGAAGGCCTAAGAATAGATGTGTTGTTTTTCCTCCAATCAGCAACTTTGTTGTTGATCAGCAGTGCGGCTCTAGACTTTTGGTCTTCTTGCAAGATAAATCACAGCATGTAACAGTTGGTAGACATACAAGTAGTTCTTTGCCTCTGTTGGTTTTTCAATAAATGAATGCCTTGACACTCAAATATGCATACACACACACAATCCACCTACATGTGAAACTAAAGGCCAGATCACCTGAACCCTTTTCATCATTAGTCATTTACTGTCAGCATGTAAGAGGCAACACAGAATTGAGGAACTGAGCAGGGTCAAAAGTTCCTGAATTACTGAAATAGTCATGTTTTAACATTGGGCAGTTTTAACATGTCGTAACAGACATGTAGAAAAGTGATGATGTATAGGCTATATGGTTGCAAATGTCTGTCTGAAAAACTGTTGCGAACACTGTGGAATATCAATTAGGAAAATAGAATTTATTCCATACATAAGACAAACACATACTATAATCTTGTACATATATAATGCATAATGTAAAAGTAAACAACAACAGCACTGTAAAATATCTTATGAATATAATAATGGACAATTGTGAAGAAAATGGAGCAGTTGTATGTTGGTAATGTAACATAAATTATATATATAAAACACTTTTTTTGAGAGACCCTGCTTAACTTTTTCCCCTTCGCCTTTTGAAGAGAAAGAAGAGAATATGATACAGATTTTATATCAGGAGATACATTAGACAAGCATTAAGTTCCAGGACTTCAGGACCTCCGAGCTGGCCACCAGGTCCAGAGGCAGGTGAAAGGTGCCGCAGCCCTGGTGAGCAGCACATGGTAGGCCTGTCGAAACTGTCTATTCATGACAGCATAAAGCACAGGGTTGATACAGCTGTTGAGCCAGGTGAGGTTTGCACAGAACATGTGCAATACCTGCGGTGCACGGTTACGTTTATCACCTATGTTGAGCAACAGGAAGGGGACAAAGCAGAACACAAAACACAGGAAAACAGTGAAACACATGTGTGTCACATGCTTAAATTCGGCATCATCTCCTGAGGTTGCTGAGTGGGACTTGGACGCTGCAGTAGTGGGAGCAGGTGTGGTTGTAGGGACGATATCAGGGGATGGCTTGTTGGTTGCTGATGGAATTGCGGCCTCAGCAGATCCCTGGGTTTTTTGGGAAGACTTATCACAGGTGATCTCATCCTTATTTTGGGATATATCCCCCTGGCTGCTGATCTCACAGCTACATGTGTTAGCCATGCCACTCTCTACACCACTGTCATCAGTCCCTTGTACAAAAGAAGCTGGTTTCTTCCTGGAGGATCGACGACTGAGCCTGTAGCGGAGTAGAGCCTGTGAGGCAATCTTTACACGTTTGTAAATAAGGAGGTAGAATACGCCAACGCAGCCTAGGCCAATAAAGAAGTAGAAAAAGAGCAGGATAGTGGAGTAGGGGCGGCCCCTGGTCCGGTGGAAGCTGCATGTGCACACCTGCGGTACAAATACATAAACGGGCCATAGTGGACCAAAGCTGGCTAGGCCCAGTGCCCACACTGAGATCAGGAGGAAAGTAAGACCAAAGTCAGAGAAGACACGGTCAAACATGGCCCTTTTTGCAACGAGGAGATACCGGCTCACGGCTACCAGGCAGAGTGTGATAATGGATACAGAGTTGGAGAGGAAGAGGAGCAGGCCGAAGATTCTGCACCAGAGCTCACCGCTGCGCCATCTGAGGTGTAGATAGGAATCAATCGAGATGGGCTGAAGTATGGCGCAGTACAGGAGATCAGCTACAGCCAGGTTGACGATGAGCACGTTGAAGCGAGTCCTGAGATGTGGGTCTAAGGCGAAGGCTAGAATAGTCATCAGGTTTCCCACTGTACCAATGATGGTTACAGCACATCCCCACAGCACAGCAAAGTACCGGTAACCTACAACTGAAGGACTGTAGCAGGAGAAGAGGTCGCTCTCCGTTTGGTTTGTTTGGTTCAGCAGCATTCTGTCAAGTAAGAGAAATCAGAATATAGGTTTACTTCTTTGTGGTGTCCACTTGGAAAGTTCCAGTCAAAGAGAAACCCAAACCACGTCAAACAGGTCAAAAGGGAAGTTATAGGTGGTCTAGCTCATAGTTCACCACTTCCTCTTGTATAAACCCTCTGCTCACAGTATCTGTCAGCAGAGGGTTTGCCGTCAGTGTTTTTCATTGTCCGTTCATCATATTTTTATATGAGCACTGTTTTAATTACGAACATTTTAAAAGAATAGTTTCTTGTTTTCTCATTTATAATTGTGTGTGTAACTGCTGTGGCTCTAGTAGCTTTAAATACACTGTCCAGCAAGTTGAAATCATTCCTCAACATTAGTCATCATAAATGATTATAAATAAAGAAATTAACAAAAAATGTTATGTGTACAGTATGATCTCAAAAGAATTTCCTTCTGCATAACAAATCACTGAGGTGATTTCTGAATAGGGATCATGATTCAATCAGTGAAACATTGCTGTAATTTATTGTAAGTTATAATTTAACTGAACACAAAACACATGATAAAAAAATATTCCTGACGATTTAAATTAAATAACACTATATGGTTATTTACAATATATTTGTAAGGCAAATGAAAACTTTAATTTTAGAAAAAAACACTCATAAATGACCACAAAATCTCTCACCTCACGTCTGTGTCTAAATGCTGAAGTGTGCTCTGTGCTGATCTCGTTTTCTGAATGTCTGGCTTCCTGTCAGCATTTCAATTTGTGACTGAACTCTGTGTTGCTTAAGTGCCTTTTATAATGTGAAACTGTATGAGGTAAGGTTTTTCCATCCCGTGCCTAAATTAAGGAAGAGAGAGATATTGTGTATTTCTTATATTATAAACATATTTTCCATCTTTCAAATGGACTTAACTTTAAAAACTAAATATAAATGTAACTTGTTTTACAGCCCAAATGTTGACATGTATTCTATAAGTTAAATATTTTTTTAGCCTATTAGTTTGTATTATGACCTAGTAAGGTAAGATTTATTTGTCACATACACATTATAAAACAATGTTAGTGAAATGTTTCCGCACTGTGCCCCCCTCCCCCCAGTGTGCAAAGAGTATAAGAAGAAAAACAGATTATTTATTAATGTGTAACTTATAATACTAACAAAAGAAGAAATTATAGAAAAATATAAACAATAGAAATTTTAGAAACACAAGTGTAACAACATTAACCAAAAGGCACTTAATAAAAGAAAATTGTAATATTTAATTAGGTAGTCTAACTGAGATCAAGATCTCTTTTGAGAGACAGACCAATACAACAGAGATATGACACACAACAAAACTCAGCCAGTCACACATAAACACAGAAACAACATCAGAAACAATGTCTAAAATGGTCCAAAATTTTATATGTATGTATTAATGTATATTGACATTCATCCAATAGGATTATAGTTATAGTAATTCATCTATATGGTGCAAAGTACAGGAAGTCAAGTAGAGGATAAAAATAAATTGGCCCTGCTGATGTATCAGCTGATATTAGTTCATTGTAGATATATCAGTATCTGTGTTTATGTCATATGACTATAAATGACAAGAAATTGAAGTACAGAAATGCCAAAGATGTTTAGAAACAATGTCACCATTCTGTAGTTTGTCCACCAGAGTGTAAGAAAATGATAACGTACAGATACTATACAATACTATGTAGACTGGGACTGCAACTAGTAATTGTTTTGGTTATCAATTCATTTTTCTTTTTTTAACAAATAGATTAGTCACTTAGTATATAACATTTCATAGATTGTGAAAAATGCCCATCACAATTTCTGAGAGCCCAAGGTGGCGTCTTTGAATTGCTTGATGTGGCAAACCTGTGGTTCAAAACCCAAACATTGGCAAACCCAGCATTCAGCTTTATCTCTTCTATCATGTTCGCTGTAATTGCTTTTGCAAGTGAACATGATCAAACAAAAGTGTGTGTGGTCTTCAGTTCCTCACCTTAAAGTCGGTGGTTTGATGTTCATGTGTATGATGTTATTCTCTGCAGTGATCTCCCCCTCTGAGCGGCAGACTTCCTGTTCTCAGATGCTTTTATATGCATCCTCTTTGTTTACGCTTCCTCCATAGATACTGTGACTTTTCTTTTAATGTTTGTTTGGTCAATACACTAAAACCCAGATAAATTTCTGATATGTTTTATAAATTTCTGATCACAAGTAGTATGAAAGTCAAATGGATATGTTTTATATAAAGTATCTGTTATGTAACAGTCACTTATTCCTAATGTATTATACTATGTGTCAAAACAGAAAATGTCTTGAAATATTCTGAACATTACTCACATTGCATACACTGCATACTCACATTATCACACTACTTGTACAACCAAATGCATATGTGGTTTATTATTATTAATGCCACATCTCATTACATTTGAAAAGAAAAGAAGAAAAAGAAGAATTCACCAATCAACATTTCTTACAATCATAAACTCAGTTTAATGATTTCATGTATAATTTTGTTTTCATTTAACAATTAGGAAGCCCCAACATGTACCTTTTCTCATTTTTTTTAATAATCTACATTTACAGTAAAGTTTCAATACACTTCTCCTAAATAACAATTAATACATTTGTAGACATTTTCTTTTTATTGCAGTTAACAAGAAAAGTTAGCAGGAGTGCTGAAAGTATTGCTACAGTTTCCATTTCCTAAAGCTTCCCATTAATGTTTCACAAGCCGTCGTGACAGTTTCACTGGGATAGTTCAGGGTTCATGTCAGGTTGGAGTACACAAGGCAGAGCAGACAAACAACATTTTTATCCCACTACAGGCCTATAATGCTATCAAAAATCACATGTTGTTTTTGCATACAACGTCTCATTCATGTATGTGGTCCTTTTCTCTTCCCTCTGTAACATAATGCTGGTGTCTTTCATCCCACTGTTTCCACACTCCTTGCACTGGATTGTGGTGAAAATGTGGTCTGTGTAATTATATGTGCACATATTGCAAATACCTGCTACTGTATAAATCAACCATTGTCCTGCTGTACTCACAGTGTTGAAACTATTCCATTAAGACACTGAAACCGTGCTGATTTGTGCAGTGAGGTGCAAATTTAAAACAAACAATAGTTCCTCATTTTGAATATATCTTAGGTCATCTTTACCACAGACTTACTGTATTTACTTACTGTATGTGCTCAGTAAGACTTATGCACATTTACCATTTGGGGAGAATCTGGGGAAGCATTACGGGAAACTTTTTCTTGACTAACTCCAACCTTACTGCATTCTAAACAGACCACAAAGATAAACACTCATAGCTGCATAGTGCTCCGTCAGCAATTATCTCTTCATCATGACTCAATGTCTTTGTCAAACCACAATGTAGTTGATGTGCATCAGTAAATACCTGCTTTAAGACATAGCATAATTGCTGTTCCTCTTCGACTTCCTATTTCTGTCCCACAGAGGTAAATACAGACCATATAGGCCAGCTGTGAAAGTCTAGACATACAGTACAGAGAAATGTTTGCCAGTTACTGCAGCAACGAAAAAGAAATTGTTGGTACCTTGTTCTCTTTTTAGGCCACAAAAACAGAACTTTACAGTGGAGCGACCCACTACACACTGTGACAGCTACAGTATGGTACCAGCTAACATCAGAGGCAACTACTATATCTAACCCAGCGGGCATTTTATTTATTTTTTGATAACATTGATGCTTTGGATGCAGAGATGAACATTAAAAACATAAGAGAGGTAGGGTTTCGAGTCAGATACAGTGGATCATATGTTAGATGAAGATATTTAGTCAGTTGCAGATTGGAGGATGGTCAAAGAAGTCCATGCTTGATAGAAATGCTTGTTTATTATTCCTCTTTAGACTATCTGCAGAGTCAGTCCGGTGATTGGCAGATAGTTAAATGATGCAGGGAAAACTGGGAAGGATGGAAACATATACAGTCTCTTTAAAATGTCTTAGATTTGTCTGTTAATTCTGGTTCTCCCTGTTAACATAACAGCAGTGGTCTGCAACTACAGTATGCACCATAAAGAGTCGTATTTACGGTTACTGTTTTCATTATCATGAAACACCAGCTGGAGCCACACTAGCCGATTTGGCTCTTGATGGCACACAGTTGCAGGCCTCCACTTCACAGTGTGCTTCTTCCTGATTCGTCTTCATTCTCTCACCATCAGTAAGGAGTGAAGAGGATTGGCCCATGGGTGGTGCGGATGGGACCCGGGGCGGGCCTCAGGAGGCTGAGGGGTGTTCCTTGTAGGAAGTGGTGACTGGGGTGAGGGTGGGAGGTCGGGCCAGGAGGACGCAGGGCCAGCTGATTCGAGGATGCTGCGGCTGCCATGGCTGCAGCAACAGCCAGAGGACTTGGTAAAAGTCCAGCCCCAAGAGTTTTTGGAAGTTCCTTTGAGAAATTCAAGAAAAAGTACAAGTTAATGTGAAACAACTTAAACATATTGCATCAAAACAGTTTCCACAACATAATGAGATAGTAAAGATAAAGAGTCTATACCATAAAGTCTGTGCGCTTCTTGTGCCGACTGAGAAGAGGATTGGGTTTCCCTGCAACTCCATCCCGATGCCTCCGGCTTGATATATGCTACAACATAAAATGAGACAGGCCAGATATTGGATATTGAGATTGCTTGGAAATGAATTCACTTAAGGTCCCTTTTGTCCATTTTCTTACCTGTTTAAGCTGCAGCTCTGAGTTGACTCTGACGTTGCAGATCTCACAGTGGAAGGTGCGTTCCTGAGTGTTGGCGTCAGTGGACAGCTCCCCTCCCTGCTCAAGGCTGGGTTTAGGACCCAGACGTGGGTACGCTTTAATGGGTCCTAGTCCACTCCGAGCCTCCAGAATTGTTTTGTGTTTGGTACCTGGGAACAATAAAAAGATAGCTATAGTCTATGGTTGTAATCAAGGCCATGTTACAGTATAGTACATGGTAGTTTAAAAATGCAGAAAACAATTGCATGATTGCATTTTCAATCTGCCATTTTTTTTTACCACTAAGTGGCAGTAAAGTACCCACTTTTGTTTTTCAGACTGCAAATGCAGAGGCAGAAGCGCAGGATTCCCTCTGAGGAGCCAGGCCTTGTGCCTGACATTGTTTCTAATAGTGCATAATGCTGTTGTTTGTATTATAAGTTTTATTTTTCTCAAGATTGTGCACTCTGTACTCATGAATATAAGTACTCCTACAAACTGTGTTGGACTTACCTTTGTTATGTGCCTCCAGCTGTGAGAGGGAATTAACAGCTACTTTGCACAAGGAGCAGTAGAGAAGCTTCTTGGCTTTCTCTTCCTCTGACTCTCCTGAAGAGGGGCTGGGTGCTGGGGACGGGGTTTCAGGAAGACCAGCCGCTGCCAGGTCCGCAGGGGGTGTACTGAGGGTCGTGGAGGGGACGGGAGAGGATGGCAAAGGTGTGCTGACAGAGGGCAAGAGAGGACACTCTGCGTCTGCTGAGCTAAATGTGGGTGTTGGGAGGCGGCTAGGGGTCAAAGGTGACTCATTAGAGTTGGGACATGATTGGGTGTCATCTGTGAACAACACAAAGTTTTCAGGTTAGTAAATAATTTGTGGAAAGTCAAACATACAATAGCCCCTTCAACCCTGATGATCACCATATGAAAGCATGAAAATAATGAGGCTGCTTTTCCAGCAATAGAGAACACGAGTGCCAGCAGGTCACCATGGTGGCATGTTAGCTACATTAGCCTTCACGACTAACATACTTTTTAATTAATTTTTTACACATTTTTTTTCTGTTGTCATTGATCAACTCAGCATTGAACTGGGTGATGAAATCTTGAATCTCTGGAGCACGAGAGAAATTTACTCAGATTATTAGAATGAATGTTTGGTTTTTTTTTGTTAATCAGATTTACAGGTTGATAAAAAATCATATTTGAGCTGCATTCCTTTGTACACACCAGGGTATCAACACTCCTCTCTGGTTAGTTTCTATCCTATCACTTTACACAGCAGCTGTGTCGAGCATCTGTGCCATTTTGTGACAGATTCCTGGGTGTGGGTATGTAACATCATATGTCACAGGTGATGCTCACCCTGCTTATTAGGATCAGGCTCCGGGCTGGATGGCGAGGGGCCTGATAGGGAGGGTGAAGCAGTAGGGGGAGGGTGTTGCTTGTCGCCATCTTGGAGACGAGCCGTCTTGGATGTCTCGATCCCCTTCACCCTCCGAGCGTGGCGGTTCCCCTTATAGTGGGCCTCCGCCTGACTCTGGAAGGAGAGCAAAACATACCAGAGATTTATAAAAAAATAATTGATTTGATGCTTATTTACATTTTTTAACAGAACATTTCATGGGTTGATTTGCCGTTTTCTGTGGCCAGTTAGCGTCATATTTACTTGTTTTTTTGATCACTTATGCTATCATACAGTAAACATGGTATTCACTCTGCTTTGCTGTTACTTTAAGAGAAGTGTAGAGATTTGAGACCTGTCCTTGTGACCAGAAAGGTGCTGTCTTAATTCCTCTTAGATTTCTTGACCGCTGCAGTTTGGAAATTGAGAGAGTATGCCCCTCACTCCCACTGATTAGATATCTTTGAAAAACGCTGCTAACCCCCAATGTTTCCAAGATGGAAGAATGTGTTTGGACAGGGTGACTTTCAGGTGTGTCACTGCAGCAGGACCTGAATGACTTGACTAAATGGCGTTCCATTGTTTCAAATTTGCCTTGCTAATGCACGTTAAACTAAACAAACATTTAGATTTTTAATCCCCAAGCATAATCCAACAATTACTCACAAATTCTGAAATATATCCTGGCACCCTGCGATTTTGGTGCATTACAGTAAATGGCTGCTCAGCTGATGGTTTGTGGGTCTGATGTGCTGATGAGGCTGTCAGGGAAGATTAGCCTCCAGAATATTCTCGTCTTCCTTCGCTACCAGTGTAATCACCGTACTGGCCTGCTGAGCTGATGATTATTATTGAGTGTTGGGATTATCTGAAATGGGCTGGAGGGCTGTGGGTGACTAGTGACAGTTGACAGTCAGCTACTGAGGGGAAAAATCAAGAAGAGTTTGTGTCCATTAGTGTGTATTTGCCTACTTGTCCTTGTATAATCACACTTAAGAGGATCAAAAAACAGGACATTTCAGTAAGTCCTTAGAGTGGGTGTAGAGTTTGGGTTGCAGTTTATCAGACTTAAGGTTAAGGCAATGAGAGAAGTTACGTTTTAAGATTAGGCAAGCATTTGTGAGAACTTTGACTTTTTCACTCCTGGCTTTTGCACTTGATATGCAACCTTATTGAAAAACTTTGATATTGAACACTTCTGAAAAAAAATTATGATGTCATGCTGTTTTTTATTTCTACAATATAATGTGCATGGTAACTATGGTATGTTTTGTCCACATGTAGCGCTATAGAGCAATGATCTTTTAAGTGGGTCCATGTTTTGTTTGTATTGCGATACATATTTCTGCTGCTAGTTTCATGCAGTTCTGCTCACTGATGCTAACATGGCAACATGCAAAGAAGTGTAGTAATGTGCCAACAATGGCAAGGAAGAAGAGGACTGCAAGCTAGCAAACATGGATGCAAACAATGTCTGATTTACAACATTTATTAAAATTGTGTTTGAAATGTGTTCAACAAGTTAGACCTAGAGGATATCCACAATATGTTCGGTGATGAACATTCAATGTACCCAGAATTTTGTTTGGCTTCAAGAAAACTCCATAGGGCACCTTTAAGGTTAGGGAAACATTGTGGTTTTGGCAAATAAGCTATGATATGGTTAGGTTTAGGCAACTAGAACACTTATTTAAGGTTTGGTGAAGATAATGGTCATGGTTCATAAAAATGTCTGTGACAGGACGCAAACTCTGGTCTCATGCACGAAAGTCTGCCACTCTACATGCCATCCACCATCCTGACCTCTATGCACTTGCTTCCACCTTGCTACACAAAGGGCATGCTGCTTCCTGCATCGGCACCAAGGGTTGGCATTGGATGTAGACCGCAAGGTGGAGAATCTTCCACTATGGAAATAATTCCTACTGATAATGGGCTTGGAAATCATTGTTATCCTCTTAGTCCAGATATGCTTGTAAGTATCAAATGAAATCAAAGGAAAGAATGAGGTGTTAGGGCACACAAATATAGTTCCTGTAAGCTCCTCACTGATAATACAGTAATATAAGACTGTGTTTGTGACTGTATGTGCATGTGGATGCACAGACATAGACCTGCTGGGATTAGATAGGTTTCATTATGTCAATAACAAGGCTGAGGGAGCGCGTGACAGGTACATGGTGGGGGCTCGGCATGGTGGGATACTTCACTGATGCAAAGAGACCACTGGGACATGTCCGGGATGCCTTTGTAAGCCTCAAGTATTAACTGCCAGTGATAGATACCCATATAGCCCTCCTCCTGATTGGTGATGACAGAAAGGCATATATAGCTCTGCCTGTGTAACCCAACCTTTCTGACTACTGCTCCCCAAAGCCCCGCAATTAGACAAGGAGATGAAGCCCTACAAGTCCACAAAGAAATGACAGCAGGGAGCTAGATGCTCAATGCTTTTTCTTTTCAGTGCAGTCCACACTTTGTGTTGTCTGCTTATTTCCCTGTCTCCTCCTGTGACTTGCAATTGTTTTCTTTTCTTTCAGCTTGAGCTTTGATACTTTCACTCTCCATGTGACCTTCAATGTCAGGTCTTAGGAAATCGATGAAGGTCTGCCATCAATTCAAACATAAAAAGCTTGACAGCCTTGTAGGTTGGAGGTAGGATGCAGCAGAGACAATAGGGTGTAAAAGAGATTAAGGCATCAGATCAGATCATTGGAGTTAAGAGGAAAAGCGAATAATAATAAAATATAAATGATGTTCGGAATAGGAGGTGAAATGGACTGAGAGAGGCCATGAAAGAGCCTATGGAAAGAAGGATTAAGATGACTGAGGAAGCATAGATGGGACTTAAGAGGGAGAAAATGAGAGCAAGTGAATGTCCCTGAAATCCTTTTCTCTCTAAGCAGGATGTGCTTTGATGTTTTATCTATAAAGCGACAAAGGCACAGAAAGCGTAGAGAGCTGGTCTAGCAGCCAAATCTACTGTACGGGGTGCAGGCAGCAGCAGCGACAGGAAGAGGGGGTAGGAAGAAGCTGGTGAGGTGGAGAGAAGGAGAAGGGACAGATGATACAGTTTAGCCCACAGAGAGGGAAGCAAAGACATGAAAACTGTAGAGGCGAACGGCAAGAAAACTAACCTCGCCAAGCAGATAAGAATAATGAATGAAACATGGTTTGGCGTGAGCCTTGAAAAGGACAAGAAGAGGGAGATTGAACAGAGAAAAAGAGAGAGAGGTGTCCAGTATGGTACTGCAGTGGTGACGATGGCTAATGCAGCATGGTGTGACGTCAGCCTTGCAGCAGAGCTGAGCTGAACACTGGCAGGCTAATATGTCCTCTGTGGCCTCAAATGAAGTGCAACGTTATAATTACAAACAATTATGTGGGGCTACGGTGTAATAGCAATGAGAGGCACCTGCTTCTCAATGACCACTATCAATCAATCTGCCTCTTTCACTTTGTGTACACTTAAGCACTTGAGAATTTCTATTTAACACTGGCCTCCCTCAGACATTAACAAGAAAGAAAATGTTGGTATTATTAAAATACTTGAGTAGCTCATGACCTAAGGAGGACTTGATGAAAAATAATGAGTGTTTGTCTGCCTTTGAACTGCAGCGCAACCCAGACAGCTTGAGTAAGCCAAGAACTGTACTGTAAGCAGAGTATTCCTTCATTATTAAAGAATGTCCACCGTGCTTTAAGCTCTCACTCTCTCAGGTTACTGTGGAAAGTGCCGTAGAGCTGCAGCAGAGCAGATGCACACCGCGGCTCACAAGTAAAACAGCAGGCTGGACAAACAGGTGGCTCAGTATTAGACATCTCACAGCATAATGCAGGCTTGACACCAGCAATGCACACATACATGCACATGCATGGACATTTTCCCATGCATGAATATTCAGTGGAAACATAGAGTATGTAAATATGAAGATACTGTAGTAAATAAAAGCAGCCCCGCCAGTCTTGTACCTCATGCTCATGTAGACCATGTGAGAACATGTAGAGGAGATATAATTAAGCAGCCCCTCACAGAGAGAACAGGGCAGTGTTACACAAGTTTCAGATGACTCCCTGCCTGTGTCCTTTACACACCACTGCATTTAGAGTACAAGTATTTAGCACTTCATCACCGGAATGTATTTATATTTTTAGCCAGGCTTGTATATCAGGCTTTTGTTTGATTTCTACTTATGTTTAAGTCAGAGGTTACAACACTGGGCCTTTACTATCTGTAAAAGTCCTTTCAGCAGTTCAGTTGATGGAGATACAATCGCAGCACTACTGAAATGCTTAACCCAAAGGTTTAGGTTCCTTTGGACCATAGAAGTTATTGTGAGCTGTGGATTATAAGATGTTTGTTTTTTTGGCCCTCTAAGACATGGGCCATGGGAAATGGGCCATCTAAATCTGAAATATTTCTCTTTGCAAAGAAACACATTCTCTGACTATTGAAATATTTCTACTCCACGCATGTGGTCATACACACCAACACACACACACACACACACACACACACACACACACACACACACATACTCATCCACATCCACCCACACACACACAGTTGTGTGTCCATTTCCAGGACACTTACTGTAACCCTAACCCTACCTTAACCTTAAATCAAGTCTTCACCCTATAATTTAATGATTTACAATTATGGGGACTTGAATTTTGTCTCCAAAGAGAGGCGAGTCCCCACAATGTGAACTGTAAACTGATTTATGTCCACACCCTGAATAAAATACCTGGTATACACACACACAAACAAACACACATATACAGTTAAAGACCCAGTGCTATACTCATAACATATCAATCATGTCATCCAGTAGCTTGGTTTTGGATGTCCAGATTATGAGCTATTTGTTTTTCAGCTTCAGTTTACACTTCTGCCTCTTTAACGGGGACACTCAAATCATTCCTCTAACGTTTCATAATTTCTGGCCTCTTTTATTTTAGTCTCTCTGCCTCATGTTGGCATAGTGTCAAGACTTGAAATGCAGAAAATATGCTTGATCAGCTTTAAGGAAGCTTTGAGGAAGAGTTCAAGTTAGCCGTGCCTCCATTAAAACCTCACCATAGTGAACTTAAAAATATTTCTTCTTGTTGTCGGAGGCTTGCTATCAACACCTGAAATATGTTTTCCAAGCCAGTCACACAGTTCAGCCCAATAACACATACCTGTGTCGGGTCTGGACAGACTAAAAAGGAAACTTCCTGCAGATACCCTGAAATTTGCCAGCTGTCTTTCTTTATTATTTGTCCAGTTTTTTCCCTTTAGACTTTGATAAAACAAAAAAGGGCAGAATGACATTGAAAATTGGACTGTCAGTGTAAATTAAGCAAGCAGGTTTTCCTCAGTCTTCCTTCCCCCACTCTCCTTTCTGGAGGGGCTAAAATTGGAGCTGAGAAACTGTGAACCAAGTTCTCACCTGCTCCAGCTGTACAGTCAATCACTAGCCCACTTTGAGTCCAGCCATCTAACTTTTCAGGTCATGAATTCATGTGTCTAGAGTGCAGATGCAGGGTTCTCGGCCTCTAGGAAATAACATCTAAAAGTACATGAATTTCCTAACATGCCCTCTCGAACCAACTGACCTTTCACAAAAGCCACTCCCCCCCTCCCCCAGTGCTAGTGTTGCTATGCCTGTCAAGCTTTCAGTTCTCACTGGGCTCATAATGCAGTTTACAAGAATAACAGTCGCAGATTTATAACTCAAATTCTTAGTAATATTTGAAATAGTGGGCTGTTGATTTCAGGCAGGCAGACAAACACAGGCAACTGTAGATTTTGACAGATGAAATGACGACTATCTGGCAGATTTTTAAGAATAATAATATTAACTTTGCTTATATGGTCTTTCAAAACAACTTTAATTTAAGAAGGTAAGCTTTAAGCAGTGATTTAAAAGATGTTACTGATCCTACAAGCCTCAGATCTCCAGACAGAGTTACAGAGCCGAAGTGCCCAGACTCAAAGCTTGGATACCTTTAGTCTTGAGCCAGGACTTAGGAAAAGCCAGAGGAATCCTGCCTGAGCATCTGAGGCTGCACTTTGGCTCATACGGGAGCAGAAATTCAGTTATGTAACTACAGTAGGAATTAGCCTATGCAGTACTTTACATGTAATCAGTAAAATCTTAAAATCAACTCTAAAACTGACTGGTAACCAGTGAAGAGAGGCCAGAACAGGTATGATATGATCTTCTGTGTTTTGTCTTAACAGAAGGCATGAGATTGTTTTTTTTTTTGTTTTTTGTTTTTGGCATAAATGCAGCGTATTGCAATAGTCAAGATGTGACAATATAAAATCATGTGTGACCAAGATCAGCACAAGAGAGGAACAAGAAGTCACAACGCTTGTGACTTGTTTGTTAAACAGGAGATCACCATTGAAGATTACACCCGAGTAACTGGCTGCAAATTTGATATTTGCAGTCAGGGAGTCAATACTCTATAATGATAAATTTATTTTTCCAATAAAACACAATTGTTTAGAGAGCCATCACAATCCCTAGAGTAATCCAAAAATACTGTGGTATAGAGCTGGTTAATCCTCCTATTATTAGCTTGTTAAGGAAAAATGTCTACAGACTGTTATTTCATGCTAACATAACCTTGTTTGATTGCTTTGCTAACATATTTCCAAATGGTATTATGGTTTTTTAAAATATTAAGAGAAGAAAAACTTTCAGGATGAGGATATGAGAATGGTAAAAATATTTTCAGTTCATTATGAAACTGTGGCGGGACAAATTAGACTGTGATGGGCTGCTGCAGTCCAGGTAATTAATGGGAAACACTGAGGACTACCTGATGTGTTTGGCGAATATAATGCTGTCTGAGGTAACTAGCCAGTATGGCTGGGATTACTGGAGCGTAACTTCCCCAAATACAATCAAGTGCTGAACAGAGGGACAGAGCTGCTAACATTTGCCTAAACACTGATATAGTAGCATCCAGCAGTGACCACACATTAGGGGAAGCACTACACAGTTTATGCTAGTCACAAATGAAGCTTTTTTAATGTAACACTGTTTATTCCAGTCTTTACTTTTTTATTCTTATGTTTTTGGTTTTGAAAGGGCTAGAAATAAAAATACACCACCTGTCAAACACTCATTATCTTCTAGGTATCATTCTTACAACTGCCCCATGTACAACACTTCGGCATGTGCAGACATCCAAAGCTTGAAAGGCCAGCGGTGATGTTCGCAAAGCTATGATTGAACGATCACTGTTCGGGGGAGGAGTTTAGTGAACAATCAGTTATTCGGGTATTTGCTATATCTGAAATCACTCAAATTCAGACACTTAAATAAAATAGTGGACAGTAAACATCATCTTTATCTCTATTGGCCAAGTGTGTTTACATGTACAAGGAGTTTGACTCTTCCCCCTCTTAGTCGCTTTTATCTTTTACTTATGCAACAACAACACAACAATCTTCAGAAAAAGACACAAGGAATGTCTTTAAAAGGAATTCAAGCTTTCATACCTCTGAGTTGAAGCGTATTTGACAGACATTGCAGGAGATGATGGGCCTCTTTGTTTTCACCATTGGTGGCCCAAAGGTGTGCGTCATCACAGCCTTCTGGACGGGGTCCATCTGAGGAGAGAGGACATCAAAGATTCAGCTGAGAGGTCACATCAAAGATTTAGCAACACAGGAGGAACTGAGAGGGCAATGTTTCTCTTAACCGCAGTCCATCGAAAGGTGGATGTGGATGAGAGAGAAAGGCGTTAAAGAAAAAGTGCAGGTGAATGACAGGGGGAGCCGCTGAAGGGAGAGAAAGCTGGGAGGTAAAAAAAAAGTGGAGAAGAGTGAATTGAAGTGAGAGCGGTGATTGATGTGGACAGGAGGGTGTGTGTTTTCTCAGTAGCAGCTGGTGCTGCTGTCTGTGCCTCAGTTCTTGGGTGCTGTTCAAACGCTTTAATTCATGCTGGCATTAGAAGCGCCTAATTACAGAATCCCTATCTCCAAAAATTTGTATTTAGTTTGTGTGCTACAAAACTTCTTTTTGAAACAAGGTACGAAAACAACAGTATTACATGACAGATAGATATTTTCTGTGTTTCCTTTGGTAAAGATGAGATGTATTTTAGATAAGATGCAGCATGAATGAATTCTTTCAGCAGGAAAAACAACTGAATTCAACTACAGGGAAATTAAATGTATCATTTAACTGTGTAATGAAACATAAAAAAATTAAAACAGATTTTAAAAAATGAATATAGACAGCCTGGGGTTATATACACATATGCTGTTGATAATTTTGATATGTAGGTATATAAATTTAAGATTAGGAAAATACATTTAGGAATTATGAGAAAGAGCATTGATTTGTAACATTCATGGATTTGCATATATTTGAATACACATGCAAATCTAATTTGATAATTAATTGTTTTGAGTCTTTTTTCTTTTTTCTTTACAGAAAAGTGCTAAAATTCTTTCTGGTTCCAGCTTTTTAAGTGTGAATATTTTCTGGTTTTTAGTCCTCGACAGATTAATCAATAATGAAAATTTGTTAGTTGCAGCCCTAAACATTTTTAATGATCAGGAGTATAATTCTGTAATTACAGGTACATAATTACTGTCATTAAACATTATGGAAAATGCAACCCAACATTTCTCCTATCAGGTGAATTAAAACAATCAATTAAAATAATTAAAAAATAATTCAGAAAAAAACGAACTGTTTAGTAACATAAAAAAGTAAACAGTAAAACAATATATTTAGACATGTTTTTAAAAAAGCAGTGGGATAAAAGAATTATGAGAAAACCAGAGGATAAAATATCAAAGCCATGGACAGAAATATGTTAATTAAATGCAAGATTAAAATAATTGGCCCATGTTTTTTCTTAACCGAGCTTGTCATTCTCAGATCAAGCTCAGATATATGCCACATCACCTCTCTTTATGAAATGTTTACTACCTCTTTTTTAGACGACTCAAATGGACTCGTGTGAGCTCTCTGACCCGTTGGCAGGGTTCAACAACCGCAGTGCTGGGTGTTGCCCTCATTAAGCCGCCAAAAGTACACTGCGGTTTTACTCAGCCTCTCATCTCTGCTTGTCTGTGAACGAACACTGCCAAATGAGAGACTGTTTACACTCTCAAGCTCCAGGCACCAGGGGAAATAGTATAATTGGTCTGAAAACTTAAACCCTGTTTCAATGCATTGTTGGAAATATTTATAGACTTCAGCCTGATTTTTTTTCCTGTCTCTTGTCTCTCCACTCCACTCCTCTCTCTTGTGTTTTTCACATGGAGACCTGTAACAGCTCCAGACTTGTTGTTGTTTACATTTGTACATTTGTCTCGGTGCCAGTGTGTGTGACATGACAGCTTGTGTGTTGTGAATGTGTGTATGAATCTGAGTGCATTAGTCTCCACGTGTGGATGTGTGTGTACCAACAAGAACCCCTCCATCTTTTATTGGTGGCTCTCTGTCTCAAATCATGAATGTGTATTTCTCTGCTTCATTGACCACCTGTTCTCATCAGGTTCTCTTGCTATTCATCTCTCCCTACAGTTATAACCTCGTTAACCTATTAGTCTATTTTTTGTCTC
Source organism: Euthynnus affinis (assembly GCA_029490765.1). Taxonomy (NCBI): domain Eukaryota; kingdom Metazoa; phylum Chordata; class Actinopteri; order Scombriformes; family Scombridae; genus Euthynnus; species Euthynnus affinis. The sequence goes on along the minus strand of CM055840.1, from coordinate 15,433,832 downwards.
CTCTTTCACTTTCTCCTGCCTCAAACAATGGCGCTTTTGTTTCACCAGAAATATACACCATAAATAAAATATGGGTGTTCATTTGCAGCTCCATTCTCTCTCTGATACACTGTAACACCGTTACCACAATGACTAGTTAGTCGCACATGACATGGGAACCGATATGCGGGCTGTGTAGACAGCTGTATTGATTAACATAGGAGCGCACTGTTCCGTCAGACACAGACAACTGAAAAACACAGCTGAGGTGCATTCAATGTAAACTCAGTGTAAGGCCTCTGTGGGTCAAGATTATCCTGCTTTTTTGCATTTATTTCACATTTCTGAAGTTATAATCCTTAAAATTTGAGTCTTGGTTGATTTGGAGACACCTGTGATTGCTGTTGGTAATTGCCAAGTGTCTTTTAATAAAACAAGCCCCACAGTTCAGTGCTAAATCCCTTGATTGATGTTGACACCTTGATTGATGACTCTGTTAGAAATGCAACAGAAGAAGAGCAACCCGTGTATCTGTTTACAGTGCAACCAAACCAAATGTGGGCTAAGAGCTTTCATCCTGTCTAGTTAAGTTGTTTTAGGCCCTGTTCACACCTGGCATTAAAATCCATCTTGGGTGATTGATCACAAGTGGACAGCTTTAAGTACAGGTGTGAATCATTGAATGCATTGAGAACACATTGAGATCTGAATGCTCAGACCATATTTAGAGGTGGTCTGGGCCACATATGGCCACATTCTTTTAGCAGTGTGTATGCGGATGTGTTCTGGGCCACAGAAGTATGTGCTCATTTGTGTACCAACAGCGTCATATTAAAGTGTGAAACAAGAGGAAGCCACAACAACAGTCGAAATGGATTCTCGTGGATGGATTACACATGAAACACACTGTCTGATTTCCATCTGGGCCGAAGAGTTTTGATTTTATCCGCACGCCAAGGTCTTGCAAACTTCTTTTTCTTCTTTTAATTTCTGGCAGACTAGGCATTGCTGTCTAAAAACAACACATTTGGTCTTTGCAAACAGAAATGATGTACATATTCATTTGTGAGAGGTGAGATCCGATGACAGGTGGTTGCATGAGGTGCATGTGGAGACGCATTCTACTGCCAGGTGTGAACTGACGTACTTAAAGCTCTCCACTTGTGATCGGATCACCCAAGACGCATGTTAATGCCAGGTGTCAACAGGGCTTTGACCTCAAGAAGACAGATAGCCTTTTTCCAAATCTACAGATCTGGTGTTCTGGTCTTTCACGGCTGTTTTAATATCCATTCCCATCTGAACTTTGTAGGAGGAATTAAGAAGGGTGGCAAAAACGTGTGGGAGAGAATAAAGTAACACACAGAAATACAGGCTGTTGTTAATTACTTAAACTAACTGTTAAATTAAGTAACTAAAATTCACTCTTAAATCTGTGTTGATTTAAAATAATTTTGATGGAGAGATACGTCACTTGCTACTGATTGGTTAGATGTCCTCTCCCAGCTGGACTAAATAACAGTGATGTGAAACAAAATGGCTGTTCAATCTGATTATCATGCCAGAAGACAATCTTCAATGTTGTTCGACATCACATCCAGTGTATGCATGAATTGTTTCATGTGAATCTCTTGTGTGTAAGTATGTAAAGGGTGGATAATGAAAACACCAATATACACATACACACATATCAAGAAAGGCAATTACAAATAGAAACACAGGAAAATATCATAAATAGTATCAAAAATGAGGTGTGATGTAATAAAAATTACATTACTTTTAGGTCATTTTTCTTTCCTGTACTGAGAACCTGACTCAGAGGTTAATAACATGTACATTAAACTTTAGCAATACAGAAAAATTATTTTCCCCTGGAGTGTTACAGATTACCAGAGTCAGAGTCTATCCGTCTGCCCACACAATGCTGCACCATGCAGCTTACGTCTCATTGCAGGGAGGTGAGACCTACAGTATGCACCTGAGAATATAAAATGTCTGGAAATTACCTGTAAAACTGGTGAGGCAGATCTAATATGAGCTGTCAGAAATGATGTGTGGACATTCCTCTGAAAATTTTCTACCTAAACTGGAACATAACTGTGATTGAATCACAGTAATCGAGTGTTTTTCTCATTCTGCCCTTCGCCGTGTCCTCTCAGTCTCTGCTGCCTCTGAAGACGAGCAAGCCGAATGTGGTCTTCTTTTTATAGCGTTTCACAGCGAGCCACAGCCTTCCAGATTTCAGCAGAGTTGTAGAGTTGCTTAAATTTTACTGTGCAGACACAGAGTGATTTGGATTGACATGGTCTGGCATTAGTAGCCACACTCAATGTCCTCAGTAAAGCAGGATGAATCATGAACTTGCGGAAGGGTCATTTTGCCCGAGTGCATGCAGTTGAGCTGGATGATAATGTATGTGTGTGCATGCGTGTGTGTGTGTGCATCCGTGTTTGTCACCACGCTGACCTTCACATGAAACCCAATCTGGAAATGAGAAGGAGCCACAGAAAATGCTGACTGTGGAGAACACAGCCTGTGCCTCTTATACAATTGATTAGCTGTAACTCATTTTATTGCAGTAAAACACTCGCCTGGGCATTTTCTCAATTATGCTGAAACTCACTCTGCTGAACAAAAAGTAAACAGCTGTCCCCTTATCATTTAGGATTATTATGTATAAATCCTCACCGCTTTATCACTTGTCGTTGCTCAGGAGGCAACACACCAAAACCACAACTGTATATTGAGTCTGTCTTCCATTAAGTCAAACAAGACCATAACAAATCCCAGACAGAGCACACATGTGCGTTCACATTTGTATGCAGACTTCCACGTGAGCACTCACTGTATTAAAGTTGTGGAAGAGGCCGATGGTAGCTGGGTGAGGCGACTCCAGCGGGAATTGGAGGAAGGGCTTCATGTCCAGAGGGGGTGGTGGGATGACAGACGGGCTCCTGAGGAAGGCAGGGACCGGCCCCGGTCGGTTTACACTTCCTGTGGAAGATGTACAAACAGGGAAATTGGAGATTAAAAAATGAGAGAAAATGCATAAATCCCCATAAATTTATACACCTGATCAAATTTTGATCTTTCAGAGGATAATGTTGAGAAAGTCACAAAGTGAAATAGTTACACAGGACGTGTTAGTGACAAGACACTGATAAGTACCACGATTATGCACTGTTGAAAACAGCTAAACTTGAAAGTCATTTACATTAATATGAGTGCTCTGGATAAGTACAACTCAATGTGGTCACCTTTCTTAGCAATCATATCCTGAAGGAAATGTTACCAATGTGCTAAATTAAAGTCTCTTTTCTTAAGAGGACATGTAGCTAGATTAATGCACATTTATACATTTGCTACAGTAAGACAGTAGGCTAAACCCCTCTAATTATTGTCTTTGTGCAGGTTTTTGATATGTGTATGTTGTTCATGGTTTGTTTGTTTGCTTGTTTGCTCCCTGGCTTTTATGGAATTGTCTGGTTGGTTGTCTGTATAAGATTTGACTTATTGTTGTGCTATTGTCATTGTTTTGTTTAACCTTCTAACCCTAATCTTGTAACCCTTAGACGAATAGTCAATTAAGGGAAATAGGATTTTTCGTTTTCTTGCCAAGAGTTAGATAAGAAGATTGATACTACACTCACATCAGTACAGTCCAGTCCTTATGCTAAGCTAACTGGCTTTTAGCAATAGCCTCATCTTTATTCTACAGTCATGAGAGTGGTATCAATCTTCTCATCTAACTCTTGGCAAGAAAGAGAATAAGTGATTTTCCCAAGATGTTGAACTCATTCTTTAAAGCAAAGTGTCATATCAGAACAGGCACTTGCTGTAAAACAGATTTTAACTGAAGTAGGAATCTAATTTTTTGCTTTGCTGTTGAAATAAATGCTATTTTCTCCTTCTTCTAAATCTAAACCATGATCTTCTGTATCATGTTCTTGTGTTGAGCCCCACTACCCACCCACACCTCTACTTTCTTTGCTCCTCTCGCTCACTTTTTCTCTCAGTAGTAGCTCAGTAGTGGTGGATGCCTGTACTTGAGGGGCAGGAGGGGCTAAGCTCCTTAAGCCTCACAGCTGGGGTGCTGCAGATATCCGCCTTTTCTCAATTTCTCCCTCTGTCTCTCTCTCACCAAGCGTTGTTCTCTATCCCCATTTCACGGTCCCTTATTCTGTCTGCCTGCCTGCCTGCCTCTGTATTCCTCATCTATACTTCTCCTCACTCCAGCACCAGTCTCCCTCTGCTTGTTTTGTTCCTCCTTCTCCTCATCCCCATCCTCTCTCTGTTTCGCTCTCTCCATTCCACTTCTGCTTCCTGTAGTTATTCTTCTCTTTAGCGTAAAACCAGCAGGATGCTTCAGGCCCAATCTGGCTATGCAGAGAGAATTTGTATAATCTTTTCTCCTGAGATTATATGCAACCGTCATCCTTATTGCAGCCGCTTTGTGTCGACTTCTGAACAATTTTGTTACATATAAAAAGAAAAACTGGTCACTTGTCAAAACGAGGGGAAGAAAAAGCTATTTTGGTAACAGCAGAGGAGGCTCCTTTCACTGACAGCAGGGGAGACGTAAAGAATGTGCTGTCAGGATCAGAAATAGATGGAGGGGAAAGTCTTTCCTCCTGGCATTCCTCTTCCAACCGTTTCAGTCCTTGGGAGGTTGAGGCAGCTGAAGCTCAGCTGTAGCTATTGTCATTTGCGTGTGAGTGCTTTTGCATATGCTGCACGAGAAGGAAGGAGTTTTAGAGGCTAGGGAGAGAAATAAGATACAGAACTGGAGGTCAGGGTTTCAATGTCCTTCAGACATACCAAGAATCCCACAGCTCACATGGTGGTCATTATCACCTCTCCAAACCAACTACAGCAAGATTTGTGCACAGTGAAAAACCCTCGGTAATAAGACACCTTAGTTCACACCGACGTCCGAACATGTAGGAATGAGTGAACACTAAACACCAGATACCATGAAGAAATGCGTGTAAGCAATGGCGAGATATAAATACATTTTGATTAAAGAAGTGATCTGTCATATAAAGTTACATGTTTGTTTTTATTCTAGTGTTTGAAATGTTAAAATATGAAAGGATAAGGATGTTGATGTTCAAAATGTTTGTTGTTTTGTGATTCATTGTCAACAAATCCATTTAATATGTCCATTTCTTAATACTTTTTAGCCTTTCTACACTTCTTTGTCTGTGGCAATTCACAAATATATAGTTTAATTGAAAAAAAAACAAAAACCAAAAACAGGCTAAATAATATCCTACGTTTCAAGGAGTACCCGCTCACGAAATCAAAGCTCTCTTTCATTCTATTTGCAATGTTTCAACCAACTACAGATCTTCCTCAGGCAAAAAAAAGAGGAAGAACTGCAGTTAAATAGATTTTTGTATCCAGCACCTATCCCACTGAGGTTTTGAAGATGTGCACACGACTACTCTGTTTTATTTCATTAAATAATTTCCTCGACACTTCCTGGACACTGTGGCTTTTCAGCAAATATTACTTAACACTAATGAACAGTATATTTGCTGGGGACAATTTCCAGCCGATAGTCCAGTCCTGTATGTGAGAGTGATTCAAATTAAACTACAGAGCCACTGCACATGTTCATTTTATTGTAGGAAGATGTCAACAACATGTACCTGTGTGGCTCACTGGTGTGTTTTTAATAGTTCTGGGACAACAAAAAAAATATGATGTAGAGAAATGAGCTCCACAGACAATACTTTCAATTTATTGTTGGTTTTGGTCTTTTCAAGAGGTTTGTTGACAAAAATAAATTATAGATCATCATAAAACTTATTGTTTAACAGCCCTAAAATTCAAGGGTCTCTGGATGCAAGGTTTTTGCATCCAGTTATTGCATGAAAAAACAATTAAGAGCAGACTGGAAAGTGTCTTAGATGCAATTAAACACTCTAACAATGCAAATAAGGAGGACAACAATGTTTCAAGATGCATGGATTGGGTGAGAGATATGATCATTATGTTTCCTCTTTGGTTAGTGTGTATGTTAGTGTATTCCTGACACGCTTCTGCTAAATCCACTGCTCATTTTATGCCACATTACCAATTTAAAGGTCTGCTGTTCCTTATAAATCTGCATTTACAGCGCAGACACTCACAATAGAGTGATGTATTTATAGTTGGCATGCAGCCTTTTCAGTGTCATATTCTGCAGCACCCCACAGCAGCTTGAGTGTGGAGTGTAGCAGCAGCATCCCCTGACCTCCCCCTCTCCGCCGCCCGCCCTCCTGAGTGATTTACAATGACATCAGATAAGTGAACGCCACGACTCTTCAACAGCAGCCACGCAGGAGGGAGAGCATTGATTGGACACATTCTGAGGAGAGTTAAAGTGTTAAAGTGGTGCCAAACTCTATAAATCCAGGCCTCGCCGTCTATTGCCCCTTCTCTCCACTAAAATGAACAGACAGCGCTGTCTCAACCAGCCCCCTCATCTTACTGCCTTTTTTTTCTAATGCAAATGTTTGGGCGAGAAAAAGATCAATGCCTGTGTAATAGCTTATTGAATTTTTTGTGTAGATTGTGAGAGAGAGGTAGTTGGACAGAAATGAAGAGATGCAAGGTGGAGGGGGGAAAAAAAGAAAAGAAAAACAGACAACCAGAATTCTTATCGTCACACTAGATTTCACAAACCCCCCGACGTGCACACACACACACACACACACACAGGCGTGCACACACCAATGTGCTGTGACTAAGGTCTCTCAAATTGGCAATTCATTTAGCCAATTTAGGTTTAATGATCACAGAGGTAATGTCAATGTCAGTGAGGATGCTGGAGCCTCTCTGTATTCCCTGCCTGCCTCCATCTTTGTGCTCCATGACAGGACCAGAAGGGAAGGGGACAGGAGACTGAGTGAGGGGGGGGAGTTGGTTGACATGCTGTCTACCAGAATGAAGTCAGATGAGAGGCAGAAGCACTGCAGGGTCCCACCAAAAAAAAAAATAGAAACACAGCCATGTTTAGTGCCAGGCCCCCTTAGCTCCACACTCAAGAGGACCAGCTTGGCACACGATGCCAGCCGCCTCACATCTGCATCTAAATGGGCTGCTGTGCTCAGATGACTCTGAAATGAGCTTCTGCGGCGGATTAGCCAACCTCCCCTGATAAAAAAAACCCTCTCTGTCACTGCTGCAGAGAAGGGACAACTGTGGTGGCAGTGGGTCTGTTAACCAGAAAACCGCTGTGGATCCACTGTGTTCTCGTTTGTCTTTCCCCCAAGTTACGTGACAAAGAGACAGCGTCAAGTTGATCCAACGTTTGGTGGCAGATGACGCCATTAGTACGCCGATGATCGTGATTTGTTCAAATGATTTATGACTCCTGTTTGTAGTTTTGCAGCAGGAATGCTGAGCTGCTAACTTTGTCGTGGTTGCAGGCGGAGGATGGCTCTGTCTTAGTGTCGCATACTGCTACTGTGAAGGACTAAGCATGGAATCCAATTTACTGCAGCTCAGCTTACCCTCAAGTCAAAGGCAGCTATTTCAACCTAAGCAGGGGACAGACAACAATACGCACACATGCACATGCAAACCTTTGTAGTCTGAATGAATGATGCTCTAAATGAAATAAGTTACAGGCTGATTAATGTGGTGCTGGTCTGCATGAGATCTGGACAGTGAGGGAAAGGACACGGCGGAGAAGGAGAGCTGAGTGCTGGTGAAGGAGAGCACAGCTGATTTCAGTCTGCACTTTGTTTTAATGATAGATGCTCTGCGCCCCAGTGGCCAGACTTAAATGCAGCCTCCCAGAGAACTCTCAGAAGTCCTCTTTCACTGAAAATATGTATGTGTGTGTGTGTGTGTATGTGTGTGTGTGTGTCTGTTTTCATGCAGTGCTCTTGAGATCAGCTTGTCCCTCTGCAGCTGATTTCATGCAGTATTTGTAATTAATGAAGACTTTTGTTTCTCCCCTACAGATTTGGCTGCTCTCATTAAAATTAAAAATCATTATGTAATAATGGTGTCACATTGCTTTGTCTGGACTTTTCCCTGCTAATAATTTCTCATGAAAAATTCCGTCTGTCTTTGTCTAGATTCTGATTATGAGGTGTCATGAAGCGGCAAACAGCTCCTGATTGGCAAGGAATGGGAAATGAGGAGCAAAGAGGGGCTTGGTAGGAAATAATGGCAGCAAAACTGAGTGGATGGAGTCGACTGAGCGAGGAAGAAAGGTCTGGACGAGGAGGGGAGATGAGGTGGAAAGAGAAGGAAAGCATCGGAGGATGGGGGGAGGGAACTGCATGTTTCGAGGTGAGTCCAAGGTGACCGAAAGAGGTAAAGAGCCATGTTAACCTGCAGGTTAATGTACAGAAGAAATGCCATCTGTGAACTGAAAAATGCAGCTATACTCTGCAGCTGGACATACATCTGTTAAAAATCTCATAGTAATATTGTCAAATTGTTCAAAGCAGTCAAATCAGTACAGCTGCCTCTAAGGGTGAACCTTTGGCTGTCACATGCAAAATGTCAAATGCGCATGAACAATTTTTGGTTATTTTGCTGCTCTCCTTATGAACTGTCCACATGCTCTGTCTTGTTTTAAGTATATATAAGAATTCTGAGACATTAGGTTGCGTATTTTATGTGTGTTTGCAGTCAGTTTGTTTGATCGTGAGTCTGAGTAAAGCACCTCTCCCACATATACCTCTATAGCAACACTAGTCTGTGTTTGCATCATATGAGGCAAGCTGAAAGTGGATTTTCTACCTAAATTATTTAGGCTATTTGTCAGCTCAAGACAGATGCTGACACATTTACACAAATATTTATTTTATTTTCGCTATGGTCCTAGTTGATGCAATAGCCATGATGTACATGGGTAAAGCCTATTACTTTATTTCAGACTTAACAAGTGTTTGAGATGATTTCCATTCAAGTGAAGTGTGTTTCTGGAAAGCTGTTGACAGTACAATGAGATCAGAAAACAGTAGACATGTTCTTGCCTCAGTCCATGTTTTCTAAATTTCTTTCTCAGAGATGGTGAAGAAAATGTTCATCATTCAAATACAAGAATTTCCCCTTTTTCCCTTGTTCTGTGGAGTTTCTTGTAAAATACCCAAGTTGTGTATACCTTCAGTGTTCTTTGGATTTCCTTTGAGGTCTAACAAAGATTTAAAATGCATTTCCTTCCATCATAGTACATTTACAAAACTGATTTTTTTTAAAGATTATTTAAATTATGCATTTTTTACATTCACGTTGGCTAGCTTGTTGACCTTTTCTTGCTTGTTATCGCAGAATGGCTTGAAACAGGAATGTGTACCTGCTTGGATCCACATGCGTGTTCAGATACAGACAAAACAGGGACCTGCTTGTAAGAATATTGCCTCATAGTGCTACTAGTGGTCAAAAACTCCACAGGGTACCTTTAAGGCACAGAAAATATGGTCGATTGGATTTCAACAGTATATTTACAGAATAAAACATAATCTATGTTTGCAGATACATCCATGTTCACATGCCGGATACTGAGAGCTTGTTTCTTAAAGAGGCTCGTAAACATCTGCCTATTCCGTAGCTCCTCTCAGACATCAGCTCTTCAGGGAGGTGCTGGAACATCCTGAACTCTGGCTGCCAACTTTCTCTTTCATTACACTGCGGTCATGATGTAGCACAGTTTGAGGCAAACAGAGAACATTACAGCATGAAACCGTGCACAGCAAAGTGAGGGCCATTAAGAGATCCACCTTGTCAACATGACCGGCAGCCCTTCCCCACATTATTATTCTGTTTGTCAAACCATTTACACACCTGCTGGGAGCTGGAAGAACACACTACCACAGACACAGACCTACAGAAACCTGAGTATGTAAAGTACACAAGCTAGCACGGAAAACACACAAAAGCACATGTGTAAAAGGGTGAACACATGTACATAACAATGGAATCGGATGTGCAGCAGCCAGGTGCATCTTATTCCTATCTTATCCTATTATTTTATACAATAGAAAGCACACAAAGGCAATCGTTGCTTGATGTTCAATAAACAGAAAAATAAAACAAGCGGCTGTTTGCAGCTTAAATGCATATATGATGTTATTTTTAGCGGAAGCAGAAATTACAGGCTATATTTTTGGAGTTGAGATTAAGATTTGGAGTCTGAAGGGCAGAATGTGGTTTTATGCTATAGCGTGGTCTTTAAGCATCACGTAAGGGTTATGCAGGGTGAGTCAGACTGGTGGCTCAACTGTGGTCTGCATAACTTCAGGACAACAAACAACAAAACAATAAATAACAAAGAGACTTTATGCTCAGTGTATGTGCTCTCTTGCCTTATTTAGCATCCCTGAAACCAGTAAATGACAGGCGTACTGTACATGTTTTGTGCTCTTGGTTCCAAGGCCCTCTAATTTCATATATATATAGCAAACAAGTCCTCCAACAACAAATACTTGTTTGTCAGCGCCTTCCGAAACTACACACATTAACTTTTTTTCTGTTCGATCTGATGCATCTGTTGGCGATACAGCATTCTTTGTCAGTGCCTTCCAAAACCTTGTATATCACTGTTACAAAACAGATAAATTTGACCATTTGCTGGTCAGGCTAATTTAGGTTTAGGTGGAAAATCTACTTAGTTATGGTTGGGAAACAGTTATGGTCATAGTTAAAAGAAGTATTTCGTTAATGTCAGGGGTAGATTACAGTTGCAGTCACTGTTAACAGGTTAAAAGTGCGGCTATCTTTACATGCTAGTAGGTCTATTTTTGTCAACTCGCTAACCTGACACGTCAGATTGTTCGTTATACAGAACCATCTGAGAAGTGGCCCTTGGAAACTGTTTGGAAAACGGCTGGCGCTTTCTGAAACTACCTGGCAGCTGATTGGATGAACCATCTGTCTATCATGTCACGTTGGAGGCAACTGGATTTGCAACGCCGATTGGTCAGAACCACCATTGCTTCAGACATAAGCACATAACTTGAAACCTCACAAGATGGATTCTCGTGTGATCTTGTGATCTCACTAATTTGCTTCGCAAAGTAAGCAACTCGCATCTCTGAAGCATGAAATTCACTTGTGAATGTAAGTAAATGCAGATATTTATTATCAATTGAAGTTATGATTTAATGATAATTTCACTTGTTATTAACTTTGTCTTTTGGTTCTTTGTTTACGTCACTGTCACAAGTCTGTAAAGCTGGAGCTACAGTTTTATTTTACTGGCAATATCGGTGTACTCAGGAAATATAGATACAAGAAAGGTCATTTAAATATTTAAAGTCCAGTCACAAAATATCTTTTACCACATCAGTAATCATGTATGAGCAGCAAAGGTGTGTTCAAGTTGTTTGTAAAAGTTCCAGTTGACATCCAGTCAGTTTTAAGGCGCTGATAACATCATCACAATATTTCTGCTTTATTCTTATGTGTTGCAACAAACAAATGGTGAGGTTCATCTTGCGAGGTCAGTCTATATGTGCTTTATATACTGTAACAAAGTTCTTGGACCGTCTCTCCTTTGTTTGCGAGTGCAGTTTGTTAAGTGTGTTCGAATTTTCTGGCCTCACAGACGTATGAAATGTGTGTCACTTTGGCAAACATACAGAGTGACAGATTTCTCCATTTTAAATGTCAATACTTTTCATCCTTCGCTGCATTGCCTTGATTTAAAGGTCATGTTGTTTTATCAGGGACAACATGCACCTGTGATTCTTTTGAAGGACGTTGATGAGTGGGGAGATTTTTTTGTGTGTGTGCTCTGTGTACATGCACACACACGTACGTTTATGGCTTGCTTCATACTGATTGCATCAGTGATGCAAGTCATGAACTTTGTTTATAGTGGCAAGTAAGGTCTTTGCATCAGACTGGAAGAAGCCTTGGCCCATCTTTAAATAAATAAAGACCTCAAAACCTCCAGATCTGAAATATTTATCATAAAAATCACACAAGAGTTACTAAACCGTGCTCCACACTGCTCCGCATCGAGGGAAACGAGCCAGCTTTTGCACATTTCTTTCATACTCCATTGCAGATCGTGTCGATGTGTTGGAATTTTTTGCTCTCATTAAATGAAATAAATGATGGTGGTGATTGGATGGAGAGGCAGAGAGAACATATTTTGTCACAGATGGACAGAAGGAGATGAGAGGAGACTTATTGTGTTTGTCTCTCTATCTTCGCTTGTCGACGCTGTCAAAGTCCGCATCTCTTGTGGACACTATTTTTGTGTCTGAGCCTAAATCTCTGTCTTAGTGAAGGGAAACTAATACACTATATAAAACCCTGTCACCCCGTGTTGTTGTGATCATGTGTCAGTGTGTTTAGTGTTTGATACACACAGAGTTAAAGCTTCTGCTCCGGAGAGGGATTACCATAAGCTCAAACTCCCACACAGATCACAGGAAGACTCGAGCAGGGGTAAAAGCAAGCAAACAAAAATAAAGTAGTCAAATATTTAGTCAACATACACGCACATGAAACAAGGTCACTGTAACCAAATGCAGGAAGATAAAATGTTGAAACAGAAAAACATGAAAACACAATTGGGGGCTTTGAAGTTGACACTACTGTGACATAAAAATATATTAATCTAGAGAATCCCTCTCAGTTTTTTGATAAAAATCCAAAGTAAAAAGAAAAAAAGATGGACACACATCTTATTAGACTGATTCTACAACAGTGTGCTCTTTTGTATATATTTGATAATGAACACACTGGGCTACTTCTGTAATATTCTATAACATTAATTCAATTGATGGGACTAAATTCTTTACACAAATGTAATAAAAACTTAATTAGTGTATTAATATTTATAAAGTGCACTTCATTTTTTTTCTTTATCTGATCTTAATGACTTCTTCGCTTCCTGTCTTTTTGGGCTTCTTCTAACGCCATTTTTCATATGATCCAATGAATCAAAAGACAAAAACTAGAGTAAATGCTGTATGTCGGAGCCGTGTAAGAAAAGTGAAAGAATGACAGACAGCAGGGAAGTAGACGGACCAATAAAGACATTTCCGAACAAATGACTGGGATGATGTCTGATTTCCTGATGCTGCTTCATGATGAAGCTTGTTGTCGAGGCAGGGGATTGTATTGATGAATGGCACAGTCTGCTAACAGTGAGCGTACGAAGGCTTATGTGCAAGAAACTGGGATCATATAAAGCTCTGAAGTTCGATGTTAGATTAGCATTTTCGCATATTTGCTGACTTGAATGAATAGTATTGTAGAATGTGAAAAGTTTTCAGGGTGTTTAGTTGACTGGAGGTTTCAGTGACCAAAAAAATGTGTGTGTGTGTGTGTGTGTGTGTGTGTGTGTAGGATTAACCGAGAAGGCCTCATATAAATGATTGTGAAGACTGCAGGATTTGTTAACACACAATTAAAGGACAATGAAGTTCTATCAAGAATGTCAAATGAATAGGAACAACACTTTAGCCAAAAGATTACCCTTTATGAAAACCCTCTGATTGTGCGCTGGTGTGTGACAGACACTAATTATGACTGTATGACAAAGTAAATAGACCATTGAAGACACATTTAAGTTAGAGACACGAGCACATGCATTAAAAGTTTGTGCCAGAGATGAACGGTTAACTTATTAACATAACAGGAATGTAATTATTGTAGTTAAAAAAACAAATCAATCAGATCAATGAGAGAAAAGCTTTCTGTTTCCGTCTTACCCAAGATCATCCTGTATCCTTCCACTGTCAACTTCTCTTTTCCCACAATACCGTCTTCTGTTCTCTTCCTCGATCAGCCGCTGACGTGTCTCAGACTTTTAAGTGTCCGGCTTTCTCAAAACTCAATGTGGAAAAAGCATCCGACACCACAACCTTTACTCAGCCTCCCTAACGTTGAATGTCCTCTCCTTTCTCCGTCCCCCCCCCCCCCCCCCCCGTCCACATGAGATGCTTCTCCTTCAGATCTCGACACACAGCTTCGGTTCAGCCAGTTGTTGCCGGAGGAGAAGCACAGCGGTCCTGACTGCAACACAACATGCACTCAATCTACACTGCAAGGGAGCCTGTAATTTATTCACTGTTATATATTCACTCCAGCAGGAGGAACACCACAGAATACAGCTGAGATGGAGCTTTGCCTCACTGGAGGAACCTCTGCACCACTGTATGCCTCTCTCTCTCTCTCTCTGTCTCTCTCTCTCATATTTTGGGGTTGGGTATAACCTAAAGGCACCTTGCATTCCTGTGCCACAATTGGCTGGAGGCTCGGCCAATGAGAGCAGTCGGTGCTGAGCGTTTTCTTGGGGTGTTTGAATCGAGAGGCAGTGATAATGCTGCTGTCGATTCTGCTCTCTCCTTCTCTCTGTCACCCTTCCTCTGCTGTTTACTATTAGCGTTTTTTCTCTCTCTCATGTCTTTCCTTGTCTCACTATATTGTCTTCTTCATTCTTCACACTGACAGCATCTTAAATATGTCTCAGGTACCTTAGTGCCAGCCCTTACAATATCTTGCCCTTATATGATGCTAGATATTCGGTCTCCCTTTCTACCTGTCCATGCTGTGTTTGACTGAGTTTGCACAGTAGTTGCCATTTCAGACAACAGAACAAAAAGAAAGCAGACACAGAGGTGTGACGGAGAGTGACAGCTTGAGAGACTCAATGGAGCGTTTGGAGGGAGGTGGGGGAGGGAGTTGGGTCATATAGGTTAACGTACACTGACTAGGGATGAAAATGTACGGTAAAGAAATGTAGGAGATGCAGTGAAACAGCAGGATGAAGGAGGACGCTGACAGCTGTTTGACAGGCAGGCAGAAGCAGCGAGTGCTTACCGCCTACACCTCTGTACCAACATTTACCAGAATGATGTATTCAAAGTGGAACGCTTTGGCAATGTATATTCAAGACTTCATCAAACCCTCTCCCACTAGATTAGGCACGCTCGCTGTCACATGACCTCTGGCTTTAGGTTATAAAAAAAAGGATCCACCTCAGAGTCAGACCTACATAATTTAAGTGACAGTCATCATAGAAAAAATATATAAATACATATAATGAATCAAGTAATGCTGCATGTCAGTCTGTGTGTCTGTGTTCAAGCTGGTGTGTGTGTGTGTGAGAGAGAGAGATAAGGTTTCCTCATTAGTGGAGTCGGGCTGAATAATGCAGGTAGGTGTATTGTTGTGGCCAATGGGCCAAGTGCTAATGTGGCTATCTGAGGGTGGAGGGGCACACACAGCATGACTTTAATGGATGTCACCATGGGAAACTGAAACCAGACCTCTGGACTCAGGTGACACATCATCCTGTGTGTGTGTGTGTGTGTGTGTGTGTGTGTGTGTGTGTGTGTGTGTGTGTGTGTGGGATATTATAGATATCCCACACACACACAGATATTCACTTATTGAAACACTTTGCTGGAAAAAGCCTTTAGAGCTAAAGAGGTAAAGGATGTTATTGAGAGAACACAGTAGTTATGGCTTTGAAGGGATGAGCTCAAATAAACTCTTATACCATCCAAATATATGCAGAGGAAAACTTCAAGACCTCACACATGCAGCAAAAAGTTATAACCAACAGCTTTTACTGACGGTCTGCAGTTAGGTTCAACCAGGGACCAGTTTTTCTAGGCATTGTTCGATGTGGTTTTACTGCACAGGTGTAGAGGAGATGCAGGCCAATATGTTTGTTTGTCTGAGTATTATTTAAATTAATTTAAGTATGAAATTGGTTTATAAAACTGTTTTTATTTCTCCCTTTAGTAAGTAAGGGCTAAATGAGTTACAGCAGCTTTATTCATATGGCAAAAAATGACTCAACACAAATTGACAGCAAACAGTGGACTGAACCAGTTATGGTTGAATAAAAGAACTGTTGTTGTTATTGCCTTGAAGAAATATTTTACACTGCTGTCTGTTTGTGTTTGTGATACACAAATCTTTAATGGGCCTATTTATATTTTATCTGTTGTATATTTATAGAAATAGTATTTAATTTGATGCCAAAGAGGAGGAAGTTCTGTATGGAAGTAATTCTTGACAAAAAAAAACCCCAAAGCAAAACAAAATAACAACAAAAAACAACATATGATCCATTTGCTAGCCTTTCAGAGTTTTGAACTCACTCTCATCGCTCTCCTTTTATTTATTTTATGGTCAAACTATAAAAGTCAAACAGAAATACTTTGTTAGAGAGCCAGACTTGTCCCACTGCTTTTTCACAAGATAATTTTAACTGGTTTCATTTCAGATATAAATCAGATATAGATATAATTATCACAATTAGTATATTAGTAGCAGAGCTTTTTTCAGGAGAAATCTTCTATATTTTAATGCTTTAACATGCTGCCTAGTGAACAGTGTGACTTTATTAAAGTACACAGAGGTGAAGTTATGTTCTTCTTGTCACACAAACAAATTACTTGAAGACTCCTTTTGTCTTTTGTGGTAAGGAGCATTCACAAAATATACAGATTTAATGATGAAAGTTAGGTTAAGGGTTTACAAAGTAAAACAGAGCTATAGCAAACAGAGATACCGGTAGACGTGTGTATGTGTTTGTGCCTGTGTGTGTCTGTGTGTGTGTGAGATTATAATATGTTGCATGTGATCTCTACCATCCTGTCATTCTCTGCCCCAGGAGGTCATAACTGTGTCAACAGACTTGTTAAACTCTAAGTTTAGTCGTGATCGTTAGCGGTGAATCCTGAGGAGTCCTACCAATGTTTGATGAAGTCTTCATTTATGTCTTACACTAATGAAATGGCCTAAAGCATGTGTTTAGTCAGCCACTTACAGGTTAAAGCCAACAGACAACTGAAAGCAGCTCATAAAACACTCAACTTTCTGTCATCTATCATGAACATTTTAAAAATCCTTCAAGCTATCAATCTGTCTCAAAAATCAAGGCGAGAACACCTCTTTAACTGGTTCTGTTGTCTGTACTGTACTGTGACACTGCAGTTGTCCAGAGCTGAAGGACTGAAGCAATGTTTCATACGCCATGACTGAAATGCAGCCAGCCGTGTTGGGTTGTAAATCAGTTTGATGTAAGGTGACTAACAGAGTTTGTTTCTCCTCTGATGGCAGAGCAATGGCAGTCCTGGCACAGAGCAGAGCGGCTGTTTACTGCACCTCAGAGGTTAAAATAGGTGTCACTAGAATAGAGGGGGAATTACTGGCTTGTACTGCACATACGCACAAACACTGGATTAAACACACGTCTCTGTACAATGAAGAGGAAGAAAGTCCTGATCTACATGATGATGGATCATGATTTTGTACATAACTAAAAGTCTTTGTTTCTTTTTAAAAAAATTTGATCAAGCAAATTTGTACATCACCTCATATTATAATTGTTGCTGAATAAAAACTGCATAGCAGTTTAAGACTTTTCTCACTCTACTTCTCTCTGTTTTTCTTCACTGTCCAATACATGTAAGCACAAAGTAAATTCTCAAAAGCACTTGTAAACAAAAGCTTAAGCTGCTTGGTTTCACTGAGCTCAACTTGATTTAAAACAGATTTTGTATCCATAAATTATGATTGCAGGGAGAGAAGAGTTTTTAAATTCCAGATTTTTTTTTGTTGTCGTTGTTGAAATTGTTTGCTTTTATATTTAGCTTGAAACACATTTGAAGATTTGCAACTAACCCAATGTGCCTTAAATTATTCATCACACCATTACCAAATTTATTATTTTTGCCATTATTACAGCAACACTAAATATTCATTTCACTTTCAACACTTCACTTCTCTTGTCTTTTGACTTTATTAGGCATTGCTCATTATTTCTCCTGTGTCTACCGAACTCTTCTCTCCTGCTTCGTCAACGGAGGAACTATTTGGTCAGGAATGCCAGGAAAAATACAACTGACTGACTCTACTTTCTCTCTGCTCCTTCATCGTACCAATGATGTATGTGAAAGGTCAGGGGTCAGACTATCACTAAGTGCAAAGTCTTGTCTGACGCTGAGTGCTGATGTTTGCAGGAGACAGGAGAGAGAAACCTTCAAAGCCTTTTGTAAGACTGTTATTTACTCTTTACTTCTGCTCAGAATATTGCAATAATGAGGGGGATCTGGGCTTATCCGCCTCTCAGTTTGATTTAAGGTGATCAAAGGAGGAATGCTCAGAGTTGTGTGTGGTTGTGCATTGCTCAGTAGTCAGTTTATGGTCTTACCTGAGCCCCACATTGGTCGCCTTTGTTCCTCACGAGCCTCTTGATGTGATCCAGATCCTTCGTCCGGTAGATAGTCCAGAGGTCAATGTGTCAGCCAGCATAAAGTAATTCAGAGTCGTCTTTGAACGGGACAAACAAGACGTATGCTCACGTTACTGTGGAGAGATAAATAAAGTAGCACTCAGCGGCATGAGAGCAGACCTCGTACCAGTCGGCTGGAGAGTGGAGAGGGGAACACTCGGCACAGGCGACCACATGTCCACAGTGTGGCTGCATCAAACAGACAGCGTCTTCATGTTCAGCTTCTTCATCTGTCTGCTGCTCTCAAATCCTCTCCAGTCTTCACCACAGTCTTTCCCTTCTCTTAATTCATTCAAAATCCCTCTATATCGCTTGGTTTTTCTGAGTTTTTCTCTGTGTTTCCCCCCTCATGCCATCACCACCTTCCCGGGAGCGAAGGAAACAAGTGCACAAGATTCCAGAGGCTAATTCTGCTTCTTAGGACGTTGTCACCTAATATGCGAGGACAACTGTGGAAGGAGGGAGAAGACAGGCAGAGGGAGCGTAAAGGAACAGGAGGGGCAGGACAGAGGAGGAGATGGGGGGGGGACCCGGCGACGGATGGCAGATCAGAGGAAACAAGGATTGGAGTGTGCATGTGTTGTTGGGGAGGAGGGGGAGGAGGAGGAGGAGGGTGGCAAGTCAATGAAACCTGAGAGGCGAAGCAAAGGGAAATATGATTGGCAGATGAAACAGATGGCTTACATATCTTATAAGTGTGCCAGCATGATTGCAATACTACTGTATATGTGAAAGAAAGTTTCCATGCACCATCCCATTAATCTCAGAGGTTATATGCACATTTACATTTATGATTTGACGTCCAGATGAAAGGAAGAAATCTGCGGTAAAACTGCAAGTCCTTGCAATTGTCATGTAGCTTAACACATTAATCATGCTGTCTTGGAATTAATGTAAAAAATTAAGTAACCCAATAAACTTTGGAAAATACAATAACATGTTGCGGAGTTGTCACAGCTCTCCAACCGACATCAAGATGATATTTACGATGACAGACACTGTGAGACAATATAAAGTTGACATACTGTTTATACTGTGGTAGCTATTTCTTTAATATCTCTGGGATTATATTGCAAATCACTGTGCGGGATTGATTACTCATGGCAATGTGGGATTTTAACATGATTTTTGTGTCATGGTGGTGATTTATCTTGATTTGCCACATAATGAATTTACTGGAGTGACCAACCAACAGACATTCCTGTCTGATAATTTTATCCATAAACTGTTTCTCAATTGATTTTCTTGAAAATGTACTATATCACCACATAAATCATTTTTACAATCTGAAATGACTTCTGCAATGACAGAGAATTTTATACGTTTTTGCCTTTTTCTTTTATCTTTTCTTTTTATATTCTTACTAACCAGATTTCCTCGAGGCCACCAGATATCAACGCAGTAATAAGACAGATTTTTACACTGATGTTTATTTGGAAATTCTTTAATGAAGTGCTTTAATCTGGTTACCGTCACTGAGGTACAGTGTGAATGAAAATGTAAAGATTATCTCAACCGTACAGTATCTTCTAAACTCTTTCTCCTCATGAGCTGCTTCCTGCTGCAGTTGTTTTTCTCTCAATCACATCTCACAGTGCAAAGCATCAAACATCAGGAGGCAAATATTACAGTGGGTGGCCATCTTTAAAATGCTGATCCACCGAAAAGTCCAAAGCACTCTCAGCCTCTCAATCTCTCATTACACCGTTCAATTTGTCATCCAGTGAAACATCCAAAGTGATGTGCAGGAATTGCTGGGATGATGAAACAGAAATGTGGACGACTATGAGATGAGCACAGTCACACAGATAAAAAACACGATACTGGGCCACTCCCATGGGTTAACATGTTGCCAGTTAATGTGTTAATTCAGATCGGATATCATAAATGTGCTTGCAAGTGTTGTTCTGGATAGTTAGGCGGGTATTGGGTGGAGCAGGAGGCAAGGACTGAGGTGAGATTGACGCATGGCGCGCTGTCGAGTAAATGTCAGTGTATTTCTGATATGCTAAAAGGTCTGTCAAGAAGTTGGCTCGGCCCTGTCTTGTGCCTTACAAGTCACTTACAGAATATGCTGAGTAATGTGAGTAAAGTAGCCTACAGTCTCTCAAAGCTACATGAACAACTTAATGACACTCCGTGTGTGTGTCAAGTGCTCTTGTGTAAAAAAAACCCCAAGTGTTTAATGCTAGCAGTAAAAGCAGTAAAAGTAGTAATGGGGCCGTCCTGTCCGGCTTGGCAGGGTCCCACAGTGCCACTTCTGAGGAGCAGATGCCCAAGTAAACTTATATCCTGGTTTAATTTAAGTCAGACACCTTCACTTTTATTTATTTTGCATAATATGAACACACAAACACCAACACCTTCTGGCAACACGCCACATAGGGGTTAGGTTAAGGGACAGTGGGGAAGGACAGCGAACTGGAGCAGTAAGCACATTTCACCAGGGGGATACTGTTACACACACACACACACACACACACACTGTTTCTTCCCCCCTCTCCCTCTCAGGGTTGCTCTTCTCTCTCTCTAAACTATTCTCTTCCTCCGCTCTGCAATAAAAATTTTACAAGAACGCTCAGCATTACATCAGGCGGAGAAATGCAGGGCATTGCATTCCCCTCTCTCTCTGATCTATATATGGCTCATCAGTGTTTACATACCATTCCCCTCGACATGTGGGGCCGTTTGGACGGATGTAACAACTCATTCAGCCAGAAAATTTAACTACCTTTGGCCACAAAGATGCAGTCACATTTTTTATGGCTCCCTGTTCACATAATTTTTTGCCAAAGTTGGCAGTTGTCTCTGACAATAAGTAGCCTATAAGTCATCAGAGGGAATTTCTACTTCAGAGGGAGGTCATACAAGGCCAACTGCTGGACACCATGTTTATAGCTGGACAGGAGATCATGAGCTGGTTCAGTATAACAAGCTACTGTCTTCTCTAGAAATACAGAACTTCATGATAATAAAAAAAAATCCAATATTCAATATGAGAATACAATATATAAAGGAAATTCTGTATTTTCTTGAAAATTAAACACTTTTTTTGAGGAAAAAGGATGGATGTTTTTGGCTCATTATGCAACTTGTTCTCTGAGCTTCCTCTCCTTCTCCCTTCATTTTTGAAAATCCTCCTGTTGTTAAGAATCACTTATTTAGCATTTCCCACTGGTGGAGGAAGTGTTCAGATCATTTACATAAGTAAATGCTGTAAAACATTAAGGCTTAAGTGTAAATCCTGCATCGAAAATGTTGCTTGCATCTAAGTATTAGTACCAAAATGTACTTTAAGTATCAAAAGTAAACTCAATGACCCTTTTTAGTGGAGTGTTATATTTGTATATATTATATATTATATATTATATACATATATATTATATATGTATGATATTATACCTGCTGATGCAGTAATATTTAATATTGGTCGAGGTGGAGCTAATTCTATTATTGAGTAGTTTCAACTATAAAAAAAATCTTAATATGTAAAGTATAGCAGAAGTAAATAAATGCAGCAGAGTAGAATTATAAAGTATAAAATGAAAAGTATGTGAAATGTGTACTTTATTCAAGCACTTGATTAAATGTGCTTGGTTACATTCCATCACTGACACTGTCACATTTCCATTTTTCAGTTCTTATGATATGTATCTATTGTTTTTTCTCAGTCATCAATTATTGTGTTTGGTGTTTGAGATTTGACCCATTTTTGATTGGTTGTTGCAGCCTCATATTAAGATGTTGTTTTATTATTGATGAAGGTCTATGACTGCAACGTTGCATTTTCTGTAAAGCTGACAGATTGCAGGAATTCAACACATTTGTTACTCAATTAATAACATTACATGATTGATTCTAGATTAAACATAAAGACCCATCTCAATCAGATTTATTAAACACATAGTTTGTTTTACTGTCTGTAAAAGAAAGTGCAGTCCCAAATAATCAAAGTGAAATTTAATAAACAACAGCGTTTAACCCCAAAAAAGTTTTATTTCAAATTTTGCTAGTCGTGGTGTTTTGTTGTTAGCTGCTCTCCACCAACTCCAGCAGTCCTGGAGAGCACTGTCTGCTTTTGTTCCTCATTTTTCCACCTCAAGGATAAAAGCACCGACCACATCCCTCCTTCCTATTAGCCCATGCTCTTCAGTGCCGCCTTTGAAGATTTAATCAGTCAGATTTCCTTGATTAATCCTTTTTTCATGTCCTTTCATGGTGAATAATTACGGAATCTGATACTATCTCAAGCTGGATAAAGAGGACAGCACGCAGATTTCTGATTGAGAGAGCAGAGAGAGAGTCCCCAGGTACCTTCATTAGCCTGATTATTCTGATCCAAACACACTGCATCAACCAGTTTACATGTAAATAGGTTAATTTTATTCCCACTCTTCATTCACTCTGCTGGCAAGTTGTGTTTAACAGACGAGATCGCAGCAAATGTCTGTTTAATTCACTCTACCTCCACAGAACACTACTGACAAATGTTTAATTTGCACTCTACAACAGGCTGTGAGGTTTTCCAACAGAACACATTTAACAGCTGAATCTAAATCCATAATGAGCGCCTTCACTCATCAACTGCAGAAACACTAAGCAGTAAAGGAGCATGTCAATCTTTCTCCGCCACAGATCATTCTGAGGGCTTCAGTCAGACTGATTGACTGGCAGGTTGTCTAATGGTGACACCTAGTGGCCAAAAGCTCATTTATCATCCAACCAATGATTTAATTTCAGCAAAATCTTTCACCACTTGGTGGCAGCGCAACTCTACTCTCATGTACCAACAAATGCATCTCCTGGTAGTTAAATCACTCCTCACATGCTGTATATATATATATATATATATATATATATATATATATATATATATATATATATATATATATATATATATATATATATATATATATATATATATAGAGAGAGAGAGAGAGAGAGAGAGATACAACACTTTTCCTGCATTGCATTTGAATTAAAAAATGATTTCATTGGCTTCCTGAGTGAGCGTTTATCACTGCCTGACATTTTGTGTTGTCGTGCACAATAGTTGCACTCTGTTGTGTAGCTGTGGAGATGAGGAGCTGTGGCCCGACTGCCTCTCTCCCCTCAGGATTAGTGAGTTAATGCAACAGTTCAGACACTGAGCTCTGATCAGCTGCTTAATACTGTTTTATCCCAAATAACACAACCATGCACGCAAGTTGTGCACACACAGAAATACACTTACATACACTATCATTTTGTACCGTGTATACGATATTGTTAACATCTAATATTCAGGCAGTAGAGTACTGACATAATTATGAGCAAAATTTCTTTTTTGACCAGGAAACTAGCTCACTGAAATTAAAAATATCTTTTATAGAGGTGCGGAGCAGCACCGTGATATCTCTGCTGCTATTGTAGCTTCCAGAATCAGACCAGTGTCTAGTCAAAAGGGGTCAGAGGTCAAAAAGGTTAAGGGCAATTGCAGTCCTTTGTCTGACTTGGGTGAAAAACTACATTTTTCATATGGTAAATGGTTTATTTTCTTAAGACATTAGTCTATCATCTGTCTTCATTCTATCATGTGGATAAAAGAAGAAATATCTTCCATGTCCTGTCTTGGGATCGTCTGTGCCTCCTAAAAGCAGGAGAATGTCTTGTTTTTATTATTCATCACACTCCTCAGATAGTCAGTCCCTGGTTTCCCTGGTTAGTACTGCAAACGCAAAACACACACACACACACACACACACACACACACACACACACACACACACACAGGCTTATACTAATCCTTGTGAAAACAAAGCGATATATTTCTCCAAAACGCAGGTCAAGCGTGGGATGTTCATCAGGATTATGAGCGTTTCATCCACAATATAACCTCTAACATCATACTTATCTAACACTCACTGTTCTAGATGTGAAAGATGCAGAAAGACAAATTGACCAGCAGAGTGATGATGCAACTGGTGACTCTTTCAGACCATTCCCACCAGTGAGCCCTGACCCACTCTGACCTTGTGACCTTTCCTAACTGACCTCTCAGTGGGTGGCCTTCACACTGGCCAGCGTGGACGCATGAATCAACAGAAGTGGCTGCTCTTAGATCAGATGTCTGTTATTGTCTTCATCATTTTCTCACCTTGGTTTTTATGTTTCCAACCTGGTATTATTTTTTATCTCTTCAGTTGTTCTACTTTATTGCGTTTTCTTTCCGGCTTTAATGTTTCTCCATTACTTTGTTCTTCATCACCCCCATAAATCTTGATTAAGGTCAAGGGTATAAATGTACGCATGTGTTTATTACGTATGTGAGTGTAAAGTTGTGGTCTAAGTGAATTTCAGGACAGGATTATGTCGTCCCAGTGTCAGTGCAGGAGAGGATCTGCGTGGCCGGGCAGCCACGTTAATCATAAATCTTTATCTTACAATCCTGCCTTGCACAGCCGCCCTTTCATTAAAAGACAGCCAGAGGATTAGTGCTGCTTAACCATGAGATCTGGGTAGAAAAATGAGAAACAAAATAGCGAGTAAACAGGATGCTGAAATGCTGAAGGTGCAGTATGAGACAACAAGATGAAGACTAATGTGTTGACATTGGCTCAAGACATTTCCGTCTACGTATCAACTACTTTAACAAAAAGCAACCACAGAATCCATTAGCTGATTGGATTTTTAATATTTTAATAACATCAATTATTCAACTGAGACAAAAATTAAAAATAGTAAAAAAAAAAATTACATTTTATCCAATGCAAAATTTGTTGGAAATCTTTTATCCAATGTTAACCTGAGAATGACATTTCTTCCTTTTCATTTTTCTTTGTCTATAAATCAGAACATCTTCCCTCTGCAGCCAAAACCCTCCAAAGATCAGCTACACTGTACTATGAAATCTACCTCTGAATGCGCTTTCAAGTGCAAAACATGAAAATAATACACAACAAAGGAAACAGGACACAAAAGAAAGAAAAAGAGAGAAACTATCAATCTAAGTATCAAACAAAGAGAAGTCTTGACCACAAATATATATACAAAAAGGAAAAACCAGACATACACTGGCACATCAGAACATATATACTGTATTAAATTAGAGAATAAATAAAAATACTTTAATTTATGTAGAACATCTGATGTTACCAAAGCTAAATTAGAAGTGCTTATATTAACAGGACGTAGCAGATAATCCATCAAGACTATGTGGTCAAAGTGAGATTTCTTGTTAGGACCTAAAAGGCCCTTAAATCATTTGGTAATCAGTTTGTAAGAAATGTTTTAAGTCAAGTATTTTCTAATTTCAACAATGTTTAGTGCTAATCTATTGTGCAGCACACTTGTAAACAAAGCAGTTTTATTCTACAGGTCTTCTATTTGCAGTCTGTCTACCGAGAAAGTCTTAAGAGACATCAGTCAGTGTTCATGAGGAATCGAAGAGCGGATTCAATCAGTCAGGTTGTATCAATGGCTAAAGCAGAATCGACTCTCCTGATCCATCTTAGTCTCTGTAGATGGGGGTTATCTGTCGGGGGGGCATGTGTGGCGGATGGTAGGAGTCATACGGTCCCTCTATGTGTACGTCGTAGCCGGTCTGAGTCTGATACAGGCCCTGATCTGCAGGGGAGGGGGAGTAGTGGTGTGGGGGTAAGTAGTGGGGTGAAGGCTCCTGTTTGGGTACCAGGTTGCTGCTGATGCTCAGAGGTGGTGTAGGGGGGCCTTCGTACGGAGGGGTCCCCACACCGCCGGCGTTGTACTCATTTGGCGAATGATTCTCATACACTCCTCCTTTCATCGCCCTCAGGTGGAGCAGGTGAGCAGAGTCAAAAGTGCCGTACGGTGGACTCGGCAGGCCAGGAGAGGAGTAGCTCACCACGCCACCGAGAGGAGTTGACGGCACCCGAACTCCGTGTCTATCCTCAGGCCTCACCCCGACACCCGGAGTCTGACCCAGCTGCAGACAGCCTGCGACAAGGTTGGTGGTGGGCTGCGAGAGGCCTTTACACATGGTCTCCATGAAAGCTCTGCTCTCTGTGGAAAGACCCCCCTCCAGGGCCTCGGACAGGGCGCAGATGTAGTTGCGGGCCAGCCGTAATGTCTCGATCTTGGACAGTTTCTGGGTTTTGGAGTGACAGGGCATGATGCTGCGCAAGTTCTCCAGCGCATCATTTAAACCATGCATACGTGAGCGCTCCCTGGCGTTAGCCTTTACACGCCTGGCACGGAAACGCTCCTGCCGGGCCTTGGTCATCCGCTTTCTCTTAGGCCCCCGCCGCTTGGACCCGTTTTCATCTTCTTGTCCTTCCTCTTCGTCCTCTTCATCTTCCTCTGCATCCTCACTCCCCACCTCCCTGGCCTGCTGGTTCACGCCACTCGCTCTATAGTGGTGCGATGACACATCTCCATCAGGTGAGCTCATGTCGCCATCCATCCACTGCAGAGGGCTGACGTCCTCCTCGCCATCCCCTTGTTTCACGTACGGCTTAATCATCATAGTCCCCTAGAAAAGAGAGAGAATCTTTGTTAAACACACATGATGTGGTGAAGACACTGACAGATTATAAATGATCCTGTTGTCTTTTCAGAAAAAAAACATATATATACATATATTAATGACATCATTATATATAATACAACCACAGAGAGAATATCAGTGGTTGAGAGTAACTAAGTGCATTTACTCAAGTGCAATACTTAGTGTAAGTAACTTTTGAGGTATTTGTACTTTAGAATTTACATTTTCTTTTACATTTTATGCTTTTTTATGCTTCATACTGTTACTCCACTGCATATCAGTGCAATATTTTTTATTTTTATTTTGCTGCATTACATTTGTCTGACAGCTGCTAGTTATGTTACAGATTTAGATTTTACATACAAGCAAATAAAAAGCATATAAAACTACCAATATTAACACCAACTCAATCCACTGGAACAAAATTTTGCATTTAAAAATACTGCATCCATATTAAAGCATCAGTAATAGTAGTTCAATATAATCATCTAACACACAGCGTTTGCAATGAATACTTTTGATACTGGAGGTGCATTTTGCTGATAACACTTCTGTGGTACTTTGTTTTATTGCTACTTCTACTTACTTTTTCCGCCACTGACATTCTTTGTTTGGACTTAAAAACTGAGGGACTCCTTACTCACCGAAGCTTACAGATGTCTGTGGGTGCTCTAATCCAGCCTTTGTGTAATGATACTAAGATTATGAGGCAGCCTATGAACATTTTTACATCAGGCTGAAGCTTTGGCTGGTGTTCAGGTAGCTGAGTATAAATCAGTTGATAGTTTGTTTTTCCTGGCTTGACATGAAAGCCTTGTTACTGAAGATGAGTTATTACAATTGCAACTAGGGGAGTTTTTTCATCTAAACGTGAAGGTGTGAGGATAGAGTTTTGTATCCTTTAGAGATTAAACCCCTCTTGGGACAAATTTGTGATTTGTGATATACTGTAAATAAAGCTGAATTGACAAATGTAAAGGATCAGGGCTGTAGATATCATAAAGGACACTGAGCTCATGTCCTTTTTCACTTGTCTGTTTACATTATACAATTAAAAACGTACATATAATAGGTATTTCAAAGGCTATGGACTCCAGTATTTTAATATTAAATATGTTTAAATTTGAGTACAGTAGTCAAATTGAAGTCACAATTATATATAAAAAATTAAATAATAATAGGATTTAGAGACCTTCTTTTTGACGTCTGGTCAGATTGTTCTGTCTACAGCTCTGTAAAGGATGTAGCCTATTAGTATTAGTAGAAGTTTCCATTACCAATAATCAATAGCCATAACATAAATATCTATTTATGTATAGTTCAATAACTATTTTGTTACTATCAAACGGGCGGACGCTTTCAGCACCGGACAGCTCCTCCTGTCGCGCCACAGGTGTCGCGCCGGCTGATTGGCCGAGACTTTAACGCAAAGGGAGAAAATAACGTATATAACACCTCTGCTGTTGGTGAGTGAGTGATGACGATATGTTTTTAATATATGAATAATCCAATTCCATTCTCTCTCTCTCTCTCTCTCTCTCTCTCTCTCTCTCTCTCTCTCTCTCTCTCTCTCTCCTCACTCGGCGTAATCCCGGTCAACTTCTGAACTGGTAATATCCCAGTGAGATCAAGTCACTGACAGGAGGCGACCTCAATCTGGGCCATCGCAGGATTTACTCCGTGGATGAAGCGACGACCAATGGATTAAATGAAAGATCGACATCCCGAGATCAGTGACAGACAGAGGACTGATTGAATTGAAATGGACATTTCCAGAAATATCAACGTCTCGCCACAAATTGCGTGCTTGGGCAGCTATTTGTTAAATGCAAGTTGAAGCACATTAAGCCCTTTATAGGCTGTATATTTTTTTTATTAGATAGCCTATATTTACTGCCTGTTGACTTTTTTATGAAGCTGTAAGTTGCAGTCAAAAGCTGTGCCAAATTGTCACTACATAATTGTTACAAGCTGATATATAAGTAACTGCTGTATTTGATTTAGGCCTATAACTTTTCCAGGCTGCGTAAAATTATATTAAATCATTTATAAAATGAGATAATAATAATAATAATAATAATAATAATAATAATAATAATAATAATAATAATAATAATAATAATAATAATAAAAACAAGTACCTGTGCTGGTGTGTCCTAGGCCCTCCTCTGGAAGTTTGTCAGATGATAAGTTTTCTTTTCTCCACGGATCACAGTTTGGTCTCTCTGTCCATCAGACAGTGAAGAGGCGCTGTGTTGTCTCCAGTCTCAGTGCGGGTCACTCTGCGGGGGCTCTGGCTTTAACCTCCACTCATAAAGCTCCTCCCTCCCTCCCCCCTTCACCTCCCTCACTCCCATCCAACTCCTGCTGACGCGCTGGAGCTGCGCGTGGCCGGCCCGTGGCTCGTCGCCTGTGTGCTTGTGTGTGTGTGTGTGTGTGTGTAGGGTCAGGGAGATATGCATAGGCTCTCTGAAATTCTCCAGACGGGCAGGAGAGGCCCCGGCTCTTTGTTGCTTTGGAAGAGCGGCCGCCAAATCCGCAGCACGTAGGCTATGCATTGAGCTGTGGGGAGACGCGCTCAGTCGGCTGAGCTTAACTGTATGTGACAGCTTGAAGTTGCATGTGAGCAGGTGTTTGCTCCATCCCTTCTTCCAGCCATCCATCCCTCCACACTGCGGAGATGCTGTTGAACAAGTTCATTTTTCCCAAGAGGCAGCTCTGAGCAGATGAGGTGTGCAGTTACAGCATCTAGAGTGTCTTTGGGGCTCATTTGTTGCAGAATATAGGTCCGTGCCCTCTGGATTATCAATCATTTAAAGCAAAATGACCCACATTGCATGATCGAGCAGCTCTCCCTAAATGAAATGATGTATTAGCTTGTCAGTATTTTTCAATAGCTGCATCATCATTAGAGCTATATTTATTTAATTTAGTATTAGTATCCTGAATGTTCTAAATGTTTAAAAATGACTTAAGGTTTCCCTCCAGACATGTAAACATTTAATATAAAAACGCTGACATAAAAAATGTTTAATTTTTCCAACAAAAAGGTTACATTGAACTTAATTAAAACCATGCTCCTGCTTTCTCATTATAAAATCAAGAATCTATAAATATGCAAACAGCCTATTTAGGTGAACATTTCTAAAGTGTCCTTACTGGACACAAGATACTACTTTACTGAAAAGTCAGTTCTCTGTGTATGTACACTGGAAACTTCAAGTTTGGGTTAGGGTCAAACACACACGTCATTATGCACAACAAAGCTGAAACATCCAAGTAAAATAACAAATAGCAAAACATCATTGAGTGTAGGGAGAATTTTAAAAGGTGGTAAATTAATCCACATAAAGTACGCAGGCCACCACAAACTGACTTTACTTTTATCTGTAAAAAGGCTTTCATGGCATGTCTGAGAAGCTTTCCATCACACTTGTACTTGTTGATCAAACTATCGACTGCAAGGATCATATAAATCCCACATGCACACAGATTTGATCTTTGCATCACCTGAGAAAGGAAAAGCAAAAAATGAGCGTGTGGATCGTTTGCTCTTCACTGTCCAAAAGTCTGGTCAGATTATAAGAATGAAATTATCTTTCTTGTTTTAATTCCAGGTGAGTATATGCCATAAATAAATAGTCGTAGTCTGTCCCTGAACCGCGGTAATGTAAGAGGTGAACGGTACAGTTACAGGAAGGCTCGTCCCCCGACACTCATCCTCACTGATCAGGGAACAGTGAGGCAGAGAATATATGCGTGATGATTTCGGAGCAGAGCACCACATGCTCTTAACAGGGAGGCCTGAGGTAGGTAGTCTGCACACCCAAAGTACGCTCTCCTCGTTCCCCATTCATCCCCAGGTTGACCACCTTTCCCACTGCTCTTCCCCCTGGGTCTCTACCTCTCCTACTCTACACCTGCAGCCTGAAATGGGAATAGCAGAGCCAGGCCTCTTGCATCCCCAGAGTGGAAGTAGCAAGGGAATATGCTAGCCGAGGGCTGTTTTCCCATTGCATACTGTCATTATAGTGTTTATGATACTGAAATTAGAATTTGTATATTATTTTGTTTCAGGGAGTATGAGTTGCATCCCACTTACTTGGTAAATATCACGTGTGTCATGACTAATTACGCTTTCTTGCTCCTTTTTCATTCATTTTTTTCCAGTTTGACCTACTTACATTGTGCAATCTTGCTCCACAAGTATTGCTCAAGTGTATCCTGTGCAGTATGTATGCCATAATGTCCCCAGGTCCCTCAGTGCTGGCCACACATGATGAAGTCCTGCTGCAGATGGTCTTAATCATTTCTCTTATTTCAGCAGTCTGTGGCTCAGATGCTCCTCTATTCTCCACTGGCTGCTCAGCTCACTCAACATGTCCACATTGCTCTGAGGGCACTCCCTAACCTTTTCTAGGTATGTTTATTAAATGGGAATTTAGTTACTACGATGAAGGACAGATAAAACTTCACTCCAGTACACACACAAACATGACCTTCCTCTGAATCCCCAGTGCTCTTGTGTGTGACAGTGGGGGAAAGTGGGCTTTGTCCATCTGTCATACTGGAAATCCTAGGAGAGATGCCAACACCACAGCAGTGTGTATGTGTGTATATGTGCACATTAGTGTGGTTGTTTGTGTGTGTTTGCATTTTAAGGATATAGTTATATTGCACGTGCAGCAATCAAAGTCTTTTTTTTTCTCTCTACAATATCTGCAACCTTTGGATATAGTTTTAGTGTATAACAAGTATAACAAGGTCAGTTCAGTGGACTAAGATTGTATCTCTTACTCTACATACATGTGTGTATCCACTTTAAAATGAATACTATTGGTCATTGCAATGACAATATGGTCATCGAATTGTTTGGAAAGTGCACAAAACACTCCAGAGAATGAACGTTACTCTGTGTTTCATGGTCCCCCATCAACTTTAGAAATGACCGGCATCTAAGCCAAACTTGAACCTCCCTCCAGCCCAGCACCGACCCTGGGGAGACAGGGGTGATGTTGACCATGTGTCCTCCTACTAACCATCTCATTGATGGACCCCACTACTGGATAAAATAGTCACCCCCCCTCCCCTCTCTGCCTGAACCCCTAAACCCCCTTAACCCTTCCCTAAACCCTCTGTTGGCCCCCTGTTGTGCGTACTCATTGGCTGACCGCCTTCAGGCGTCCCTTTTCCACGGGCCCATTGTCTGGCCCCATAAGCAGCTTTGTTTCTGCATGTGCAGCTGGGCTGGCCCGCGCAGCCATTAGCTGCAACATGCTAAAGGGAGAGCGGGATAATATAATTACAAAACAAAAGTCAGGTGGCTCACGAGATCTGCCAGAAGAAGCCCATTTGGGGGGGATGCGAGGACACGCTGGCGGGTGGCCAGCTATAATTCGATTATGAAGTTGTGTGAGTGACAAAAGAAACAATTGAATCTTTTTTTCTTTTATTTGCCCCACTGTGATTTAATTTGATTCCATGTGGGCTTTAAAAACAGGGCAGTGTGAAAAGAGAGAAGATTTACTCTTCTAATTTCAGGAGTCAACAGCTCAGAAAGTGTAATATGGTTTGACAAAATAGCGAGAGAAATTCTTCCCTGAACTAACTTTATTGTCATGTTGCTGAAACACTTTGACTGCATGTGAGGCCTGGACAGATGAATCACTGAAGGCTGTAGCTTTCCTGCAAACTGACGGGTCTTGTGCTCTTATTTTGCCTGAATGCACACAGACTGGTGGACAATGGGATCAGTGGCAGATCCATCTCCTGTAATACTTTCTTTAAACAGGGCTGCAAGTGTGTCCCCCTGTTTTGTCGGCAGACCAGAATTTATCCTGTTAGTCACCCTAGATGAGTGAAAGAGTAAAATCAACCCCCATCCCAGCTGGACACACACACACACACACACTTAACCCCAACCGGGGAGTTACACACGCAGCTTTATGGGCAGCTGATAAGAACAGGTTTAGCTGGTGGCTACTGTTTGCAGCAGGTCAAGCAGAACAGAATCTGTTAATGTCTTTTTGTTTCTATAGTTCATACCGCAAAAGACTGTATTTTGTTTTGCGGTTTTGTAAGACAATAAGCAATTGTGTCAAATGCACACATGCTCTCACTACTGAAGGGTTGGTGTTAGTATTGTACTCGCTCATGGTGTGTAAACGCCCATTTTTTGCCCCATTAGGCACAGTTTGTCGTGCCTTATCATGCCCCCGGGAGAGCACCACATTCTCATGCTCTGTAAGGCTGCTCAGAAAGGTTTCACTGCAGATTAATGGACTGTCTGGTTTGTCGTTTTATTTATGCAAGATTTGATTTTCTGCATTACTCAGGACTGCTTTATTAATGCATTTGGGACTTAAAATAATGTCTATTTGTAAATTATTTCAATTAATTTATATCATGAGTGTAATGACACACTAGCAGGATCTTCCGTAAGTCAATTTAAGTCAATTTTATTTATATAGCACCAAATCACAACAGAAGTTATCTCATGGCACTTTTCACATAAAGCAGGTCTAGACCATACTCTTTATTTTGGACTCTGTTGATGACAGCTTCAGTTCCTGGGAGTTGCAGGAAAGGCAGAGCCAATATACTTCTTCCCATTACCATAGGAAGAGTTATTCCAGGTGTAAGTTTGGATAATCAGCGTCTTTCCTCCCAGGCTCAGATGACACCTGATAATGAAGGACACAAAAACAATAAAAATCAGAAAAGGCTCACATGCAAGAAAACATGATAGGTAGATATTACTCACTGTTTTCCAGGGCGAGTGATGTAGCAGAGGCTGTAAAGGGCAAAGTCAAACTCAGGGCTGCAGCCAATGATTGCAGAACCGACCTGCTTGTAGTAGCCGTCCCACATGAACTGCATCCCCAAGACGTCGGGGTAGCTGGTCCACTGAGAGCCGAGAAAAAAGAAAGAAAGAAAATGAAGGCAGAACTACACATGTAACAGCAAAAACCCACATGCTGAGATCTTAACTGTTGTCGCTTACAGGCCCGTCGAAGCTGTGGCTGTAGTAGTTCAACAGTCCTCTTTTCTCAAGAAGATAAAACTGGATCCAGTTGTGGAAACCGGACACCTTTCCTTTCTTGACCTCTCCTGTTACAGAATGTAAGAAATGTAAGAAGAAAAAAAATATATATCTGCAAGACATTGTGGTGTTTCATCACAAGACATCTCCTCATCATCTCCAAACCTGCAAAGATGTGCTCGAAGCCGCTGGAGTCCATCTTGTTGTTGTAGCGGGAGTACAGACCGAACCACATCATCTTCAGGTCATACATGAACTCTTCTTCAGATGCATAAAAACCTTAAAATCCAGAGTAACACCCATTATAGACACTAATATGAAGTTAAGAGAAATGACATTA
The DNA here is from genome assembly GCA_029490765.1 of Euthynnus affinis. Classification (NCBI taxonomy): domain Eukaryota; kingdom Metazoa; phylum Chordata; class Actinopteri; order Scombriformes; family Scombridae; genus Euthynnus; species Euthynnus affinis. The sequence goes on along the minus strand of CM055840.1, from coordinate 15,399,751 downwards.
CCTGATCACCATGTTTTTGTGATGATTGACTATTACAAGGCGATCTAGTCACCCTTGGTGGAGAGGAAGGCAAACAGCTCTCTGCCCAGCTCAGTGTTGGACATGGTCTCATTGACGAAGGTTTCCTGCTCAGCCAGCTGCTGAGGGCTGAAGTCCTCAGTCGTTCCGGTCATCCTTTGGTAGTTGTCCAGCACAGCCAGGAGAGCGGCGTAGGTGGGCTTGGAGAACAAAACCTCCTCATTAACATAGCTGAACAATCTGGAAGCACAAAACACAAACACAGATGACAAATGACACAGAAAAAAGCAGGTAAATACATCAATATCAAGCCAGTGAGAGAGTGCTGTGATAATGACATGTGTTCTCACGGCGCAGAGGAGAGATCTGTCTGGGAGCCGGTCTGAGAGTCTGGCACCAGAGCTTGAGTGTCAATGATCAACTCTGAGGCTGAGGCCTTGTTTGAGTCCAGAGCGAAAAGTGTCTCAGAGATAGCCTTGATCTCAGCATCAGTGACAGTTCCACCACTGCCACCACCACCGCCCCCACCACCTGAAAAACATCACCAAAAAAACACACATAGACCTATGTTACTGTTGTTAAAACACAATATTGACTTCTGCGTTTCTGTAGCAGAAATAGGGGGAGAAAGTGAAGCTGTGCAGAGTAAACTGAACCTTTTTTTGCTCAGCACAACAGTGACACCCACTGGTCGTATTGACTAAAGGCAGGCGACACAAGCCTCCGTAGACAACATTCATTAGTTAGACTTTAACAGAACCAGATTAACTGAATTAAAAGGCTAATTGTTATCATAAAAGATTACAGTAGTGGTCATAAACTGTATATAGAGAAACTGAGCTTTTGCACTGTTCACCTGCTGTTTTTAGCTTCAATGTCCATCATGAGAACGTCAGCAGGTGTTACAAGTACAACACAAACAGAACAGCTGGCTGACTAACACCGGTGATGTACTTTGTGGCATGTGAGCAGGGTTCAGCTATGAGTAACACGTGGTTTGTCTTACCGTTGCAGAGTTCTTCGTAGTCGCTGCAGCAGTTGTTGTACCTGGAGCACTTGGAGTTGCAGTGGCACTTGTTCTGAGAGTTGTATGTCTCACCACATCTGCCTTTACAAGATGTCGATCCAACTAGAAGGAAAAAAGTACAACACAAGTACAACACAAACAGAACAGCTGGCTATCTAACACCGGTGATGTACTTTGTGGCATGTGAGCAGGGTTCAGCTATAAGTAACACGTGGTTTGTCTTACCTTTGCAGAGTTCTTCATAGTCGCTGCAGCAATTGTTGTACCTGGAGCACTTGGAGTTACAGTGGCACTTGTTCTGAGAGTTGTATTTCTCACCACATCTGTCTTTACAAGATGTCGATCCAACTAGAAGGAAAAAAGATGTGTGTGACAAGAGAATATTGGCACATGTTAGTAAATGTACAGTTTTCTACAAAAGACTGCAAAGAGTTTCTTCTGACAACTTTTGGCTTTTGTCACTGACCTTTACAAAATTCAACGTAGTCTGAGCAGCAGTCTTTGAAGCGCTCACAGGATGGGTTACACTGACAGGAGTAATTACTGTCTGTTCCATAACCACAGCGACCCTCACAGGAGTCCAGGGTGTCTAGAAACCAACAGGACAGATTGATATCCTAATGACACATGAATAACCTACAGAAGGTTATACAGAAACCTTTAAGGATGTGTTATGGTGATAATAGTCTTACTGCTGTATCCCTGGCAGAACAGGGTCACGCAAATTGCAGCGACAGCAAGGATCTTCATCTTGGCTCAGCAGCAACCTGAGAACAAGGTGAACTGACTGTTATCATGGTCTCCCTTTTATAGCAAGTTTCACTCCACCAATCCAGCCCATAAACCAGCCCATACGTCAGGATGTCAGCCATTTCAATGTGATCATTTCTTTTAAATAAAACACTCTAAAAGTGTTATCAGTGATCACAGTAGTTAGGTGCATTTCTTATGGGTTTATAAGTGCTTGATGTTTTGGAAAATGGGACCTGTTTGCAACGTAGGAACTAAAAATAATTTTAAAAAAAATAGTGCAAATAAACTTTCTATCACTTATCTGTGAAAATACACACCTGCACACAGAACAGACAGTTCTTTCAACTCAATCAAAATACAACCATATCAAGTTGTGAGCTGTGATAACAACTACAGTTTTAGACTCTAGTTCTGTTTTGATAATTAATATGACTGCTATTAAATGTAAACTATATAACTTAATATCACTGTTACAGTCTGTTGCATGATGTCCAAGACAGAATAAAACTCTTTGTAGTATATTTGTACAGTCTTTAAGGACTTTTCTTACATCTCCTGCCAGAGTAACAGATGCTGTGTTTCACAGGGTTTGTACATGATAGCTCAGAATAGCTCACCAGGTTCAGTGTTCCTGAACATGCTGCACATGCTCCCTGTGGAGCGACAAACAACACACAGTAAAATGTTTTTCGTTTTAAATCAGTCAAAGAGTGTATAACAACCTGTAGACAACGTTTAAAACTAGAATAGTAGGACTGTAGTTTATTTTTTACTGGGAATTTCTGCCTTTGTGTTTGTGCAGTTTAAATCACCTTTGTTCCTCTGTGATCTTAAATGAAATCATAGCGTTTATCTATCCCCACATTACACTTTAGAGTCTGGGCTACTGATGATGAAGATCTTGAAAGTGGGACAACAAAACACTGGTTTTCAGCGTCAGATGGGTGGTTGCTCCTGTAAGAAAAAAAGTACACAAATAAGCATGTGTTTTTATAGAGCAGTGAACAATGTTTACTTTAAAGAATAATGTTTGGCTGGTGTACTTTGCAACTCCTGGTCACATGGGCTGATTGCACAGTGGTGCATGCTCAGATTAACAGCTCCATTTTGTATTTAGCTCCAAACATGTCTCTACTGCTTATGACCAGTCCAACCAGTAGGAGATTTCTTTCTTTGTCTTGTTTGTTTTTAGAGGCTTGAAGAGGTTGGTTAGTTGAGTTATTCATGATACATGAGACAAGATTAGAGGAAAGTCTCAAAAGAATAAACACAGTTCTGGTGAGGGTTTTATATTTTCCTTTCTTTCTTTCTTTCTTTCTTTCTTTCTTTCTTTCTTTCTTTCTTTCTTTCTTTCTTTCTTTCTTTCTTTCTTCATCTTTTCTTCAGATTGGGAACCACTGTGCAAATAGAGCAAGTTTATTTAGACATTTGCTTTAAAAATTACAAATATGCTAAACATTGATATTTGAGGTCAGACTTAAGCACTTTATTGACATATATCTTTTGAATATTAATTCTGTCTTTGGGGTCACGTAGATGTTGAGAAATGTATTCTAACCTGCATTGGTACTCCTGTCCACTAGAGGGCGCTGAGCAGCAATAAAGAACTTTACGTTCACATTTTTGGCCCTACTCCGCTTCCGTACACAGCGTGGATTTTCAATGACATACTGAGTTTTCATAAGACAGTTCACTTGTGCAGGGTTTAAAGATGTCGTTAACCTTTTTATTCAGAACATTTACAAGAGACGTTTCAAAGGTGAGAAGATCGAGTCTTTCACTTCAACATATTATTGACATTTTACCAAAAACTTGAGTTGTCATCAGCTGGTTTGTGTCTTAAATTAGCTTCCTTATTTTACGAGCCAGTCTTCTGCAGTAAGGCCAGTTTCTTTGGCCAATTCATCTTATTCCTTATTCCTTCTTAGTTAGATATCATTGTGGCTGGATAAAGCCTTTTGTTTTGACAAAGTGGAGCTTCATTCTCTGACTGTCTCCTTCAGACAGAGGAAACTTGGGTCACTGGGCTTTTTAAGGTTGTATTGTAACTACTGTAACACCTTTTACTAACTGTCATCCTCAGGTCAGCAGTCTCCAGCATGTACAGTCACTACACACAGGCTGTCAGCTCCTGGCAGCTGAGAAGGCTCTCCTCATGAAGCTGCGGAAAAGCACCGGATACACTTTCATAAACTGCAAGAAAGCACTGGAGAAGTTTGATAATGACATCGCACAGGTACGAACACAGTGATGGGTTCAAACAGTTTAAACGTCCTGCACATAACAGGCAAATATACCCCACTCTTCCTCCCTGTGGAGGGCTATTTGACTGTAATGAATAAAAGGTGTAATGTATAGTTGTCCTCTGTTCATGAAGCTTATACTTCATTTAAATGACCAAACTTTCAGGCAGAGACTTGGCTACATGAGCAGGCCCAAAAGGAGGGCTGGAGCAAAGCAAACAAGCTGGAGGGTCGTAAAGCCAAAGAGGGTCTGATTGGTCTCTTTGTTGGAGATAAAACTGGAGTTCTCGTGGAGGTAAAGCCAGCAGTGCAGGGATTTATTTAATTTCAATTGCTCTGTCTTGAGTTTGATGGTATTCAGCGATAACTCTTTCTTCTGTCTTTCGTCTGTCTTCTTGTGTGTTCGGTGCAGGTTAACTGTGAAACAGACTTTGTTGCCCGCAATGAGAAGTTCCAGCAGCTGGTTAAGGATGTGGCATTTGCTACCTTGGCTCACCATCGAAACAAAACCCAAAGCCAGACAGGATATGTGAAGGTAAAGCAACACACCAAGAGTTGTACTGGAGGTAACTGCACTGTTCACTGTAGAGCTGGAAGTTGTAAAATCCCTTAATTTTATTAAATTAATATTTTCTCAAAAAGTAAGTAGATACCTCAAGTGATAATCAATACAGTTACACATTGTTGACTCAAAGGAATAGTTTTATATTTTGGAAAATTCTTTATGCTAAGCTAACCTAATTGTCTCCGGCCTTCATAATTAAACAAATATGAGAGTGATATAAATTTGTGGATCCAACTCTCAGAAAGATTTCCTTTCCCAATGTTGCACCATTCCTTTAGCTCTAGTTGACATTTGACAGCTAACCTCCATCTTAGTTAATTGAACCACAACTTAAATCCTTTCTAGTAATAAATATGCATGCCATGTTCATAAAATCAGTGATTTTTCACTCCGTCCTTCTCTACCTGCTTTTAAATCATGGGAGCGACTACAAACTGACTCTATTAATCTGAGCAAGATGACTAACAGGTTAATTATGTGAAGCTGATCTTTACAGAAGTGCAAAATTACTCTTTTTGAAGCCAGACTTTCATCATTCATCTTCTTGCTTCTCTCCTCTTTGTGAAATACCCTTCAGGTTGTGCGTTAATAATGATCTACTAACTTTTTCTCTCATACAACCTTTTGGAAGTGTCAGAAAAGCACAAGTGGAATAACTGAACTAATGATGTCTCTACTTGAGCAACTGCATTAGTATCACCTGCGTTTGACATGTTAGAATTGTTACTCAACTTTAGTTTATCACTACATTTTTTATTTGTGGAGTAAAACTAACATTTTATTTAACTATTTGGAAAATCATTTCTCAAAAGATTGAATTTGACCTATATAAAATATTGCTCCCAGAGCAAAAGCTATTGTGAGATCAGCATAAAATATTAACAGCTTTAAGTTAATTTAATTACGTTACATTCAATTTTACACTTCCTGTATATGGTTAATCTTGCAGCACAAAGGTGCTGATGGAGGTCATATAGAGCTAATAATTAGCTTTCAATACTTGAACGTAATACTTTAATTAACTTCTGTAGATTGATGCTAACAGAAACAAATATTTAATTGTGTACAACTGGTTAAATCAGTACTGTTTGCTTTACTTGGACTTTGTTAACATATTACATTTGTTTTCAGAATTCACTGGCAGCTGATGACTTGAGCAAACTCAGCGTGGGTGAAGGAACTTCACTTGCTGATCAGGTGGCTCTTACAATAGGTCAGTAAGAACTTTGTTTTTATTTTTTGATGAGATACTTCAGTCTAAAATATTGCTGTTTTGGATTTGAAAATATTTTATTAATTTTGATTTGACAATTTATATTCACTGTTTTCATTGCTAAATATTTTGTAGGGTTGACTGAATTTAGCAGCATAACTCTGACCTTTTTAAAGAAAAAGTGTAACATTTTTGTGATTTTGACCATTATATAATGTAATTAAATGCTTCATAGCAGCATTCAGTGAGTCAACATCTCTCTGTCCTCTCAGGCCGCCTCGGTGAGAACATGTCACTGAAGCGGGCAATCACAGTGGGCGTCCCTGCTGAGTGGCACATCGGCTCATATGTACACGGTGGTGTGCCCGGTCAGACTGAGGTGGCCATGGGACGCTACGGTGCCCTGGTCGTATTCCAGGGTGGAAAAGAGGGAGAACAGGAAACTTTAGGTCGCAAGCTGGGACAGCACATAGTAGGAGAGGCTCCTTTGTCCCTGGGCAACATGGATGACCTGCCCTGCGGTGAGAGTGAGACACGCCTGCTGCCTCAGACCTTCCTGGGAGACCCGAGCAGGACTGTGGCACAGTTCCTCAGGGGTCAGGAGGCTCGAGTGTTGGACTTTGTCCGATTTCAATGTGGCGAGAAAACCAGTGAAGCAGCAGAATGATGGGGGGGCAAATAATTTATCCACATGTTACGTGTCTATGTTTCATATGAAGATAAAATGTAATTACACATTTATTCACTAACATTCAGGCAGCGTCATCATGAATTTGAAAGCAGAGTATGCAGACCTGCCAGCACTGGTTCCAGAAGAAATTAACAATCCAATAATAAAATGTTTTTTTTCTGGAAATCTCAGTCTGATTATATGTAAGCATTTTGAAATGTTTTTTCCCTGTAAGATCATTTTATCAGGCCTGCTGACATATTTTTTCCCTCAGGTTTACAAGTTCCATTCAACACATCACAGGTATTTCAATGTAAAGTTGAATGAAACCTTGAAAAATACATCCTGATGGCACCTGACTTTTGTCAAAATTGATATGTATTCTCCTAAGAAATTGTTCATAATGCAAGAATTAAAAAAAACTAAATATTGATCAGATGATTCCCATTAACTTTTCCACAAAACAATGTTAATTTTACAAAATTCTCTGCATGACAAAGATCAGGCTGTAAAACAAACTGTCAGATAAATATGGGGCTTTATTGAGCATTAAAGTTTAGATTCACATTTTTCAAGTGTGTTTTAAAACAACAGTTAGGTGCACATATGAACACTGAAAGAAGTTTTTCTCCTGTAAATATTTCTCTTGTTCATACTGGCTGTTAAAAGATCCCCTTGAAATGAGCTTTCAATGTATTAAAAGTTTATCTGAAGCTTATATGAGGCTTCAGCAGTCTGAATTAGTCATATTAAGTGGATATCTGCCACACTACAGTGTCCTCAGACAAGGTTTCTGTCCTTAATCTTTTCAAGATTCAAGATTTAGTTAATTGCCTGCAGATAAAATGTTCAAATCTGGTGACAGCCTCGGCCAGTCTAAAACCTTCCAGTTTTTGTCGCTGATAAAAAGTTTTGGTTGCAGGGGCATTGTGTGTGTTTGGGGGTCGTTGTCTTGTTGCAGGATGAGAGCAGGATGAGATATTGGAGGAACTGCTTTCCACTTCTAGCCAGATAAAACGTCCCTGGACACTTCTGAGTTCATCATCAGTGAGTTCCAGCAGCACTCTGATATTACTTCTGGACATGAAACATTACCTCCTTCACATCCAAACACCGTAAATTAATAGCAGAAAACACGACACTGCACCGTTAACACCGTCTTGTGATTGGCTGTTGCTAAGCGAGCTGCGGTGACATCACCAGGGATGTACTGAAGCCGATGCTAGCTGCTGTCATTGCTCAGTGAAGCCCCTCGCCCGTCCATCACCTGACGACCAAAAACAGACATGGTACGTACAGATATGACTCCAGACTAATGTATAGATAAAGATACGTATGATAGAATCGTACTAAATAATAATTCCTACTTGTTTGTTCTCAACTGATTTTGAAAACGTTTGTCCTGGTGAGCTGTGCATCCCCGGCCGTCACTGTAGAAGCTGTTAGCTTAGCTAACGTTAACTGTACGTTAGCGTTAATGGAGGATTAACTAAAGCATTAGAAAAATCACACTAATACCTCTCTCTCTCTCTCTCTCTCTCTCTCTCTACCTCTCTATCTCCGTCTGCCACATCTAACTGCTATTGTCCTCAATCCGCCTCAACCAGTCTGACTTTTCAGAGGACCAGATCATTGGTGAGTTAACACCTGTTTACGAAAAGAGGTTTCAGCTATTTGAACCGTGGAAATATTTGAAATAGCTTCATGAATCCGTGATTCTGATCCTGTAGCCTGTAGACTGTTGTGTCTTCAAAACACTGGAGCCCTTCAGGTAACTACTGTAACAACATGAAGATGAGAGACTGAGCTCAACTAAACTAAACATTTTCTCTGTGTGTATGTGTGTGTGTGTGTGTGTGTGTGTATTAAAGCTTGTCACGACACACACTGGTGAAACACTGTCTGAGTTTATCACGAGTGTCGATGTACTAACTTGCACAAAAGCCTTGTGTTGAAGTGTGATAGTGTTTTTTGCATGCTGACGCTGAAACAAGCAGCATTTACATGATATCTGGAGTGTAATAATAATAAAGGCAGGTGAGCAGGGAGGGGTGTGTGTGTGTGTGGATCAGGGTGTTGGCTCAGACTTTACTTCTCTATTTAAAAATGTGGCAGAGATACTGAAACTACTCTTTGGTGCCGCTTAGTTAGAACAGAAACTGTAAATTGATTAAAGACACAAATGACTTTGCGGCGTTGTTTAACATGAGATGTGAATATACTTTTTTGAGGATAATGTTCGCTCCTGTTGTCTTCCGCCCTGCTCGTATTGCCATATAAGGTCAAATGGGCGGTGTGACGTCATGTAGTTGGCATCTGCCCGTCGCTAGGTGACGGGCTGCATCCCAAAATCCATCATCAAATCCGAACTTTCCTTTGGGTTTTTTTGGTATCAACTCTTTAGTTAAGCTCCACAAAAAAGCAACAAAGACCCAAATAGTTTTTAAAACTTATAAAATTATATACGAAAGAGCCATTTGTCATCATTTATGGGATGAATACATCATTAAAGCCTCCAAAAAAAGTCATGTGTTCATGTTTGATCATGTTCATGTGCTAAAAATGTGATCACATGTGAGATGGAATCATTTTCTTGGTATTGATCTTATCAATGCTAGTATTGATACTCTAAGTCTACTGATCTGTCCTACGTCCTCAACAAGATATCCACCTCTGGAGCTCATCCCAACATCTGCTCCTGTACAGGAATATTTTTCCCTTTTGTGAAACTGCATATGAGCTTGTTTTTTGTTTCTGAATAGACTTAATTGCATGTGTCTGCTGTCAAAACAATACACGTAGTAGGAAGTCATCAGCCTTTTGTCATTATGCGTATGTGTTTGCTTGTGTCTTGATGTTTTGTGTGTCATGTTTATTAACCTAACCTGCTGTATAGCTGTGTCTGACGTCTACCTCTGTGTCTCACCGTCAGAGTTCAAGGAGGCTTTCCTTTTGTTTGACCGGACGGGTGAGGGGAAGATCTGCTACAGCCAGTGTGGTGACGTCATGCGGGCCCTTGGACAGAACCCCGTCAATGCTGAGGTGCTCAAGGTCCTGGGAAACCCCAAGTTAGAAGGCAAGCTTCTTACACACAGCACTGACATGATTTAACCAGATCAGTTTAACCAACTACGTCATCATCGCCTCGCTTAACAGTTAGGTTTAGTAGGTTCTGATATTGTTAAAAATCTGTGAATAAATAGAGTGTTACGTCCTTGAAAATGTCCAGGGGATGAAATGTCCTTGAATGTAGTGAATCAGCACACAGCACAAATGCTGCCAGCTGGATCGCTGGCCCTGTCTGCAGCTTTCCTCAGGCTCTTAAGCTCCAGCCCTTGATACTTTAATTGATCATTGGTGTGATCCACCACACAATACAGGAGAAGGGAGAGAAAACACACACACAGACACACACAACACCAACACACCGTAACAGAGAGGTTTTCTAAGTTTTGTGCATGTTCTGGAGGTGTCTAAAATAAATATGGGTGTTTATAAGTGACTTCACTCTTACGTTTCTGTGTTTCACTGATCAACCTGTAGAGATGAACCACAAGATGTTGGATTTTGAGCAGTTCCTGCCCATGCTTCAGGCCATTGCTAAGAACAAGGACCAGGGTTCCTTCGAGGATATCGTGGAGGGTCTGCGTGTCTTTGACAAGGAAGGAAATGGTACAGTGATGGGAGCAGAGCTGCGTCATGTCCTCACCACATTAGGTAAGACCTCAAATAACTGCAAAATACAAAGTCATTTGTCATCATGTAGAAACCACAGCTGACCTGTTTGTTTTCTTGCTTCATATCTTTGACAAAATCACTTCAGTCAATTAGCAGCACCAAGAAAGATGTAAACCAGTTTTCTATCTCCTCTGAGTGTCCTTATCACTTTTTCTTCCTTGTTTTCTTTATTGTTTCTTAAAATATTGATTAAATCGTCTTCCAGGTGAAAAGATGACAGAGGAGGAGGTGGAGACTCTTCTAGCTGGACATGAAGACGCCAATGGCTGCATTAACTATGAAGGTAACACTGGACAGTATGTGGAAAGATACTCTGATGCTTAAAAGAAAAAGAAGAAAATTGTATCAAGTTCTCTGCAGTGTCACATAAAAAATATGTGATGAATAACTGTCATGAATGTTAAAAAACAAAAAGAGTCATTGTGTCTTTGTGTGACGCGCTCGCTTCTGGGTCAAAGCCTTTGTCGACCACATCATGTCCGGTTGAGCAGAAGGATGTTGGTCTCCTCAGGGTCGAGCATCATTTAGGCGCCTGGAGGACGAAGAAGCAGCTCAGACTCACTCGCTGCACAGGGGCCTCGTTTTATGTAAAGAGGAAGTGAAGTAGAGAGTTTGCACACATTTTGACAAATAGCGGGAGTGCAGGCGAGCAGTTACTTTAGCTTTCTTGTAGCCAAAAAAAGTCCCAACAGCAACTTTTTAAGCCACCTTGAAAAAGAGGAAGCAGTCACACATTATGTTGAGCTTCATACAAGTGTGAAACAAATTAATAAAAAGTGAATATAATAGAATAACCTGAGCAGTAAATGAATGCAGCTTTTCTAATTCACTCAAGAATTAAAAAAAACATTTGATATATCTGATTCTTTGGCCTCTGAGCTTTGGTGTTTTTGATCTGGAGAGTTAGGAGACTTGTAGCTCTGCTGACTGATGCTTGTATGTTGACTTTGTTTCCTCTTTTATATGACACATTTCACACTTGATGTCATGTTTCTCTCTCTCTCTTTTCACAGAACTGGTCCGGGTGGTGATGAGCGGTTGAGGATTTCAGAAACACTTCCAGCTTTAATTTTAATCCTCAATAGTTCTGTTTTGTTGATCATGTCTTGCTCTTCCATCCACATCATCCTACCTCCAACGAGTCCCTGTTTTTCTTTCTTTAGGCATCTTTATTTTATTTCTAATGTGCCTTTGCTGTCTAATGTGAAGAGGCCCGCTCATCTCATTTCCACACATTATTCAGCCTCGCAGGTAATATTTCCTTATCTCTTCCCTCTGTGTCAGTCGACCCCCGTCAGTATCGCTGTCAACTAGCTTTTCATTTTGTTGGGATGGATATGATCATGTGTATGTGAATCATGAGAATAATGTTACAGTTAACAGTATTGAATAAAAATCCTGGTTTCCAAAGTGTCTTTCAGCCTGAGTCTGTGTTTAAATCATATATCTCTATAAGTTATACAGTAGATTATTAGACCTTTTCAATCACATTTCAAAATATTCTATCTGAAAAATATCAATATCAGTGAAATGTCTGAAAAATATTGATCAAATATAAGAAGAAAAGTAAAATATCCAAGAAATATGTATAATGTGTTAGAAAAATACTAGTAACAGCATAATATTAGTAAAATATAGATTGAAATGTGTAATGTATAAAAATAATTACATTTTAACTAAACTGTATGTGAGAGTGCAGTTTGCTTCACATCAAAGGAAAATAGAATCAACATGAGGAAAAAATGAGCCAAAAAAGAAATCCAATATGAGATTAAGTATCCATCAAAGTGTTGATATTCATTTCAATTCAATGACATGTATGGAGATGAAATCAGTCATTAACAGCAGATTAACGCAGCATCGGGATGCCACATGTTAAAGACGAGTTTAAAAAGATGCATTTTAAATGTTAAAAAAGTTTTTTGACACTAATATCTGATTGGAGATTCAGAGCAGTATACACACACTCCATCTGTAAAACTAGATTGTGTTGTGTGTGTGAGACGACTGGCTGTAGATGTATGTCAACAGCAAGTTCATGAAATATTTTATGATTTTATGATGAAAGTATGATAATCTTGATCTCTATGGTGGCTGCACGATCAGCGGTACAGCGCCAGTTATATGGCGATTCTTCTGTGTTGCTGTTATTACTTTTGGTACAACTTTATAGGGATCGTAAATGCTTGTGCTTTTTTTTTTTTTAAGTAGATTCAGCTTCTTTTGTGTGATTCCTATTTATAGAACCAGAAGAACAAACGACTCCTCACAATGACTCCTTTTCACATCTTTATTTTTTCCCCAACATTTTGTAATTAAAACCTGAACCTCTTTTGTTTTGCCTCTTTTTTTTTGATACAAACTATCAGATTAACTGTCAGCACTAATGTTGATGATTTACTGAGGAAAAATTGATTTCTACTGTATAATAATCAATGCAATCGCTGCTACCTTCAGCATAGTGAAAAACATACAGAAACTGAACAGACACTTATTTCATATCACAAAATCCACACAATGTAGTAATAACACAGATAAAAGAAGTCCATTTAGGCTCACAGCTGCGGTGAGGTCTGCAATACTGGCTTGACGAACGTAGCTGTAAAAGTTTCACCATTTGACTGGATTATATTTCATGACACTGACGTGATGTGTCGCGTTTTTTTAAGTCATTCTTCAAACTTCTTGTGACACACGACAAATGGCACTGGAAATAAAACTGAATGGTAATATGGTTTTACAGATCTTAATGGCATGCCTTTCACATACACACATGCTCACAGTCACATCTCGGACAGATCCGACAGACCCGTCAGAATCACACACACACACACAAACAGTGGAGAGGGTAAATATAGGCTACAAAGGTAATAATATACAGTTACAACGTTGACATATCAAAGAAAGGAGATGGAAAAAAAAGGACAGTAAAAAATATAAAAATTGATAGGATAAAAAGTGAGGATATTGTTGCAGATATTAAGGACACAATTCTCCATTGTCAGCTGTTTTAAGGTGCGAGCTCCCTTGTTTTTGACAGCATGAACATTTTTTCTTCCATTTGTAACTTAAAAATGCACCAGCGGAAAAAACAAGCTGCTAAAAAATCCTCTTCATTTCCCAGGCGAACCACAATAAAACACTGAATAAATGTGAGATCAACATGATTATAAAAAACATTTTGGTTTAGCAATTAACACAAATTATGAATAAACACATCTGCGGTCAGCGATAAAATTCGATATTCCCCAGACTCCTTCAGTCATTCCTTTTAAACAATACTACATTCCTCACAATACTACAACCTAGATGAGATCATCCAAGATGAAGCTCCTCACTGACATTTTCTTCTTCTTCTCTTAAGTGCTGTTGAAATGGGATATCATTGTTAACATATTTCAAAGGAGGTCTTTCCATGACAACGACCTCACCCAAACGGCTCTCCAGGGGCTGCCGGAGGAGGAAATACGCTGTCAGTACTTTCATATTATCATTACATAATAATAAAAGGTGTGTTTGTCAGAGTATTGTAACAGAAAGTCCAGTTTACAGTACATTATCTCAAAACTGCATCCAAACTAAGTAATTTCAAACGGGCTTCTGATTTGAATGTTTGTCATTCATCACAGACTTTTTTTTTAAGATATGTGACCTTCAGGCCAGACCCTGTAGAGTGACCGTTGTCCATGTAATGCAAATAAAAAATAGAGAGGAAAAAAGTAACATTTCCAATCAAGTTTCTAAAACCTTCAGTATGAAAAAGTATTTAAGACAACAAAAGGACGATATAAGTGCTTAAGTTCAATTTCATGGATGCTTCAAGTCTTTCAATGAGACCTTGGGAAACATATTAAAAGTGCATTTTTTTTCCTTACATATATTTCAATTAGTACCTACAGTACAAGGGGGGAGATCACTGGAGAGATTATGAAGTGTCAGACTTCACAAGCTGTGATGAACCGTTGCAGGAAATAAATGCAACAATTTCCAAAAAACACTGAAAACACAAGATGAGTCTTTTCTCTTCTTCTTCTCCTCGAGTGTCAGCATATTGTTAAGACCCTCTTAGTTTACCAGATCTCTGGTGTCAAGCGTGAAATAATGAATTGGGATGTTGCTGTCCTGTCGGCCACGTCGGATGAACTGTCTGAAAATCAGTATTCTTCACTGGCATTGATTCAATTTGAAAGGGACTTCTGAGTTGATCATTTTTTTTCTCTTTCTCACATGAATTGTCCAGTCGGAGAAAAAAACAAACAAACAAACAAACAAACAAAAAAAAAGCTGAAAATGTAAAATGTGTTCTCTTCCTTCGGGTTTTTGACTTCTTCATTTCAGATGATACAGGCAGGATTGAAAGTGGTCAGAGTCACTCAGATTCTCACTGCGGAGGTGGAACTGGAGCCGAGGGGTGGAGGGTTTCCCCGGGGAGAGGGGCGGTGGGCTCTGTGAAGGGTGAAACATGGGAAGAAGAGAAAAATGTTAAAAATCTGAACAATTTGGAGACATCTGGTTTTAGGTTATAAACCTATCTCCCTGTTTGGGCTACTCAGATAGACCTGTTGACATGACAAAGACAGGCAGCTGCATGTCGATCTGGGCAAGTAACTGAAGTTTCCACAGCACATCATAGCAATATCAGTCCAGCCAGACATGATGATCATCACCTCTGACATGACTGATCATGCTAGAAGTCACAATGCCCTGGGAAGAACGTACTGAAGAGGCCAGGAACTGGTGGAGAAGTGCCAGGATTGAGGCTAGACTATGAGCCCATAGAGGTGGACTGTAGAGGCTTTGCAGGACGCTCACTCTGCAAAGTCCTCGATCAACTGGGCATTACTAGGGGAAAGAAAGACGAAGGCCATTCTATCTGCAAGCGAACCTCACGGTCCTCGTTTTGAGCGAAATGTTTATCATAAGATCCTTCAACTATCTGAGTTTGACAGATTTCTTATTCAACTGCACTAAAAGGATTGTAATAATAAAAAGGGAACTTGGCACTGAAAGAATAACTAATGACTAATTTGGAGGACTGAAACTTCATATTAGTTCCAAGTAAACTTTTAAATACATTTCTGCACAGATGGAGGACTGTTTATTTTGGCCTCCATCACTTACTTTGAAAGTGCACTATGAAGGATCTGCCAATGATCGGTATGAACAAGAGGAATGATTACAGCAAGAAAAATGTGTCAATGTTCATTATGGTGCCTGACTGTTGTTTTTAGGACAGACTTTAAAAACTGTGAGCCTATCCTCCTTGAAGCTGCTACATTGTGCTTTAACTTTAAGCTCACCATGGAGTACAGGAGTAGTGCTGGAGCTGGAGTGCGCAGCTATAGCCGGGCCTGGGGGGCAGGGGGGCGAGGTGTGGGCACCTGCAGGCGGCTGGGACTCAGGAGCCGGGGCAGAGGAAGCTGGAGGTGCAGGGCTGGGGGCCGGCTGCGGTGCTGGTGTGCTGGGAGCAGGCTGATTTGCAGTCGGGCCTTGGGTTGGTGGGGCTGCTGCAGCCTGGGTGGAATGAGGGCCTCCGGCTTGGCTGTGCTGCTGGTGCTGAATCTGCTGGAAGTGCTGCTGGCGAGCTCTCATCTCAGCGTATTTCAACTGCTCCATGTGGAAAGACTGACGGTCAGCCAGCAGCTGCTGTCGCTGGTACTCCAACTGCACGACACACACAGAAAAATGTTAAAGGCTTTGCATTGTAATTAGCTTAGCTACTGTCTGTTGATACCACATATCCCAGAATCCCTCACTCACAGCCTCTCTCTCTCTGTCCATGATGGTTTCCAGTTCTTCAAAGTGTCTCAGTTTAATCTCCAGCTTCTTCATTTGGGTCTCCACCAGCAGAGCCACCAGAGATTTGATCTTCCTCTCTTCCACTGCAGCCAGATGCTACGAGAAAAGTAACAGAGAAACTACAGTCAGGGAAAATATGGGGGAAAAAAAGGTGGAGGATTCGGCTGGTAGATCTCTGTGATAACTGACTTTACCTTGGCTTTGACAGCTGCAGCAGCTAAAGCGGACGCAGCGGCGGTGGCCAGATTCCCCTCTCCCACATCACGCTCCACCTTAGCCTTCCTTTCAACCTCACTCTCTCCTTCTCTTTGTCCTTCCTCTGTTCCCTCTTTTCCATCCTTCTCTTTCTCTCCATCACCTAAGAGGAAAAAAACAAAGGGTTTTTTTTTATTTTTATCTTTGACCAGAAAACTATTTCCTGTATCTAACATGATAAGACGCCCTTTTCGTACCCATCTCTGACTCCGTTTTGTCTGCCTCCCTCTCTCCTTCAGGTTCTCTTCCTCTCTCTTCTTCTTTCTTTCCATTCTCTGCCTGCTTCTCCTCCTCCTCAGTCACTCCATCTTTGCTGTCCTGTGTGGAAAGTGACAACAGACTGAGTGTCACAACACTGCACAAACAAAACTAATCACTATAAGAAACAGTATTTGCAACAAACAGGCATCATACCTTGGCCTCCCTCTTCTCTTCACCTGATTGGCTGTCACTCTTACTTTCGTCACTGCTTTCGTCTGGAGGCAGAGAGAGAAAACAAGTCAGAACCTGTTAATTGTTTAATCTGTCTATTTGGGGTTTTTCTTCATCTTCTTCAATTTGTGTGTCTATCCTACCGGGTCTGTCTCCCTCCTCCAGGCCAGTGCCTGCGATGCCGCTCCCCTCCAGGCCGTACAGAGGGTCCTGCCGGCCGCTGACTCTCGCTGCCTCCTCCACCCGCCGCACATGAGCCTCAACAAGGGCTGCAGGGACCTCCTCCTTCATACGTGAAAACTCCTCTGAGAAGATGAGAGAAAGAAGATTTAGGGACAACTGAGGAGTAATGTTAATGTTTATTTGATTAACATTTATGATACTAGAATGAGTTGTTGTGCCCTGCAGGTTTAGTCTAATTCAGTTGTAACCTGCACAGAATTATTATGATTAATCTTTTTTTGGGAATTAGCTATCAGCTCACGCTCTGTCTAGGAAATTTAAAATAAGCTGCTTCTCACCCAGAGCAGATTTGGCTGCAGCGGAGGCCACACGTGGGTCGACTACAGAGGCCAGGAACGCCACTGTGCTCATCACAGGATTTCCAGCTTGGCTGAAAGGTACCGGCTGGTAGGCCAGCGGTCCCAGTGTCGAGGAGCTGTCCTCCAGGTAGGGGTCTTCGATGGGCAGCCGCAGGAAGTGCAGGATGCACTCATCCTGCGTACGACTGCCCACATGTTCTGACACCTTGTTCCAGTCGTCCTTGTACATCTCCAAGCCCTAAAGACAGTGAAGGTTGAGTTAAGCTTCACATTTCTGGGTTTTTATTTTCTAGTTTACAAAAGGTATTATTTGCACTGGATTTATGTTTTTTTTGTGCTTATGTTTTAAGGACTGTTTGTACCTCGAGTAGTAATAGTGTTTCCTGTTCTGTCCACTCCCTCATGGAGCTTGCTGCACTCTTGCTCTGTGCACAAAAAACCCCACAACCACTTTGTTATGATAAATCATCATAAAGTGCAGCAACATAGGCATTCTGTCATTCATCTTCTTAGACTTTTACCTTTGTAGAGCCGGTCTTCTTGCTGTACATGTCAGTCCGCAGCCCAAAGTTCTGCAAATCTGCTGGTTTATCCTTCACTTTATCTGGGAAGGACATCATCTGCTGCGTAGCAGGAGTCTACAAGTACACAATGAGAGAGAGAGACATGTAAAATAATACTGAAACTGTGTGTGAGAGGAAGAAACTGTGAAGGAGTCAGTTTGTTTGTATGTGTATGTGTGTACAAGCCTGTGTGTGGACCTGGGACGTTTTGGGCTGGAGGGGCACCAGACTGGATGGAGTGTCTGCCAGGACGTGGAAGTGAGAGGTGGGTGGGGGGCCCATGGGTGTGGGCCGACTCTCGGAGTCCACCTGGTAGTTGATAAGTCCCCACTGCTCCAGGAAGGCGTGGACTCTGCAGGAGAAGAAGCACAGAGTTAACAACTACTAGATACACATAGTTTCAGTTCTGGATTTATTACAAATCTGTTGCTCACATTCGACCCCCCACATACCTCATGATAGCACACACATCTCCTGCCAGGTTCCTGCGGCAGGCGGTGGAGGTCAGGTACTCCTGAGGATTCAGTCGGTAGGTGTCAATCATGAAGTTCCTGTATGCCAGGTAACTGCGGAAAAGTGGAGGAGGAGAGAAAACTGAGATATTATAACTGTGACTTGAAAAAAATCTGTGATTGCATTTTTAAATGTGTCAGACAAAGATTTCAGATTATAAAAACTCTGTGTTATGCAGTGATCAAATACTTACATCTCAGGGGTTTTGGATTTGTTCTTCCCATTGAAAAACTCTGGCAGGGCTCTGCGCTCAATAGCATGAACACTGAGGGGAAACAAGCATGACACTATGAACTCACAGCTGAAATACATCTGAACCTCATTTTTGACTTTATGAGTCACCAGTCATGTGCTATTGAGGTTTTAATTTCAACCAAAATGACACCTGCTGATTTTAAAATTAGACCTTGTGTTTTTTTCACTTTGCATATGTCTGACTTTTACAAACACACAACTGTTCAAGTGTGAAAAAACATATTTAGTTCAGACAATTAATGCAGTTTTAATCAGTTTAAGTTAGATTTGTACTGAATTACACTCATATCTTATTATTATTATTATTATAAATTAGTGTCTTTCCCATGATTTACTGCAGTTATTCACCTGTTGTAGTCAAACCAGGCAGCGTAGCTGGGTATGATTATGTGGTGGGTTTGCTCAGTCACATTGTCCTCGTGAAGGTCTGAGCCTTTCACTGGTTCACCCTTCACACTCGGAGAGCCTTCCTCTTCCTCCTGTTTAAAACACAAACACACACACACATTCACATACATTGTTGTCACTGTTATACAGTATTTTCGCACTCTTTCACAAACTGTCTTACCTTTCCTGTTGTCTCCATGGACTCATCCTCTTGCTCATCTGCTCAAATCACAAAAAGTTTAGAAATCAGTGTCTCATTACTGGGTATTATGGTAGTATATTATATATCATTTTGTCATTTATTATGTGATTTTCTTTTACTGCACCACTGTGGTCAGTCTCATTAACTTTATATTTTAACAAGTGGTTAAAAGTGACCTTGTTAGAGGAGACACGACTACACAGAGATGCTGTACAGGGTCTCTGTTAAACTGCTTCAAGAAACTCACCCATATCTGTTCCTCCCTTGACTGGGGTTGAATCAGAGTCCTTCTTAGTGTTATCTACAAAAAGAAAGACAAAATGAACATGAGAAAATCCCAAATTCTGAGTCAATAAAAGAGATTTCATATGTTGTACATATGCGGAGGTTTGTGCTGCGTACTTGTCTTCGCTGGGTTTCCCTCTTCGGATGCTGGAACAGGTGATGCTTCATCCAAGTCTTTACCCAGATCCTCCTGTTCCTCCTCCCTCTGGCCCCGTTTAGATTTGGTGTACGGGGTCGTCGGCCTGTCAAAACACACACAGAGGACATTATTTAATATTTCTGATTGTACAACAAACTCCTGAAGCGACACATTATTCAGCGAAGTATGATGTCATGCAAAAAGACATGACTGCTCACAGACCCTTTTTTGGTGTTCTTCTTCTTGCTCTCTTGAGGTGGAGGGGTGGGTGACGGTGAAGGCGAGCGCTTCCTCTTCTTAGCACTGCCAGGCTTCTTGTCTCTCCGCTCGTCAGGTGTGGTCACCTCGTCTGTCAGGGTCTTGGCTGAGATCCTCTTCCTCTTTGGGCAGCCTTCTCCTACTTCATAGTCCTCCTCATTCATCCACTCATTATACTGGTCCAGATCTAAAATCCACTTGGCATGGACCTGTGAACAAGAACCATATAATCTATGCCCAACATCTATCCCAATATATTATTGACAGAATGGCATTGGATCCTGATCAGTCCAGAAAAGCAAAATACTTGTGATATCCCCAAAAACCTCCAGCTTAATTTTCAAAACAGGTACAAACGACCTATATGTGAATTTAGATGCCTTCCAAATAGATTCATATGAAACCGCTTCTCTGAGGTGAAGCCACAGCAGGAAATTTGTTGTTGAGAACATCAGAGGGTGGTATTTTCTGGTCCCTAAATTGGTTTTGTTTAGGACACAAATAATGGAAAATAATAAATAAATCTATCTGGGTTCATTGGGTATTTTTAATGATCTATGTTTCAGTAAATATAATTTTAAACTGATGTAAATACCGTATGTTAGCTGCATATGTCAGATGTTGAGTAGATATGTCATTAACAAGAGAGGCAATTTTGTTTATAACGAAACAAATACTTTTACTTTGGTTTAACATTTAATTACGTCAGTTTGAAGTTGTGGTCTGAGGGAGAGACTTTTCCACTGTGAGTAAACAGAGAGGCACGACGCCTCACTACAAACTAACCCAGTGTGCTCATTATTGTGCGAGTACTGCTCAAAACATTTGAATGCTCTGCAGCTCGTACTATCATGTCCTAGTGAGCGCTGACCGCCTTGAGCGAGTGTCACTCTGAATACACAATAAGAGCCTCTGACACTGCTTTGAATTTATTGTTCAGCCAAGTGCCACAGTCGGCTCTGCTGCTCCGAGTGCCAATTTGCCACAGCGCTCCATTGTTGGATGTTTTCCATAGATAGAAGATATAAAAAGAGTTATCAATGTCACACTAGGGAGCTTTCAGCTCGGTATACACAGTCCCCTGACAGGTCTGTGTGATAAAGAAAAGGCAGAGACACATAAAATTAACTTAAATTGACTAAAAGTAACTCATCCCTACAGGCTGTAATGGTTTGCATCTTTATTTTTTTAATTCTAGTCAAGATGAAAATGGTCTAAAAAATCATGCATATAAAATAATGCACAAGGCAGCTATAAATCTATAATTTTCCAATCAATGGTGTGACATGCACCCATTAAAACTGCAGCTTAGTCTGAATATTTTTCTCATTTTTCTCAAGTGCTATTAGCCTCATAAAAGGGCTACAAGCAGATACAAAATATGTGTATGATGTTGTTTAACAGTGTGGAATTTGTGAAATTAAGCAAAACATTGGAAAAAAGTGCTTTGTGTTGTTAAAAATAAAGGAGATAGAACAGATTACTTTAAAGACTTCAAAAAGTTCTGAACTTTACTGACACTGTAAGACAAGAAATGAAATACCTTCCTGGGCTTCTCTGGGCTGGGAGGATCCTCCACAGCTGCCTCGATCTCACTGGCTGGGATCCAGGTGTCGTAACTGAAAAGGTGAGAGGAGCAAGGTCAAAGGTCAAACCAGGGGAAAGATTACAAGTTTGGGCATGTACAAAGAATTTAGGAAGAGGAATGTGTAATTTAAGCTTGCAGTGTGGGCAAGGTGTAATTCTTCCACAGTAAATATTACGCAATAGTTTCCAGTTCAAGTGTTTATATCGTTCTGCTGTGTAACTGTGCTCCAACCTGTCAGGAAAATATCCCCAGTGGAGCAGCACTTGCTTATCTCTCTTCATCACAGGACGCACCCACTCCTCTGGACCGAAAAGTAGAAAAGGATATTAGCACAAAGCGAGGCAGTGCAGTAAAATTCACAACAATGGCACAACACTTAAAGCCCCACCTTCCTCCAAACTGGTGGGAATAGGAACGACGACATGAGAGCTGGAGGCCTTGTCCTCGGTCACTGAGCCCTGCAACAGATAAAATCCACAGAATTAAGATCTTTTTCAATCTAATTAAGGGCCTGAAATGTGGGCAGATTTTCTGTTAAAACTACGGATGATTTTCGGTCTATAATACTGACAGCTAATACAAAACAAAAACAAAATAACAAACCTGATGTCTTTTGATGATGTCTTTCAGCTTCCCAAGTAGTTTTGGCTCTATGTCAGGACTCAGGTAGATGACAGGTCTAGTCAGGCAGTTGTTCTGAAATAAAGAGATGCAACATGTGTGTAAAAGAAATACAAGAAATCAAAGTATATGCATATATAACACATAATCTCCATTAAAGATAAGAAATTTGTCTGTGTTATGGTCTGTGGAGTTCTGCATATGACGGGATCTAGATCATCTTGTAGTGTAACTGCAGGACTGATTAAGTAGGATTACTGGTCAGGTCACATGACCGGGTGCCCTTCATTATTTCTATCTGTGTGGCTCAGGCAGCTGCACAAATATGATGTAACCAGAGGAGACTCGTAACCTGCAGAGCTCATAGATGCTCCTTTGGAGCAATAACTGTAATTTTAGCAAAATTGTGAGAATGTTGTGATAGTGTGTGGAGTGATGAAAAGATATTCTCAGTACAAAAAAAACAACTCTGCTATCAGACTTCACAGAATTTTCATTGAAAAACATTTAAAATGATTGATCAACTGATTGACTGCCCAGGTGAGTGTGCAACAAACATATATAAAGAAAAGTATTTAGGTAAACTCACCTGCACTAAGGACTTCTCAATCGTCAAGAACATCTCCACATTTCTGTCCATCCTCGACGGATTCTGGAAGTCAAACCTGCGCCTACCAGGAAATTAGACTGGAGTTACACACGAAACGGCAACAGAGCCAAAATCCAACAGAGCAACTATAACTCTAGATAATCTTATTTATAATGAATCTGTTTGTTTATCAATGCTGTCCCCTTTCCTAAAACTCATCAAGCCAGCTGGAAAGAAAGTCTTACCATCCTTGGTCACTCTTGAACTTGTAGGCAGCAGCCAGGATGTGACAGAGAGCCCCTCCAGCCTTGAAGTCCAGGAAACACTTCATCTGGAGACATAAAAAAAACAAAACCGTTAGAGAATACCTCTGAGGTGAGTAAAGTGATCTGATTTGTGCCTGCGAAAGAGATGTTGAGGTGATGGAGGAGGCGTACTGGCAGCTTGGTGAGCGGCGGGTTGCTGACATGTCGACCGAACACCTCCTCCTGGAACTGGAGCAGCTGGACCACCAGACTGGACAGAGATTTGTTGGTGGGGGGTTCGGCCTGGATGTACTAAGAGGACAACAAACACAGAGGGGCAGTCAAAACTCTGAGCCACATAAAAACAAACTACAGTGTGATTAAAAAAGGGTGCTGTGGTGCTCTGTTACCAGCTTTATTATTCAGTTAATCTTTGAAATATCTGTTGGGGGGATTAAATAAAACTATCATCACCATCATTATCGGGCCTATTTATAACATGAATGGTGTATTTTTGCTTAATCAATGAGTGTGAGCAGCAGCACACACCGCTCAGTGTTACTACACACGGGCCATGGCTTCAGTCAGCGTCGCGCGCCACGCAGAGCCAACATCTGGATCTCAGCTGCATTACAGTTAGCCGCTTAGCTACGAGCTACAGCTAGCCTCCTGAGCGGCTAAAGTCACCCCCTTTCTGCTTAAATCCCCCCTCAGAGGTCTTCTGGATAGTTTGAGCTACAATAACGTGCAGGGATATAGTGCCGCATCTGGCGCAGCTGTCGGCTCAGCATCCTTTTGTATCCCGGCTCGAGTGAATCAAACAGCTGGACGCTCAGCAGCACCCTCCCTCTCTTTGTCACTGCCTCTGCTCAATAGGTTAGTGCCCACATTTCAGCCTGAAAAATATACGCGTGGTGTGTATGGCGACAAAACATGCGCTCAGTACCTTTTTGTAATTCTTTCCCAGCCAGACGCGCACATTATCAAACTGAGAGACGGTATCAGACGCTTCGAAATATTTTACATTCGGGCCGCCGTCTTTCTTCCGCACCGCCATCTTTGCCTGCAGACAACCAGTCGACGTCGCGTGCCGCCCAGCGGTCGAGGAGCGTCATTGCAGCACCTCCGCGCGGCTGTGAGGACCCTGCAGAACCAGCAGGGGGCGCTACTGTGTAGAGGATCATGGTTTAACACGCTGCTGCATTACAGCTGCATGCACCAGTAAGTATTCAGATGATTGAATTGACAGGAAAAGTAATAATACAGCATTATTAAAAATACTCCATTACAGGTAAAAGTAAGTTAAAATTTAAATACAGAGGCAACAAAATGTATTTAAGTATCAAATGTAAAAGAAGGCCAGTACTCATCATGTAGAGTTGCTCCTGTCAGTATTACATTACCGGATCATCATCATTTTTATTTATTTTTTCCAGTTTATTTATATTTTTAAAATGTAACAGCATAAATAAATAGAAAAACACAACTCTTCAAACAGTTATTAACACAACATAATTTAAAAAACAACAACAGTGGGAAAAAAGAACAACGAACAAACAAACAAAATCCTGTTTTTATTATAGGTTCTTAATTTTTTTTTCTTTCTTTTCTTTTTTTCTTTCTCTTTTGCATGTGTTTTTTGTCTTGGATCTTTAATGTGGTGTCAGATGTTAAGCATTTTGTGTATTAGTTGCATCTGACAAGCTGAATCGCAGCCTCGAGGCCCAGACCAGCAGGCTCCGGGACAGCTTTTTCCACTGGGCCACCAAGCTTATCAACAATGGAAACTTAACAGCCTGTCTGATGTCACACACACATATATAAGCACATATGTGTGTACATATATGTATAGATACTTAGTCATATTATATTTAGGACACATGCACACTGCACTTTATGAACATACACTGATGTGTTTTATACTCTTGTTGTTTATTCTCTTATCTATTACTATTGATTTTACTGTTTTAAATATTTATTTTTTCCTTGCTGCATTGTTGAAGAGCTGAAACCAAAGATTTTTACTCTCTTATAATTGTTTAATGAGATTTAACAATAAAGAAGTTGAAGCTTGAAACTTGTTGTTGTTGTTATTGTTAATTTTCCTCATTAGTGTCAATAAAATAAAATAAAAAGATTGATCTACTTTTAACTGCTTTGCTGTGCATATTTCTAGTTTTATCTATAATAATATATTATGTTTGATAAGGTCATTATATGTTTTGTGTATAAAATATTAATCTGAAAGTAACTAATATTTTTAGCTGTCAGATGAATGTAGTGGAATAAATAGTATAAATTTGCCTTCTGAGATAAGTTAATGTAGCATAAAACAGAAATACTCAAGAACAAATACCTCAAAATTGTACTTAAAAGCCTCCTTCTGCACAAAAAATGTATTTATAAGTTTATCTGAAGCTAATATAAAGCTTCAGTCATCCAAATTAGTCAAATCAAGTACAATACATACAGTGTTTTTAGTGCCCAAATTCTTGTTTTTGTTACTATCCTTCCATCACAGCTCAACAGGGAAACACAAAAAGGGAATCTGATGTTAAAAACACTGTAAATAAGGCCGGTATCCACTTGATATAACTCAGACTGCTAGAACCTCATATAAGCTTCAGATAAACTTTTTAATGCATTTTTACACAACATTACTCTGGACACATTATGGATTTTGGCCTCCATCACTTACATTGAAAGCTCATTTGAAGGGATCTTTTAATAGCCAATATGAACAGGAGGAACTATTGAATGACTTGAACACATTATTTGAGTAATACTTTCTCATTATGAGTGGAAAAACAGGAAAGGGCAGAGAGGGCCTGGAGAGGGCAAACACTGGATATAACACCAGAGACAAAGGCACAAGCTGTAAATCTGATCCAAGCACTTGGGCTCAGCTCCACGCCCCCCCCCCCCCCCCCCCCCCCCCCCCCCCCCCCCCCCCCCGGTCATGACTGTTAACATCTGTTCCAAGAAAAAACATACACATTTAAAAGTGAAAACTAAACAGTTGTTTTGTTCCTCCATGTCCTGACCATCCTTATGGGAAGCTGAAAACCATGAAAAATAATGAGCGATATGTCAAAAAGGTTTGTGTCCCATAAAGGTCTCGCCTTTAACCAGGTGTTGTCACATCCACAGTCACAGAACAACATATTACAGCCAGTGTAATGTATTCGAAATAAAAACCCCACCCAGTTCAGTGTTCATCGCTGCAGACACTGATATAGATCTTGTGTCATGAGTCAGTCCTGTAGACAGACTGGATGGTTCAATTATCAGAGGATCACGTCGACAGAGATATGAATTTCACTCTAACAGGTGAACCTGAAAACACAGTGAAGATTACTGTGAGTAGCATCTTTAGCAGGCAAACCACACTGATACTAAGCTACACAAATGGGAAAATAAAATCAATAGTTATCCTATTTACTTTGGTTTAACATGCAGTCAGATCAGGCTGCATCTGAACACATTTGAAAAACAAATTTCAGAATCAACAGGTAGTTCGACACACTCTGCCAGTGCAGACTGTCTTGTGAGTGGCAACTGAAAGAAGTGTACTGGTTTGGAAATTAAGTATAACATAGCCTTCTCAGTGCATTTCAGTGTTTCCCTTTATGCTTCCTCAAATTAGAGTGATTTAGAGGTTGATTAATTGCTAATGTCTTGAAAAGACTACATGAGGTAGCTAAATTTAAATCACCAAAACAAAGTACTTACCTGTAAATCTTTGGGGGGAAGTAAAGGGGAAAAAACACAATTTAAGATTTTAACTGGCAACACATGACCTCCCCAGTAATTAAATAACATCCTGTAGCAGGACTTGAATAAGTGTGTTGATGAGTCACCCGAGAGAGAAAGCAGGCAAAAAAAGTTTTTTTTTTCATGAGCAAGTAAATAAAATATTACCTATATCATCAAATATAATTCATACAGGACCAGGTTCTGATTCTGCGCACATATCGTATTTACTCGAAAATATGTGATCATCATGAATCAGGTATCAACTGAAAATCATGTCTACTACAGTATCAACTGAATAAAGTCCTGGACTATGAAGGTGCTCTCTTTAAAACATGGACTTGATTTCACATTTTCTGACTGCAGTATTGTTCGGGTGTTGTTTGTCCAGCAGGTGTTGCTTATTATTTTAAATCTACTTTGATTCATCAGGGAGAGTCCGGCAACAGCAGCAGAGGACAAAGAGACAAGTGATCCCAAATTTAACTTCTGGTCACAGGTGTCTTGATATGTATTTCTGGTTAAATTAATCAAAATTTCCTTCTTCAGCCTATAGCATTAAAAACAGGCAATATCAATGGAAAAAAAGTTGTTGTTTTTTTTTTTTTTGCCATTTTAAGTTTTTTTTGACAGAAAGTTTATGAGAAATCACCTCATATTGTGTCACTGTATGGGGGATGTTAGGATTAAAAAGCTCATGTTCAAATAATTACTATATATATTGCCAACAACTGTTCTGTTGTAAAATATGTGGATATTGCCTTGCAGGCATTGATTGACTTCCTGAATGGATGAAGCACTTTTTACATCAATGTATGTCAAATGTACATATCTAACTCAATTAATGTTTATACTAGACTGAATTAAATTTTCAATTACTGCAAGAAATCAAGGAAAATGTCTTCCACATACCTATTATATCATTATACCCAACAAAATAATTACAGTAATTTTACAATATATCCTTTAGTGTTATACAGATATTACAGCAAAAATCAAAGCCCCCATGCAGTAAATATAACTCAAATTTGCACCATCAAAATACCTAAATTCAGGAATTATAGTCATACAAATTAGAAATATTCTATAACATGGGTAATATCATATAACAATTTCTGTGGTGATGCAAAACTGGATCGTATTGAGTTATGAAGAAATAAAAACAACAGAATAAAGACAGATTTTTTTTTATAAAAGTCGTAAGGGAAATGCCAAAGGCATGAAAGTACAGAATAACCAAGCAAAATACAGACTGTTCATGTCTCTGACCTTTTCTGGTCCTCATTTAGTCAGAGGCTTAAATTAACCTTCATTAACAGAGTATAGGCATGTGTGTGTGTGTGTGTGTGTGTGTGTGTGTGTGTGTGTGTGTGTGTGTGTGTGTGTGTGTGTGTGTGTGTGCGTGTGTGTGAATCTTACATGACCCAGGCTAATTTGTGAAAGCCCAGAGACAACATTGAGGAGAGTAGTGCTCCTTGAACTAGTATTCCTCAGACTGTGTGTTAGTATTTGCTCATGAGCGTGTGTGCGCATGTGGGTGCATAACTGTGTAACAGTGTGTTTGTGTGTGTGTGGTGCAGCCGTCTGTGCTGAAGGAGAGAGAGTGAAGCCTATTGATTATTTTAATCCTCCTATTTGTGAGTCTGTGATCCTCTCGGCTCAGCCTTCCACAGGGGGATTGCTAATGGGGCTGAACGCTTCCCTCCTCAGCCCTCTCTCCCTGTCCAATTAACTTAACGCTGGAATCTGCGAAGAAGGAGCACTGGGACTCAGAGGAGGGGAGACACTGCTGAGATACAACCGCACCAACACCCCTCAAGTCCAACATCTCCCAAACCTCTCATCTGCACCGCATTCAGCAAGAACTTCCTCATCAAGAATAGTATTACCCCTCACCTTTAATTAAAGATCCATCTCCTTGTTTTTATTCTAGTGAAGTGAAATCTCCCTTCAGCCAATGTTTCACTTTCACAGGGTGACTTTGCAGAGGGTAAAAGCAGCAGCAGCAGGCACACTTCTAATAGCAAAGCCAACTTCAAGCTGATCACTGTGTGATCTCAGACATTTCAATTTGTCCAATTTGTTTTTGTGTTCAACTCTCTCCTGAAGCAACAGTTCAGAGGACTGAACCTTTGGACTGTGGACTCTTTCATTATGGAGCTGCTTTCTTACATAAAACTGATAATAAATCTGAAACATAGAGATGTAGTCAAAGTCATGAAGCATTTGACGCTACATTTGATCTAACCAACATACTCTGTTATGTTTTATGTTACATCCCAGAGAGCTGAGCTTTTCATATAAGGTGTTTGATAGTGTGTCTCAGACCTCACTAGTATTAAAACCAGACTGTTAAACATGTATTTGTAATGTAATCTGTGGAGCTTTACAAAAACTCTCAACTCCACCAGATCCTGGCCAGTCGGTTGGTTGTCCACCACTTTGTTCCAGACTGAAATATCTCAACAACTATTGAATAGATTGCCGTGAAATTCTGGTACAATGCCATTCATGTGAAAATGTGTTGTTTATGACCTAATACCTGCATAGCTAATGACATTCCCAACAGCATTTAGGGCTAATTAGAAACATGTTACCTGCTTAACATCACCATGTTGGCATTGCCATTGTGAGGTGTTAGTATGCTGATGTTAGCATTTAGCTCAAAGCACCACTGTGTGTACATACTGTATAAGTACAGCCTCACAGAGCCGCTAGCATGGCTATGAATTCCTGTCTTGTTATCTCATTACTGGGAAAAATGTAGGAGAGGAAAGAAACACTGTAAGCTAACGTGACTGTCAGGTATAATCACTGGCAACATTACGAGTTGAATGAATCACATTTTTGAGCAAAGGCCACTAGTCTTTAATACAACACTGCTACTAAAAAACATGAGCGTTGGTAACTACATCAATACAATGGAGATGCCATTTGTCATCATAAGAGTGAGTATTATTATAACTGACAGTGTTTGATTTATGATTGATATGTATTAATGTGATTCAGTTTACTATCTGTCAACGTAATAATAATAATAAATAATAATAATAATAATGTCCACAACGTTGGATAATGGGGGAAACCAGGTTATGGCAGGTATAGGATATCAAATGGGAGACAACTGATTTAACTTGGAATTTGTAAATCTGGTTCAGTGATGAGTTATAAAATGAGACAAGTTCTACACACAGACATCAACATCAACGCCTGCTGAGCTGAGTTCTTGCTTTTTCTGTAATGTATATGAGAGCAAGGGAAGTAAAGAATAAAGAAAACATTATGCTATAGTCTGACTCAGTGACAGCAAAATAACCCTGAATTTTGTTTTTTTATTGTGTTTCATGGTCTTCAAGGGCAGAGAAAAATCTATGCTGATTTCATACATAACAAATACACACAACTCAGCTTGCAAAGTACAGTGACAACACTGCTCGTGAACAAAGGTAACAGCGGCAGGAAAAACACACACAGTAGGATGCAGCATGGCACACAGGTTATGTGAAGTCACTCAGGAGGAATGTTTGTGTACAATATACAATGTCGGGATGTCGTTTCAATCACAGCACAAGAATGACGACTTGATCAGAACAGATTCACATCCGAATCTCATCGGGGTACAGTCATGCTCTCAAGCTGCAGAGTTGGGACATAAAAGTCTCCGCCACACATAACCAGTGTATTACTGGGTCAATGTGATGCTCCGCTCCTGAACGGCATCAAAATTACAATAGATGTATTTAAAGGAGTTTTACATTTTACCCGTGTAGGCATAATATCATGTAAAAACAAAAAAATAGAACTTGTTAAATATAATAATTTGGTTACATCGACATATTTATAATTTCTCTGGATGCAGATTTTAATTTACAAAATGACATGCTTCATATAGATTGAATCTCCATCTCCATCTCCATTTTGGGGCTTTTCTTTACAGCAGTGAGTTAAATCCAGTTACATACAAAGATTCACAGTCAATATCCTCAGTTAGCATCTGGTATCTGCATTTCATAATATGACAACATATGCATGGACTGCCCGTTTCTGAGAGGTTTTCACAAGAAACTTCTGTCAGATACGTGTTGGGATCACGTAGATCAGCTTGTTCATAAAGTTTGGATTTAAAAAGTGAAACAGCCTCATGCATGTGCGTGCGTGTAAGGCACAGAAAACCTATAGGTATGTCATATGGCAGTAAAACATCAACAGTCACCAGCTTTTTCAAAAAACATCTTCACAGTGATACATTCACAATAAAATTAACAATAGCCAGACATTTTGGGAAGTAAGTTTATTCACTTTCTTGAGGGAGGGAATTTAGATGAAAAGATTTAAACCGCTGCTGATTAACACAAAGACAGATATGAGAGTGGTGCTGATGATCTTATATAACTCTCAACAAGAAAGCAAATATTTCCCCAAAATGTTGAACTATTTCTTTAAATTCATATCATATTCATCATACAGAACACTATGGACGCCACGCTGAACAGGTGAGACTGAAGAGCAAGTCTGAGCTCATTAGCCGGACATGATGACACTCGTAACCTCTGGCTCAGGCAAAATCTCAAAGATAAACCTCAGTAATGATATACTGCGTGTGTTCAGGGACTGCTGCCGGAAAGTTGACCCCCTTTTCTAAATGTATCAGAGATTGTGCGGGTCAAACTAACAGCAACATGATGCTGTTACTCCTCAACACAAACTGAAGGGTAAACACACAAATGCTTGCACACGGGCATGAACACAGACGTCCAACACACTGGATTATGCTCATGGTGTTGGCTGTATTATCAGTGGCGATCAATATATTCATGACTTTTCTCGTTTGGTGTCTACGGCCGTATTGAAAATCCATCTCACTGTGAAGGCGAGAGGCTGCAGCCAAATACACACTCTTCAATTTACAGTCTACATTCAGAGATCATTTAAGTCGATTTCAGACCGGTGGCTGAAATGGTCATCTTGTCTCAGTTTAACAACTGATAGGAGAAATTATTGGAGAAAACAGACGTGAATGACATGTTTTAGCCATGCTTACACATACTGTACATGGCACAGAATAATGATTACACAGGTGTGTGTATCAGAAGTAAATGTTAACTGGTAATATATACAATATTCATAATCATTTTTACACAAATTCTCTTCAAACGTGTTAACTGTGATCATGTTATTCTATGTTTTGTGTACCGAACAGCGTTGGAATGACAAATTACATCATGGAAGCATGGCGTGTTAGATGCAGAAAGGAGAGGAAAATGTTTTGCTCGGTTACAGAGAGATAGAGTATAAGAATGTGAGTATACTGTCAGTCAGGGTAGATGAGGAAGCCAGAGAAGGTGCTGTATTTGTTGGTATTTCCGCCATGAACTTTGCCCCCGTCCAGCTGCACACACACTTCGTCACCCACGTCCAAGTGCAGGATGACACTGTTGGAAGCGTAGTCGTAGTTCTGATCTGCATCTTGAGCAATTGCGCTGGCCCTCACCTGAAATGAAGACAAAACAGGATGTTGATAGGCTACAAAGATGTAGAGAAACATTAAAGTAGAAATCATAAAGAAACTAGATAATTGATGTCATGAGTATTTGTGGCCTGCATTGAAAATGCCAGTTGTAAGGTTCCTGGCCAGATTTGAGCTGGCGATACTGTAGCTCATGGCCCTCGTCTTAACCCCTAATGAAAGTGGCAAAGAGGAATTTTGTAGCCAATTAAGGCTTCTGCATATTTTTCAAAAATTGGGAGACAGAGAAGGAGGTTGAGGTTGGATCAGGTTGGACAGAGGAGGAATGGGGAACAGTGTGTTAAATCTACTTTTAAATTAGGGAGGCACCGATCTGACTTTCTCAGTTCCAACACTCATACCTGGAATTTGGATATCAGCCGATACCGAGTACTGATCCAATACCCGTGTTTAATTGATAATCTGTAAGCCTCACTGCGTGGAAGAGACTGGGATCATGTTGTTATGTGTAAAGCAAAATCAGGCTTGACTTGAATGTTGCTTTCCTAACTTTGTAAAAAAAAAAATGTAACAAATAAATACATTGATATAAATTTACTGAATTGTTATTTATTATAGTGATGGTATCCGATTAACCTATTGTCACTGATATCCTATCCAGCTATTTGAGTCAGTATCAGACCAATATCCAATATCAGTATCAGATTCAGTGTATCTCTATTTGAAATTTGAGGTGGTGGCAGGAATTTATCAAACCACGTATCTTAAGAATATTTTCCTTGAATGTGACTGCACCTCTAACTGAGAACATCTCAAATTTATATATGGCACATGTTTGTTTGTATAGTATGACCTGCATTTTTTGACTTTGGCTCTGAATCATTTGACTCGACCTGTCATGACTCTTCAAGCCAGGAAAACACAGCCCACATATTCAAACCTCAGGCAAAACTCTCGCTAGTACCTACATTTACTCTACGCTGTCATAAATATGTATGTATGCCACATGAAGCTAATTTTTTTTAATGCTTAAAGCAACAGAGAATTGAAAAGTTTTTCCACTGACTATTTATTTCAAATCAGTCATTTTGTTTATCATTTTAATGGATTTACTTTTCCATTTAATCATAGTATCTCACCCACAACCAGTCTGTTTTCTCTATATCTTGATGTAGCCAGTGCCGTTTTATTTCCTGTTTCACTCTGTGATCTTGGTGTAATGTCATCAGCACAGATGCCTTCCTGTCCACTGGGTAGATAGATGAGATGTGCAGTGATCTTTGGCCTCAAACCTCCATTTGAGAGCACAAACTTTTACTTGCTATCAATTTTTCCAGAGGATTGTTTCTCCCACACCTGATCCACCTGTTGCAAGGAAGACTCTAGTGATAGCATGGGTGGTATTAGGGGAGGACATCAGTTCATTTGTCAAGCATTACAACAATAAAAATGTGCACATATGGACACATTCTGCCAAATGTTGGACATTATTTCACAGGTATTTAGCTTTACAAAGCTGCATAACTAGTCCATGTCACTTGTATATATGCATACAAAGAACGTTGTTCAGGTTACAAAAACATGCGGTTTGCACAAAGCAGCATTTATTTGGAGTTTCTCCCTCTTGATAAATGATATTAGGCCAATAATTACTCTCCTTCTGGTCTGCACCAACTCTTGAG
The DNA here is from genome assembly GCA_029490765.1 of Euthynnus affinis. Classification (NCBI taxonomy): domain Eukaryota; kingdom Metazoa; phylum Chordata; class Actinopteri; order Scombriformes; family Scombridae; genus Euthynnus; species Euthynnus affinis. Next base: position 15,365,949 of record CM055840.1, on the reverse strand, counting down.
AAAAATATTTAGCTGCTAAATGCTCCAGAACATTCACCAGCTAATCACTAACTGTTTGCGCCTGCCATGTCTTGTTGGGCAGGTAGCATACAGTGGGTTTTTACAGGTTTTTCACTGAAAACAGCTGCTTGCCAAGGCCGAAAAAAATGAGCACAGTAAGAGTGAAACGAAAAACTAAAGTTGTGAGAACCAAAACAATGAGCTGAAAGATGCTATTAAGCTCTGCAGAGCCCAGGGCCCTTTCACATTAATTCATTTTAAAAATGTGGCCTTAAACATGTTTAACAAACATCACCTTTAAATTTGAGTTTTACAAGAAACATTAGGAAACCAGTTTCAGTGGAGCAGAAACTGGTGGTGTATAAATTGAAAAATCTAATATTTTTTTAAAATGGCAAAAATTCCTAATATGTTAAATGCTAAACATGGACATAGTCATACTACTATATATACACAGTCAAGTGTACAAAGGACAAAATAATGTAATCAAGCCCCTACGACAGTTACAACAAGAACTTGACATTATGAGCTGGGTCTATAATAATAGTATGACCAACCCTGTTAAAGGAAGTCGTTACATCAGATTATTACTGTACATGTTTACATAACATATACGATACCACTGAATATAGATTTAATGATGCTTCCATATTCGGATGATAATGCTTCTGTACATGCTGCTACATAAATCCAGGAGAGGTTTCATTAGGACTAGGATGAAGTCAAATGCCTGCAGCAGTCTATACAGCCGCTAAATGTAATGTCATGTTTCTTCCTTAAAGAATTGAAGACTTTTCCTCCAGGATTTATTTTTCAAGGTGGGGAAACAGCTGCTTTGATAAGTCATCTTTTAATCATGATATTGTTAGGTGTTTCTGTTATTTCATCTACTCCCATTCTGTTCCAAGTCCCAAGTTGTTTTTCGCACCCTGTAAGCAAATCTGCTTATAATGAATTGCACTATCATTGGATAAGTAACCAACTATTCAAGCAGACGATCCATTTAATAGTGGAAAATAAAGTACACAAGCACATACATATTAATGAATGCAAATATGATAGCCTACTCCATCCTTGTCTCCAGCTCCGAGTCTGACTAAGGATATGATCATCAAGCTTCCCTGACTGCCTTGTGATCACTAAGACAAATCAAATAAGCCTCAGCTACCCATTTCTCCTCATCCTCCGTCTAATAATGAGTTTTTTTGCCCATTATTTCAATATATTTCTTTGTATACGCATTTATTCCATGTAGAGAAGGTGAACATTTCCATTTCCCTCCACAAGACAGAAATGAATCAATACATTTCCCTTTGTTTTAATTCAACTCACATCACTCCATTAATTGTTGTCTCTTCCCTCCACACCTCACGCCCCTTCCATCATCCCTCTTTCCATTCGTAACCCCTTTCGCTATCTCTTCATTCTGGACCCATCTATCTATCTTTTTGTGTCCTTACACTCCAATGGGATGCAGGTCACGCACACATTTTCTCTCCTCACCATGGCAGTGTTGGTGCGAGCAGCGACTAAGTGTGTCCCTGTCCGGTCTAAATCGGATTGATTAACGGCGTGCTGCTGTGGCAGGTCTCCTGAGAGAGCCCCCTCCACCCCCCCTTCACAGCATCCCTCGCCCTCACCCCTCCCTACCTCCAGATGCGTCAGGGCAGACTATACAGGGCTGCAGGCTACGGTAATTGGTAGTCGGACAGCCATGGCAGCTCCCCGCCTAATAGGTCCAACTCCTCAATAACTCCATACAATCACAATAAGTGGGGGCACCGGATAGGCTACAGTGGTCAAATGGGCCCATGACATACTAGCAGGAGATCAAGATAAGATCCTACAAAACACACACACATTCCATCCTGCTCTTTCTCTCTTTTTGTTTTTTTTGGGTTTTTTTTATGAACCTCAAGTGAACACCTGAAAAAAAAAAAACATGCAGCATATGAGACATTTTGTTATTTTATACTGTAGACTGCTTTGCTCTGGAGGGACTGAAACAACTCCCCTGAGAAGACCTAATAGGTTTTAGGAAAAATATAACAGTAAAGAGAATCTGACATCTTGTACTTCCAACATCTGTCTACATGGTTGAGCGGCAGGATTCCCCTGACATTACTTTCGGCTGAGCTGGAGGCTGTCAGGCTGCTGCAACTTGCTGCGAACATACAGTGTAATATTACAATTAAATCGGGTTTATTTCTCTAAGAAGGCATGAACATGATTATTACAGGCTCTTCTGATTATATTTGATGCAGCATATTTATAAAAAAGTCTGTTTTTATTTAATGAATAACCGCTGCCCACCTGAATCACCCACATTTAATGATTTTAACAAAAATTGCAGCAGTGATATTCACACCACCTCATAGAAATGGCCTTTTAAACATGAACACCAGCTAATTATATTTGCCTGCCCAAAGGACACAATGTTATTTATGGCTTTTTATGGTTGACTTCATAATGAGACACGTAGGTTTACTTAGGCTAGACTCAGACAGTGGAGATGCTGACATTTAATGTGTTATGTTTATGATTAATTCATGGTTGCCTTCTCCTCCTATATACAGTAACCTGGTGGATATGCTAGCTATTTCATACATTTTTTGCACATATCTTTAAGAGTGTGACATTTAAAACATTATCACAGCTATCGTCAGTATTATTGCCACAGTGGAATATGAGTGCAATCATGAACTGGTTTTGAAAATATTGTTTTTTCTTGCCAAAGGAGTGCAGTTGAACATTAGCTGGCTGACTAACACAGGAACATTTATAGAAATGTTAATTAATGTGTGTTGTAAAGAAATTATATTAAATTAAATGTCATCAACAGTAAGTCCTAGTACGAGGGAAACATATCCACATAACTTGCAGTGAATAATTCTGTATGTTAAACTATTTGTTCATTAAGAGTAATGTTTCTTGACATGAAAAGTTATGCTGTAATATGATTTCAGTGTTGTAAAACAGGATATCATATTTTACAGCTGTAGTTAAGATTAACTTTTGAAATTAAAAACATTAATTTACATTTAAAAAAACAATGAACATAAAACCCAGGACACTGGTATGAAGCATATAAAGTAATTAAAATTAGCACCACCTCAACAAGTTACAACAGTTTTATGTATTAATTCATTTGTATATAACAATATAATATATAATCATTTATCACTCACAGGGGGCATTTTTCTGCAGAACAGGGAGATTTACTTTGATCCTTTAAATACATGTTCTGATGATACATCTGGGCTTTTAACTGAATATGATTTTGAATTATTTATTTTCACATTGTTGTATTGCTACTTTTACTTAATTTAAGGATCTGAACACTTCTTCCACCGATGTGGAACATATTCTAATTTCTTGCAGAGCGTTGTGACGGTGAAACCAACGCAGATGAATCTCAGGTTCGGCTGTCAGTAACAATCACAGTGAAACCTTGTTTTCTTAAAACGGGCAGGAGACACTGGGGCTCTGGGAGTGAAAACAAGAGGGAAAAGCAAATCAGGATTATTGTCAACAGTGGCGGAGATTGATAGCGACAAGGGAGTGAATTTCTGTCTGTTGGCCCAGCGCTGTTCTGACTTGATCTGCTGCTGTTGGGGAGAAGGGAGACCCGTGGGACAATAGAGGAGATTACACTGCCTCCACTTTTCATTAGGGGGGCAACATTAAATAGTAAGAGAGTAAGAGAGAGGTGGGAGGAGAAGAAAGAGAAAAATTGACAGCACAGAAATTATTCACTTCCAGTGTTAAATGCTCAATAAAATCTGCAATTTCATCTGCGTGCCATTGATTTGTGTGACATATTAAAGACATATTTCTAATTTATTTAGCTTACGATCTTTTTCCTTTTAATGCACATCAACCCAATATCAAAGTGAGTGTTCAGAATCTTTATATCTGAGCTTTGTCTCAGATAGATGGAGGACACGATGTGAAGAAGGATACGTAGTGAAGAGGAGGGTGTGATAGCAGATATTTGGATAATGGCACACAGATGGGTAAGCAGCTGTGTGCACTTTTAACAGTCTAAGTGCAGGATTCAGGTGAAGGAAGCCAAAGTTGTGAGTGGGGCTTTGAGTGATAGGCAGGGAGCCTGTTGGATAACAAACTGATCAAGCATGCCTGTTTCAGACGAGGGGGAAGGGGGCATAAATGAGGTATGGGGGTGGCGGGCTGTCCATGTAGTGTGTTATTTTTTCAGTTTTGTTTTGTTTCGCAGTGGTGCCTTGATCCTCTGGTAATAAAACTGACAGGATTCATTCACTGTGATGTACAGACCTCTCAGAGCGGAGCGAAGCGATTGAGACGGGGTCTCTTAAACTTACCTGAGGGACCTCTGAGGGTGAACTGGGAGAGAGCGCGATGGAGAGAAGAAGGGCAATTGAAATGGCCTCTTTTTGTAAAAGCTACTGTGTTCTCCCTGCCTCCATCTATGTGTACCAGCCTGAGGTATCCTGTTTCTATTACGCAGGTCGACATGTAACCCTTCTCCTGCACTGCGCGCTCACACACTAATTGGCATACTAAATGCTAATATTTTGCCATGACACTCAAGACCCAAGGTGTCAAGATGTTGATTAGAAAGTCTCTAATTGGCTCTAGACTGAAACCTTTGAGGGTAGAGGAGAGGCTTTAATTGGATATAAATGGGACAGTGGACGATCTACCTGCAGAGTTCAAGTAAAGCCTCAGCACTGAACTAACAGTAAATTATACTATTCCTTTATGACTGCCTCATAATAAATGTGTGTGGGTTTTACAAAGGTGTGTGCACATGCATCTGTACACACACATACACAACATGCAGGGACTCAGACACTAATTTCCTAAAACAATAATATGAAACCTGTCACAGGTCAGAGACTAATAACTCTCTAATTCCAACATACCTGCTCTTAAAAAATGTTAATAATTCAGGTTACATTTAGAATTGTTCATGTTAGTTGTGAAAACACTGGTATCAAACACTGTGAAACACTGCTGTGTATAAAAGAGCCAAAACCTGCTTCCTTGATGAGGAGAAATAATGATATAATGGGGAGGCAAAGGGAAAGCACAACAAAGGCACAACAACCAGCTGAGCCGTTTAAGTCAACAGAATATAATGGCCTCAGCCATTATAACAGAAACATACAGTATAGTCAAATAATGGCTGTGTTCATGGACACAGGCATGAAAGTGTGTGTTCTCGGAAGAAAAAGAAAAGAAAAGAAAATAAGGACAAGCTGCAGGGCATATGAGAGGATTCTTTCTGTTTGCTTGACAAGAAATGTCGTCTGAAAGGACAGACTTTTTTTTTCTTTTATCACAAAATATTCCCTATTATAATGTTTGGCCATTGTGTCAGATGCTAAAGTAAATGCAGTGCACAGAAGATTAGTCCAGATTTCAAAGACAAACCGTTGTTTGGGGGAAAAAAACACAGCTGGTAAAGTGCCCAAAATAAAATAAATTTAGTACCGTCTAATGAAGTGCCACATGAAGCCCATATTGACACCTTGTCTTAATTACAGTGCTAACTGTAATTAGCAGCTTCCACCTCTCACACTAACCACATCACACCTACCTACTGGAGGCGAGCAGTTTCTGTCTTCTAATTGAGTCCAAGCTTGTCATCACCATGACTTTCAAATTGTATATTAAATTACTTAACTTGCCGATCTTATTGGTTATTTTTATGTACACACAGGTAAATAAAAAAACTGTGATGTATGGAGTGTTTATGGTATTCATAATGAAAATTATTGCTACCTGTTATCTGTTCCTCTCAAGCTTCATCCAAACCCTTATTTATAACCTCGCTGGAATTAATGAGCCTTTAATAAGACATTATTACCTGCACTACAATAACATTCAACATATGCAACTTTATCAGGACCTGCACATCTGTTATTTTAACCCACACACCTTTGATCCAATAAGCTTAATTCTACACGTTTTATTCATCTTCCCTTCCAACCTTTACACCTCACATTGTTAAGGCTGAGCCACAGTGAAGCACATGTCAGAGCATTTTGTTGGGCTTTAATAAGGCACCGGTTTGTCCACCTGACCACCAGATCCAACCTAATGCCACTGACACATAATGAGTGTCAATAGCAGAGCAGCATTTCAGCACAAGATACTGAAACGCTACCATCATCAAAACTAGCGTGTGTATGTGTGTGTGGATGCTACCAACTGGCCAAACGACCAACCCAGGTTCGCCCATACTGGACCAGCTATAAATATTCATGCTCCCACTCCATGCTCATCACTGTAAAGGGCAAAGTACATATTGGTGGTGAATTATATATCCATTGAAAAGGTCATCTACCTCAACACCAATCTTTTGATGAGTTATGGGACACGAGGAGCGAAGAGGATTTCTTTCATTGAGTCATTCAGTTCTCCAAACTTGGCGTAAACTTGTACACCAGCAACATATTTCATCAGCCAGATGATCAGCTGGCAACACGAGAGCCTGACATGTCTGATTTGTTTCATGTTTGTCTGATTACATTCCTATCCCCCATCAGAGGACAGAGGACACTCCAGTGTTGCCTTTTTCCTCATCTTCCTTTGTCCATTCTCTAATATCCATCCATCCATCCCTCTTTCTCTCCCTCTCTCTCTGTCAGCCCACTTGTCTGTGTCCTGCCTGTCTCTGCAGTAATCTCTCCCCAGGATGTGTCTTATTCTCAGCTCTGTTTGACAAGACATTGATCAACACCGTGCATATCAGTCTGACATTGCTTGTATACACACACACATACACACAGACACACACATATTCACTCATGCTGGGAAACACTGTAGGCAGAAATAGGAGATTTTAAAGGAGTATTATGATGTTTTAGGAAAAGGCTTATTGTTGTTTAATTCATACAAAAAAGTAAGTGTGAGTTAAGTTGTGGTGCTAAGAAGGCATTATGTGCCTTGCAGTTTTGTGCCCATGTCTTTGTTTTTTGTGCTGATAAACTAATGAGATATAATTCATTAATTGATCATGTTAATTAGTGAGTTTTAGAGGTGCTGGTTGGTGGATTGTGTTACCTTTGGACAGAGCTCTCCCCCTTTGTTTCTATGTCTTTATGCTAAGCTAACAGGCTATATATTCACCTTATAAACATTAGAGTGGTACAAGTTCTTCAAATTAAATGACAAAATACATTATTGGTTCTCTCCAGAACGACACATATAAGCGTCTTTCTGATCTGATGCCACTATGGACAGAATAACATCACCTTTTCAAGATTGAAAGGGATTTCTTATTTTATATCACTATGTTTAAAGTTTGGTTAGGTTCAGGCACAAAAACAAAAACACATCAGTTTGGGTTAAAATAACTATTTTGTTAAGGTTGTGGGATCTTTGTTGTCATGTTTACAATGATAAACACTTGTTTACAGTTAAGGAATTACTGTGGTCATGGAAAGACCACAGTAAAAGAAACCATTGCTGACTGTCAATAGGTGACAACAAGTCCAACAAGGTATTGACCCACACATCCACCCCAACCTACTCCATCCACGGACTTTGTGGCTCTATTTTAATGTCACACTACTCCCTCCATTGCTCCCGAAAGAGCTTCTCTCCTGAGAATGAAAATGTGATATGATTATGTGTCATTAGTCTTTAGAGTTGTTTATAAACAAACTACTGTGACCTTAATCTTTGTGGCGATTAAACATGTCACCCAGTGCAGCAGTATGGCTCATTGATGTGTAGTTTTTGGACAATAGCTGAGGTCTATGGCACAGAGGGATATAATATGTCAGACTTTGGATACACACACAATACTTGTAGTAGGATCAGTCCACTGTTGGTTTGGCTCTCTGAGATTTGTTAACAATAAGAAAAATATAGAAGACCACCAGCAAAATCCTTTAGTGGGTAGAAAGTCTTGAATGGTATCGATCTTCTCATCAAACTCTCAATAAGAAAGTGAATTGCATTTCCCAAAATGTCCCAAAAAGTACTCCTTTAAAGCACATCTTCACTAATAATCTAAAGTCTACATGAACAAAATTCTCATTCAGAAAGATTGATACATTAACAGTAACAAAGGAGTTTAGCGATTTCTAAACTGACAAAGTTTTTCAGTGTTATCCTCAAGGTTTTTCTCATTGACCTAGCAGCTTCACTCTGGTACAAGATCAATTGTCTATTCACAGACAAAAACAGAGAGTGCAATGAAACTGTGAGGGCAAGATCAGCACTGAATTGGGTTAAATAATTTAGTTGATGGAAAAGATAATTAATGGGGAAGGAGTCAATAGCCAGTGTGGACAGTGTGTGTGTGTGTGTGTGTGTGTGTGTGTGTGTGTGTGTGTGTGTGTGTGTGTGTGTGTGTGTGTGTGTGTAAAGGAGGGGCACAGGTGGAGGGGAGAAGATCTCATCTAAAGGCTATGAAAGATTTAACAGCAGGAGAAGACAGGAATGACAATGTCTGTGAAGGCACGCAACAAACCGAGTCCCCCAATTATATCTGGCATTTACTGTCTGTCCTCTTCACTCTGCACTTTATGCACATCCTGTCAAATCAATGAAACGGGGAATAACTATTTTTATGGACTTGATTTACTATGTAATGATGTGTGGTTTTGGACAGCTTGTAAAACTAAAACTGTGCGAAAATGAGAAAGAAACCAGAATTGTACTGAATCTGTAATCATATTGATTTATGTTGCTCATATGTTAGTTATTAAGATAATGCAAAAACTTGAGAAATTCCAATGTAATTAAGTACAACACATGAAACACATGTGGCACAGATAGGAATATTTAAAAATATATTTTTAATAAAAGTAAGAAAGTAGTTTTGAACATTTCCTTCCTTTGTCTGTTTTGTATCATTGCAAATTTAATATCTAATATCTTTGTGTTTGGTCTGGTAAAATAAGCAATTAGAAGACATCACTGTGGGCTCTGGGAAATTGTGCTGAGGTTTATTTTTCACTTCATTTTTAAAATATTTCAGACTAAAAGACTAATCAATTACTTGAAAGAATAATTGTCAGGTTAATTGATAATGAAAAAAATCATTAGGAGCAACCTTAAATTGTACTTTTAAACACATCTGGATTCATATCTGCACAACAAAACCCACTGTGTTAGTTTGTTTTCATGCAATCAGTAGTAGTAATCTGTTGACAGGTTTCTGAGGTATTCAACTAACTAACAAACAAATGGAGCTGAAGGCACATGTCTGGCAGGGAGGTTATGTTCCAATCCACCACTGCAAAAACACTAATGCTGTGCAATGTTGTTGTTCAGGTGGCATTGCAATGGTTTACGACTCCTACGGGTTGGTTGGTTTGCGGCATAAACCTCCCTGTGAAGCTCATCACTGGTGTCATGTGAATGACTCCCATCTCCTTCTCCGGCCAAGAGAAGGGTTACTGGAGCCCCAAATAAAAACTCAAATCTGAATTGAAAATATAACTTCCTTGGCTCAGAGGTATGATGCCAATGTTGAATGTTCATGTAATCATCCACTATTTTGCATAAGATTAGTGGAAATTGTTCAGTAGTCACCTGCTAAATTCTTACTTAGAGTATTGAAAGTTTTTGAAGATGGAGATAAGTAAAGCAAGTAAAGCATATCAGTGGACAACAACCCAGCAGGGTGAAGGTCTGCTCAGGAGCAACGTGTAAAAAGACTGTACCATTTACAAAAAGTATTTAAAGCAACAACTACTGTTGTACCACCAAACACAGCCTAGTTTGACTTGGCTTGTAACAATGCAAAGCATGTTTTTTTCTCCTTCTCTGGTAATCCCCAGGATGTCACTCTTCTGTTCTCCAGCACACATGTCAGAATCAGAGCTCCTCAACAGAGTGAGGGCTTAGTACTTCAAGCTTGTCACGGATCTCCAGATGGAAGCATTCAAGGCTTTTTCCAGACATTTGTACTTGTTTATTTATTAGTGTTAAAGTCAGAGTTCCTCAGAGGACAGTAGCCAGCTGTTGCATTTTGGCTTTGTTCCACTGAGACTTGGAGGATTGTTATCCCCTTGATCGCTTGGCTGTCACTCTCTCTCTCCCAGCTCCCCTCCCTTTGTTTGCAAGTTGTACAATTAATTACAGTTTTCCATGTAAAGCTGGCCTTAGTCATGCACCTCTGTTTCTCCTTTCATTCTGCCTTCCTTTCTTTGTCCTCTATAGGAAATCACCCAGTGCTTTTTTTGGAAAGTTTGAGAACATTTTCTGATTAAACTGTATCATCAAACAGAGGGTTGATAGTTCCTCTCCATGCAGCATGAGTGATTTTACTTTAATTCTCAGCTTTTTTCTTTCTCTTCAATAAATTAAATTTTTCATCATGGTTTTTCTTAGTGATCTGTTGTCATTTTTTAAACATGCTAACATATGAAACAACAGTAGCACATGTGAAGTACAATGCAGTCCAAATCAATAGCCTGAAATAAATAATAATTGATCATTTTAATTATGAGTTTTGTTTATATTTTCTAATGAGGTACATAAATATAATGTGAGCCAGTTCTCCCAAGAAAAACAACAGCATCAGTCGTTTAAACCTGTATAAACAGATTTTTTTTGCCACTTGAGGGCAGCAAAAACAAGTTGTGAACACAACACTGACATAATCTTTTAGGTTGACATGGTAAACATGTTAGCAAACAGTTGCTTATTTCTACATCCAGCGTTCATTTGGAGTCATGTTTCTGTCCACCTGGTGCAAGTCTAATTATTCACTCTCCTTTAGTTCTTTTTTTTATCTCCACCAACTCCTGAGGGAAATAACTGGCTCTTTAGCTGTTAAATGCTCCACTAGCTAGTCACGACACCAGCTAGTCGCTAACTATGTCTGTTTGCCATTTGGTGCTGAGCAAGTGGTGCACAGTGAGTTTTTAGAGCATTTTCTCTGAAAACAGCTGCCTGCTGTGACCGAAAATGATACTGTAAGAGCCACGAGAATGAACCAAAGCAAAACAAAATTGCAGGCAGACAGCTAAGTAGCAATAATATGCACTTTTAACAAATGACCAAAACACCATATGTTAGCATTCATGTCACAAAGCCCTCTGGCAGCTGTAAAAAATTATAACTCTTGATCAGTAGAAAGAGAGAGTCGAAGTGAAACCAGATGATTGTCTCAACAAAACGCTGGATCACTGTTTGCTTCCTGTAACCAACTGACAGTCAACATTGTTTTGTTTTAACCATGACCACATTTCCTAACCCAAACCTTAAAGGTATACAATGATCTTAATGAAGTTATTTTAGCCAATTTTTTTCCCAAAACAAGTAGTAGACCACAGTGTTGTCACATCAGAATATTGTTTTATTTTTGAAGTGGTATTTTGTAAAGGTTTAGGAAGGGACTGACAAATGATGTCATCCTGCCAATAGACGTGTCATTTCAGAAAAAGCTTATTTGTGTTGTTCTGTAGGGAAAGTACACATAATGTATTTTGTCATTTAATTTGGAGGGTTTTTTTAAATTATTATTTATATTGTACTAGATTGCATTAATTAAGTGTTCTTGTTAGTGAGTTGTTGGTGACACAGAGTGATACTGGATCAAACTCAGACTTGTACAAGTATTGTGTGGAATTTAAGTCTACAGCCACATTAACACATTTTAAAACGCATATCTTTTGCTACATTTATGCCTGGCGTCCACACTACTCTGGCGTTTTGGAACCTCTAAAACAGAGACTTTTGAAAACACTGCTGACCCTGTTTTAGTTTGAAAACTCAGAGATGGCATTTTAGTCTGGACGGGCAGAAACAGAGACATTCACTTCCTGATTGGGTCTTATCTGTTCCAACATGTCCTTCCCTGAAGGCCCGTCAGGCCAGTAACAGTTCCACCTCATGGCTGGTCCAAGCAAAGAAATCTCTGGCCTTACTTTTCACCATTGCTGTTCTTCCTCCGTAGTATTTTCTGCAAATAAGCAACCAACCACAGGGTAGACAATCTGCTTCATGTTTACACCTGCACCTTTTCAATTATGTTAGTAATGGAGGGAGATTATTTCTGGAATGGCATTAAAACACTTTGGAGATTCTTTTCATTTTAGACACCATTTTAAAATGAAAATGTATTGAGTGGACATAGTCCAAATATTTTCACCTATATGTTTTGGGAGTTTGTGTCAAAAGGTCAGATTAACACACAAACACACCTACCTAACTTCACACACACACTCACCTGCCCATTCTTCTTCAGGTCAGCCCACATGCTCGTCCCATCACCTCCTCTCATCAGCACATGGTAGGTGAAGTAATAGATGCCGGGCAGAGGGCAAGTGAACTTGCCGGTACTTGGCTCATAGTAGTTCCCTACGTTGGTCACCACGTCATCAAACTTCAGTATTTCACTCCCTTCATGTTGTTTCCGGAGGCCGGCGTAGAAGGCGATCTTGGGACTGTAGAACGAGGGGCCGTAGCCACCAGGTCCAGGCCCTGGTGGACCAGGTGGGCCGGGCTTGCCAGGCTCTCCAGGGGGCCCTTTGGGACCTGGAGGACCAGGAGGTCCAGGGCCCCCTCTGAAACCCTGCTTGCCTCTGCGATTTGAGAAGTCCGGGGGCTGCGGGGAGACAGCTGTCAGCTCTCCCTGTGTGGGGGTGTCACACACCATCTTGCAGGTCCCAAGCATCTCGTAATGCATGCCCCCTCCTCCGGACCCTCCCCCTTTGGTGGTGTGGACCAATAGGGGAATGGCCACCAGCAGGACCAGGACCATGGCCACGCCGACTCCAGCCCCGATGACACGTTTCTTTCGACTGAGCCGGGAGGTGGCCAGCGTGAGGAAGTCCTCCTCCCCTTTAGCTGGAATTGTTGTGCCGGCCAGACTGAACTCTGGGTAGAAATCAGCTACTGGATCAAGAAAGTGACGGATATATGTGATTGTGTGGGGCAGAGGAGAAATCAGGGGCCGGGGGAAAGGTATTCTAGGACCGGGACAGGCAAGTCTTAGACAGGAAAAGGAGAAAATCACAAGAAGAATGACAAATAGGTTTTTCCATTTCTTAGCTTTCAGCACATTTAGTTTGTATCCTTTTATTTTTCACTTTCCTCTGGTGAGAGATTTCAACCTATCTAAAGGTAATACATCACTTTAAGAGCCCAAAAATAACATAAATATTTTAAATTTCTTTGTCCAAAACGAACATCACCGTTGGAGATGTTGGATTTTTAGGCCGCGGCTTTGTTATCCAGCTGTGAGGTTGTGGAAGCTCCACTGAAAAGCTTTCAGTTGCTCAGGCAGAGAGCTGTCAGGTGGGGTCTACAGTATTCCCACTGGAGTTCATCTCATCCAGCACATACGGAGAAGGGCGCTTACTTGTCTGTCCAAAAATGAGAAGAGAAGAATGAAGGAAAATGCTCAATCTGTGCTCTTTTCTTCCTTCCTCCCTGCTTCTTGTTTTTGTTGATGGGCTCGCACTTCTCTATATGTTATTTTAAAGGAGTCTGGATTAGATTTATCTCAGCAGTCTATTCCTCCGTTCAAACAACAAATGTGTTACAGATCATAAAAAGGCAGACTCTGAAGAAAAGGGCAGGGCATTGCATGTGGGAATTCTTGTTTGAAAGTCATTTTACGTATCACAGCAATTCACTGGATCTCTTTACAAAAGGGCATCTATAGAGGAAAAGAACACACATTTATACACGCATATAATAAAATAAGCAGTCATGAACAAAACTAAAACCTTTGCTTTAGCACATATTAACTTTTAATTTAAAATGTTGAGAACAATTTTACAAATTTTACAAACAAGGCATTTCATTTTGTAATTTATAAATAGAATATATATTTGCATTCAGCAATTAAAAATACTGAAATATGTGACTGTCTACAGAAAGATTATGGATCATCTGTTTAAACATCTTTATTAATAAAAGTAAAGATATGGGCAACCACAGCAATAATAATCAAACTAAGTGGTTTCACTGCTGTATGTTGATATTATTTGAGGCCTAATTACCACCAAAAAAATTGCACTTTGATCAAAAAGCTCACTCCAATTTGAATAATAGGCTACTTGTACTAATTACTAATAAAAAAAAAAAGGAAGTGGTGCAGAAACGGATCAGATAAAGATCAACTTACCAAGTTTTTTTTCTTCTATCCTTCTTTCCGCCTTTTCTTCCCGGTTTTCAGTGGGGTTTTTTTTCACGCTGCGGGTTCAGGTGGCGACGCCGCAGGAGAACTGGTCCAGGACCGGGATGAAACCCTCTCAACACTGAGCGCTTTCACTGCGCTGCGATGCAAACTAAGTCACACTAAAATCTGAACTTGCAGCATCTCATTCAGGACTCCTGCACGGTGGCCCGACCGCATTGTCCAGAAATTAAAAAAAAAAAAAACGCTCAAGGCAGCAGCAGCAGCGCACACAGACAGTCCGAGCAGACGTAAAAGTCAAATTAATATAACTCCTTCAAACAAAACAAACACCTCCTGACGAGCTACTTTACGCACTTTTCGCTGCGCTGAAATCCAGCTGCAGAGCGACTTTATTCGCAGAGCAACAGTTCACTCACTTGTTGTATTTTCCGTCCTGCTCCTCTCTCCTCGTCAGCATCTGCCTACTACTGCTCCCCCGCCCTCCCCAACACACACACACACTCACACACACACACACACACACACACACTCAGATCCACCGTCCCATTCTGCATGCGACCTTTTCACAAATCAAATGACTACATCTGTTTAATAGTTTAATCACAGGACGTCGTTTTTTCTCCTCTTGTTCAAATATGGAGCATTTATTTGCAACTATAGGCTACAAACAAACATTATGTCAATTAACAGTCGTACAGGGTTTATTTCTAGTGTTTTTTTTCTGTGATAATGATGTAAATTTCTTGTTAAATGTGTGCATAGATGGCCACGATAGAGTTCCCCGCTCCGAGCAGGATAAGATTTTCAAGCAAGAGTAAGACGCGGCTACTTGTGGAGCTGTATTTGAGAGAATAGCAGGTGTGAAGACGCTCAAGTGTGAGTACAAAACTACAGATGTGAGACTGGCACACATCAGGCAGAATGGCGAAGTGAAAAGCATGAGGTGAGAGCAGGGGGAGCGGTGTTCTCAGGGTTTGTTGTCAATGTCTGTGTTTCTGTAGCTTTCAGACCTCGTTAGAGATGAAAGATGTATTGCTGCTGACACCCTCCCCCCTTCCCCCCCCCCTCCTCCTCCTCCTCCTCATGGTTTCTTTCTCTTCCTTTCTCTCTTTGACTTTACATTTAGGCTATAGCAGACATAAATAAATTAGCTCTCAAATTGCTCATTGCTTCTGTGCTTGTAAGCCTGTTACAGGGCAAGGATTACTCTAAAATAATCAATATTTGCAAGTGTTTCTTCTGACATCTGAAATGTAAACATCTGTAAAACACATCTGTCCTTAAATTCTGCCTGACTATCACTGTTACTATTACAAGAAATGCTGATCGGGGGGGCATTTACACAAGAAGCAGGCGAGTAAACCATTTAGTCAGTCTTCTAAGGCACAAGTGTACTCGTATGTACTGTCAGTTCTGCTCCTTATTTATTCATCTCCCAACTTTACTGAGCAGGAGTGTGTAGCAGATATTGAATATGGATCAATAGATCACTCCCCAGGATGCATACTGTCAGCCGACTAAGCCCTCAGGCAGATGCCAAGCCTCTAGTCACATTTGCATTTGGAGATAGAAAATAACTACTGCTTGTCAGAAAGTGGGAAACTGTGTGGTCTGTACATTTTATAAAATTGGCAAATCAAAAGTATGGATGCTAAAAAAAAAAATTAAAAAAAAAAATTCTGCATCCGTGAACACTGTATATGCTTTTACATTTCACTGTCTGCTTATATCCACTTCTACATGTCAGGGCTCGCTTCTTTATGTGCCTTTATGACGTGTGTATGAGTGCCTACATGCATACATATGTGCACACATGCACATATCATTTACATGTGGGCTCTGACACACTGGTGACACACTCACAGTCTTCCTGCATTTAAATTATTATTGCCAAGAAGGGAGGACAATTTAGAGAGAATGAGGTTTTTAGAGCCCTATGAAATATTAACTAAGCCGATGAATATATAAGCTGTGAAGCGATAATATCTGTCTCTGACTCTGTTTCCTCATGATATATGATATCATTTTCTTGTGTAGCATCCTTCTGTGTTTAATTAAGGTTCAGGGTTATGGGAAGACATACTTTGATCCTTTATTTTGACCTGTACAATGCTGAATAATCTGAATATGTTGGTTATTAACACGATTATGTGTCGCCCTTGACTCTGATATCTGTCCTTCTCTTTTCTGACCTTCAAGTGTCTGAGTTATGGGGGTATTATTGATATAAAGGCTTTATAGCAACACAAGATCTGAGGACCAGAAGGTTACACAGTTAAGTCTCAGGTGGGACGTGGCTGCTGTTTGTTAACGTAAAAGGTTTACTGACCCAACCCCGTCAATAAGCCAGAGCAAGTCCAGAGAAAAACTGCAGTCAGACAGCAGAGCACATGATTTTAACAACCGTAATTTTCTCCAGTAAAAAATTTTATGTCTGTATAATGAAAATAATAAGAGTGGCCTACAAGTCAGGTCAGTTTTATTCATACAGCCCAAAATCTCACAGGGAAAAAGACTAAACAAAAACCCTTTAACTGGGGGAAAAAAGGGGAGAAATCTCAGTCTCCTATCTTCCTATATGAGAAGCATTGATATATATATAAATACAGGAAACTCAAAATACACTGTAATGAATTGTGTCATTGTTTCGTTTTAAAAAGTTAGATTAGCTTGTTCATGATTATAATAATAATATGTAGGAGGTTCTCACTTCCCCATAACTCTGCTCAAGAAAAACAGGTGTAGATAATACATGTTTTTTCTTGCATCTGTTTATTTTTAGCCATGCTAGCTTCATGGCTTCAGGGACGACATTTCAGTCTGAGTCGGCCAACCACTTTGGTTCAGACTGAAATATTTCAGCAACTACTGTTAATGTTTTTGCAACTTTTGAATGGATTGGCATGAACTTTGGTGCAGACATTCTTGCATCTTTCAGGACAACTTTGGTGATCTGTTCACTTTCCACCTATGGCGCCATCATTGGGTCAAAATTCTAAATCATCCAAAACTTTGGTTTAATTCCGAACCTGGGGAAAAGTATCTTCAGTTATGTAACAGCACTTCTGGAGTTGGTGGGGATGCTGTGTCTCACTCAAGCTTATCCTAACATGGCAGTTTGAACCCATCTTTCTGCAGGCCAATACTCTACCATGATACCCTGGATTTATGGCAGTTAAAAACAGAGTCTTTGTGGTGGAATGACTCATTCCAGCTAATACACTCTGGTTTTCCAGACAGCAGCACGGGGGGATAAGATTAGGCTGGACAGAGGTGATTTACCAGCAGGACAGTTGGACTCTCTGTTTAGAACAATCAGTAAAACCAATCAGAGCATGAGCAGAAAGTCAGTATGTGATCAGAGAGGTTACCATGGTATTAACCAGCTCATTCAAGGTGGAGGTGCTATTAACACAGCAAGGCACCAATACAAGCCAAGTAAGTGGCAGCGGAAAAGGGCTTAACCTGACCTGCAATCTCACAGGTCAGAGAGTGAGCGAGGGGGAGAGAGGAAGAGTCTGGGAAGGATGGAGAACAGAGAGGCAGCGAGGGTAATAGAAATGTAGGGGTCATAGCATTACATTGGCTTTATAACCTATACGGCGACATGAGATTGTTTAGTGTGCGTGTGTTTGTTTATTAGACTGCAGTAGATAGTGTAATTTCAAGTTTTCTGCATTGGCAATATTTTCAAATGTGACTCATGTTTACATTTACCCTCTTTTGGTCGTGTAAATTATGACCATTGTCATTGTAGATGTTCAAATTTTCATTTTTCTCAGCACTCTTAAACTGCTACAACTGATTTAAGGATTTCTTGTTGAAACTTGTTGAAGAGAAATTATAGGACCTATGACCTATTTTAGTTATAAAGAGGAGAAAAAGCAAAGATTCCATGTTTTTATGGCTGCATAGTAAAATTTAATGTATGCAAAGTTATTAAAAATACATCATTTAATACCAGAATTCAATCTGGTATTTGGTACACTTGGAAACTTTTTAAATTTTAAACAAAGTTCTGAGGGTTGAACAAGGATCAACCAAGCTACCTACAGGACTGAGAGGGGTTAAGAGTTGAGATTCAAAATTCATTTCTTAACCTTAGAAACAGTAATTGACAAAATGGTCTCACCAAGCTCCACAACAGCTACTAAATAGACCTTTGCAGTGAGATTGTTTTGTCGACAACCTATTTTTTAATTTAGTTTGGGTGACTTTTTGGCATGTCAGACATACAGTATCTGCATGGTAATGCAGCAGGCCTTCAAGGAATTGAATCCTAATTGTCTCCATCAGTGAACAGTGTTGTGTAGCTCTTGCTTTTAAATGTACTATTATAGACATTTCTGGGAATCCGCACTCTCTCACCTCCTTAAATTTCCAGTTTAGTGTTAGGATTTTGGTTTAAGGTGAAGAGCAGAATTATGATAAGGTTTTGTCAGGGTTAAGTGTTCAGGATAGTTTAGGCGTTTGCAGCTGTGTGGATGTCCATTGTAAGTGTAGGAAAAAAATGTGCGTATGTGCATGAACCCCCCGCCCCCTCCCTCGATCCACTTCTACCTCTGTCTGTGTGCAGATCTGATTATGGTCCTTGATTGCGAGTGACACTGTGCAGATTGAGTTGCACAGCCTCTCTAATTCTCTCTATTAATGAGTTGCGCTCCACACTGCTGCCCCGGACCCCATCTATTAATCACAATTTGTCATCTGTCTTGTGCTCTCCACCACCGCCCTCCCTTTCCCTCTTCTTCTCTCCCCCTCCTCCTCCGTCGTCCCCCCCCCAAAAAAAACCCACACCACCCCTCCTCTACCTGTCCCTTACCTCCCCAGCTGCTGATTCCATCTCATCCCTTTATCTCCTCCTGGCTTACTTTTCCATAGATTCTCTGCACAACACTCGTCTCTCAATTTGCTGTCTTTCTGTGTATTGGTCTCTGCACCTGTTCCCTTTCCTGCCATTTTTACTTGCATCTCCATCTTCAGCTCTTGCACTCTCCCTGCACCTCCCACCCACCCCACCCCTGCATTCGTGTCTTGCTCTCCTTCCACGGCATGGTCAAGCATACTGAGTGGGTTTTCTCCCTGAAATTCACATTTTAATTCTGCCAGCACTCCAAGGTTAAGTAAGCCCTCTCACATTGGTAAATAATGATTTATCACTCCAATTCATATCCGTATTGGTACTCTGTAATTAGATATTTTGTCATAAACATATGGCTGGCAAATTTTTTAAAAAAAATACTGAACTATTTATTTAAAAGTCAGGTCTTCACTTCCCTCTTCTTCCTCTTCCTCACACACCTCAGTTGTGTTTGCGACTGTATAAAAGTTTGTAGTTTTGATGGTGATTTGACAGAAAATAGTGTGTGAAAACTAGCTAGTTGTAGTACAGTAACAGTGACATGTTGGGAAGTTGAATGAAATTCTATGAACAGAAAGAGAAGGAGAAGAGTACCATGTACAGTTCATTACTCATGAATCAAAAGTAGTTACTGAATCCCTACTGGGCAACAGTGTTAGAAATCCTCCAGCCCACAGTGATCATTAATTAAAGCTCTTGTCTGTCCCAACAACCTGCTGCTCCCTCCAGGAAATCTGTGTTCTGAATCTCTCCAACATGGGAAACACAGAGCGAGACTGCGCCAGGTGAACAAGACACGCACACAAGTCTGGAACAGATGTGAAGTAATTAAATACTACCTGATGAAATTCATTACTGTATTGGAGTCATTATTGTACTACAAATAATGACAATGAATGTCAATCACAAACAGTGGTTACAAGAAATGAAACACTCATTTTTCACACTCAAGTGCCCCTCAGAAAAGTAAAGTAGCAACACTGCTGATCAGACGGATTCAATCAGAGCGACAGTGATGCTGGAAGTGTGTGAAGATGTGTGAACAGGTCTGACAGATTAGAGAAGGTAGAAGTAGCTGTAGTACACCTGAGGTCTAGGAAATACTTTCAAAAATCTAAATACATTTCAACAGGTCTATTGGAAAGAAACAAAATGAGATGAAAAAATGCATGAAAGTGCATTATGTGTCCCTAAACATATTCATATTTAAGAAAGTTTTTATTTTTACCTCCCTAATACCAACAGAAACTTAAGCTTCATCAGCAGATGAAAATCCATAAAAAATGACACCTGATTACTGGGAAATGATACCAAAGTGATGACTGGGATGTGCCATACAGGACACATGATAGTAACCAAAATGAGAATGAAATGGATCTTTCAGACACTTAAAGAAAGGAGACTGAATAAAGGAAACAATGAGACAAGAATTTTACTGCAGATACAGATGTCAGTGACATAGACCATGTTCTTGGTGTGACTTTGGGGATGGCAGTTGATCCACCATTTTCATCCAGACTGAAATTTCTCAACAACTATTGGATGAAATGCCATGAAATTTGGTTCAGACATTAATTTCCCCTTCAGCATGAATTTCAATGACTTTGGTAATTGTATATTTTTTCATCAGGTCAAACATTTCATTTTCTCCAAAACTGGTTTATGACCAAATACCTGCAAAACTAATGACAATGTCATCAACCTCATATATACGTTGTGTTTAGTTCTAATTATCTAATGTTAGCTTGCTAAACTAACACAGTGAACATGGTAAACATGATATGATGCCATTAATATTTGGCTCAAAGCATTGCTGTGTATGACTACAGCCTCACAGAGCTGCTGGCAGATTCTCAGTCTTGTTTGTGAGCAAACATTTACAAGGTCACATTGGTGTATAGTTCATTGACTTTCCAGGTCATTTCACATATGTCAACTGCACATCCCAAACTTGAGCTGCATTACACCCTGCCTGCTGCACTACATAGATGTAGATATTTGTAATAAGATTTCCACGGTTGATATGATGAAATTTAATCAGATTTTCATTTGCTGGTAGCAGTCAGGAGATGCAGTCTACTGTCACCAAAGATAGAGGTTGTGAAAACAGTCATCAGTTCATTCAAATCCACCAAACTAACCGCACACCTACCCGCACCCTCTCATACTAACAAAAAAAAAGTTCTGAATAATTTAGAAGCGGTGTTCCTCTCACTGCTCAGAGGTCACGGCCTCTCTAAATGATGACAGCAGATGGATCTGGCAACCCTGTCTGGTGGCTCCCAGCATATCTTGCTCCCACTGGACTCAGTGACAAACCTGGGCTAGACTGGGACCTTTCTCTCTCTCTGTACTGTAAATATCTAACTTAGACAGTTTACAAATACTTCTTTCCATGGACCGTGAATCTAGCACAAATAAAATCAGTTGAGAGGAGTGAAGTTCAACACAGAGCGGGATGCAGGGAGAAAAAAAAAAAAGAAAAGAATTGGAACACAGCAACCCGTGACGAAGGACAGAAAGACAGCCGGGGTGGAAGAGAGAGCGAGGGATCATCCAGTAGGGATGACAGGGGCAACAGAGAGAGGAGAGAAAAGGAGGGAGAGATAGTGAAGCGAGACATCGATGACCTTCTTTTAGCTCTTAAACCATGCTGTTCATGCCATCGCATCACTCAGAGACAAGAACACCTCCTATACCCTGCTGCTGCGACATGAACATGACAGGGGCTGTCTGATATACTGGACAATGCTCTCTAATACACACACACACACACACAAACACACACACACACACACACAAACACATACACATACACACACATATTTTTCCTACTGAGGCTTTGTGTTATCACTATGGACAGAAATACATGTCACTAGGAACTGAATTTGAATCATTTATATTTGAATTTAAATTGTTCAACTTGAATAATTGCATTAAAAAAAACTGAATTTGAATCACATCATTTGAATTTGTATTGTTTAACTTGAATAATTCCACTGAAAAATTGAATTTAAAAAGCATAATTTGAAGTTGAATTTATTAGTTTGGAGCTGAATTCCAATGAACTTGATATCGAATGTAATATTATGAAATTGAATTCAGTTGTTCTGAAACTGTTTTTGATCTTCACTGAAAACTCAACTTTTTATACACTTTCACTTTCAGTTCTCACAATTACTCCGTGCTGAACACCATCATGTTGAAGCATATCAAAGCATGGCCAAATGCTTGATTCACAGGTTTGTATAAATGTATAATATATGTGATTCTGTGAGTCAGCATTCGATCGCTTTTCTTTAATGACCAGATGTGTATCTCAGTGTAAATTACACCTACAATAAAACATCAGATTTTCATGTTTTCCTAAAGTGACTTCTCTCAATAGAACAGGTTCATGTGTTCTTCCTGAACCATGGTACACATATTGGTGTATCTTGCTTTAATTGGCCTCCACATTTGCAAAACTTAAAAACTACACCTGGAGGCATGCTGTGTATCAGCTGGATATTGTTTTTAATCAAATGTATTTATTCTGTTTTTGTATCAACAACGTCAGACACCAAACAACAACCAGGACAAAAAATAAATATGTAAAATTAATTACTCAGTTAATACATTAAATCCTAAAGTTCATTCTTAAAGCTATAATGTGTAATTATTCCGAGTCTAAAAACAACTAGACCTATGTTTTGTTGTATTGTTGAGTTGTGTCCTTGCATTATCCCAAATGTTTCCAACAGTAATTTTAATCAAAGTAATGGACTGTTTCATTTGGTCACACGTCATACCTCCTACAAGAGTAAACATGCAAAAGATGCATGCGTTGGTGCTGTGTTTATCCGCTACAATGGCATCTACCAAAGAGTAACTTACACACATACAAGATAATACATCGGTGTTGTGGTTGTTCCACAGAATCTGTTATAAATGGACTTTTATTCAGTTTTAAACCACATTTTCATGATAAATTTTGGTTGCTTTTAAGTGCATCTTTTAGCTGTCAGAAGGATTTTAGTCATTGGACATCTGGATCTTAAGTTCAGTCAGAGAAATAGATGGGCAAATGTTAGCAGCAGCTCTGGCATCTGTCCCTCCAGGAAGTCCGTTGCTCACCGAACATTGTCAGAGAAACACTGATTTTTTAGGTGAAACAGCAGGTAGTATTTTTAACAATTTTAGTTAATGTTTTTGTTGAGGAGAAGTCCTCTGCAGATAATTCAGCTCCTGGGAGAAACCTGCCAAACGTCTCGATCTTAAATTATTAGAGACATAAACTAAACAATTTTTTGGCTCACTGATTTTTTAGGTGAAACAACTACAGCAGTAACTTTGCATTACTTCCACTGCCGAGGAGCTCATCATTAGCTAACTTGAAAAATCCTTGTACGGGACTAGCACATCCACTACGTGGAAACTGTGATGGAAATTCTGTAATAAAGAGGATTCACAAAGAGGAATTGTCTTTGAGATTTTATTTGTATTCATAAGTATGACCAAAGTACTTACATTTATACTCAATGTCACACACACAGATTTGCAGTCAAGATGACACAACTTTTGGTGTCTTAGTTAAAGCATAAGTGCATAGACAGTAACATTTCCATTACAAAACCAAGATATTGTATCAGAGTTTAAAGTAACACTAATAGCTCTGAGTGGTTTCTCTTTTTTCTATTTTTCTTTTTTTCTTTTTTGAAGTTTGAGAAGTTTGTACTCCAGCAACCCCAGCTCATTACCCACAACAGTTACATTTGGCAAACTCATTGTCTAGCCTTCATCCTCGAGGACCTTTCCTTTGTAGTGTTTGGTAAATACAACAACTAAAGCATAAATCTAACCTCCATGTTGGTTGTCAATTCTATAATAAACATCCAAACAGGGTTATGTTACAACATTTTAATTAAACCTTTATTTATGACACAGACCCTGATCTGTATTAATCATCATCTGTGAGGATGTCAACTATTTCCTAGTCATGTATAGAGCCATTAAGTGCATATTTAGAATTTTTTTTTTACAGGACTCTTGTTTTACAATGAGTCAGCTTGAAAAATTAAAGGTCAGCTAGTGATAGAGTTGTAATATTTTGAGTCCAAGAATTTATATGATGAGTTAATAAATGATTTATAACACATTGCAGTATAATGTAGTTGTAAGCAGATATGATTGTGTGTTTGTAAACAACTGTAACCCCTTCTGCTGGTACTGTGAATAAACAGATAATGAATGACAATATCGTAAATCACAGTATGTAGCAATCTAAAATATGTCGTCATGTCGTGGAGAAGTTATAACTGTTGACAAAGAGATTTTTTTAAAAATCTTGTTACAACTACATTTTAGTGTGTTAAATAAAAAAAAATATTAAACAGTTGTATATGCATATAAATGCTTCACATGGGTTTTAAAGTAAAGTGTTACCAATGGTGCTCTCAACTGCCATTGTGTTAATTAGCAAACTATCTGTAACTGATCCAATCTGCCATCAAGTCGCCATTTCAGCCGACAAAATCGATGTTCATTGGCTAGAAATGAATCCTGCTTTTTTCTACTTCTATGTAAAATCACAGATTCGTTTTGAGAGGTTAATGTGTCACTGTTATTATAAACTGCATATGTGTGAAGGAAAAGCTTGACAGGCGTAGCAACAGTAACTAAGTGGAGTTGACAAGTAGGGAGGTAACAAATGAATACCATATTTTTTGCTCCATCCTTAAGTTACATACAGTCAGAAACAGGAGAGGAAGATTATAATCAACCATACACCATTGTCACACGATAAACCATTTCCTCCCGAAGACTCTTTGACAACTATTAATTAATTACTTTTAACACACCTGTTTATTGAAATGGATATAATTTCTTAGATTCTGTCAAACCAGAAACTGGACATGTCAACATGTAGACCCACACTCTCACATGCAATGATTACTTTTTTGTCGTTAGATAAGAATCCACATTTGCGTTAACTGGTAATCCATCTTCTTCAATTTGTCTCAAATGTGCATCCATCTCATAATCTGTCCTTCTCACATGGATCTCTCAATCTGTGTCCTCAATCTGAAGTTTCTACCTGTCTTGGCTGCTAGGTAAACTACAGCTCTGGACACAATTACAGTAACAAATCCCCCCCTCCACAAACGCACACACACACATACACATACAATTTCTACTTTCCTCCCACACAGTCTCACTCGCTCTCCTCCTTTTCAAGCTTCACCTCCAGCTCTCACTCCCCTGTGCTCACTCTCTGCCTCTCTCCACAAACCACAAGTGAAGGTGCCTCATTTGTTTTTATCTTGTGGTTAACGTTTCATTTTGCCTGTGCTCGGGTAGGCTGATAAACCAAAACTGTCTCTATCAGATGGAGAAAAATCTTGGGCCAATCTCGAGCAGAAAATGATCATAGCTGCAGCTTTAGTTACTGAGAAATTCTTGGAAATAATAATGTGGGTTTTCCTGTACCCTCAGCTTTAGTGTGCTTCTTCATGCTGGAACTTAAGACACAAATGGCTCCTGCAAGTTCATGATTAGTTATTGATCTTTTCAGCTGATCGGTGGATAATGCCAACCATTCAGTAGACGTTTTTATTAACTGTCTAATGGTGCGTTTTAACATAGATAATGCTATTCTTCTGTGATCTATCTCATGGACTGATTGATGCCCTTATTGGAAAAGCTGGACAAATAAGAGTCCTCACTTGTCCTGAGGAAAGGAGATATAAACTCTGCAGATACTTGATTTTTTTGGATTCATAAATTTAATCAAAGTTATGATTTGAAACACCAAGGGGTGAAATATGTAAATGTATGAAATAACCAATATAATCATTACTCATGGTTACATGTATGATGATAATAACTGAGCAGGTGAAAAATGTGTAATATTCTAATAAGTAATTAGAATTAGATTATAACATATACTGATAAAAAAGACAGTGACTCTAAATGGGAAGTACCAAGTCTAAAAAAAAGCTAAAACTAAAATAAACTGACAGTTAAGAAATCAAATCAGTGGTCAACATGAAATGTTCCCTGAGAGGTTTTCTTGGTGTTACTCAGAAAAATGTATTATGTGTATGATGAGGTCTAACTAACGTGTTGAATACATTCACATCGTCATAAAACAGTCATTTTTTCTATAAAATTTAGAAGCTGCTTTGTCCACGTTTACTTGCGAGCAGTCTTCAGCTTCTTTGCCACCTGTTGGTCTAATGCTGTGTTCTTGGCTCGGGACTTTGTATCGCATCACCATCATAGTCTGTGTGCATGACAATAAACCAAAAGGGGACCCATTCATAAAAACATTATTACTCTAAAGTGATTCTGGTGGTTAAAAACTCAGTTCATTATCAATTATATTTGTTAACACAAGTTTCATAGGCAAGCTAAGTGGCCAGTAAATGAAAGTGTGGAAGAAATAAGAGATAAAAAATAAATAATTCTCAGAAGATTAAAAAAAGAAGGCTATCTAATATAACCTGAACCATTAATTCAACATAACGTGTCTGAAATTGGTGTCATGATGGATTTTTTCAGACTCTACTATGCCTCACTTCTCTACTAATCACTTGCCTTAATTTTTCTGCTCTTGCCCATCATCTGATTAGTAACCTGCTTGTATGTACACCCTTGCATATTCATACATTATAGTGCACAGCCAGCATTTACACTCTGCCACAGCTTTCAAGACATTCTTTTCTGTTTCATCAAACCTTAGAAATCCGTACTTTTCTGTACTAAGATTTCCCTTTAATGTTTCCCTCTTTTTCTTTGCTCTGCATTTTTATATATGCTCTGTGTCATGTATAAAAATGCTGAACAGGTCCATTAGATTCTGATTTTGTATCAAGATGGCAAGAAAAAAAGAGCCAATAGAGCACATTTGATAAGCATGATGCTCGTACATTAGTGTGATATGAAAAGAAAAACAGAAGAGCAACTCTTCCTCAAGTGACTGAGAGTGTCAAGGCAGGACGTGATCAGACTGCCAGCCAGAAAAGTCCGTTGACAATTACATAGAGAGAGATGTCATAGTAGGGTTGCAGTACATGAATCTCATATCATTACGAAGATGAACATTTAAGAGTTCAGTGGTGCAAAAACCATAGGCACTGGTCTACAGAGATGTGGAAAAAATGATATGGTCAGATGAGTCATCCTTCACCATATTCTCAACAAGTGGGCGAGTGAATGTGTGGTGTTCGCCAAGAAAACGGTACAGGTCTGAATGCTTGACTCCTACAGTGAAGGGATCTAGTGGCTCTGTTATGCTGTGGGGGGCATTTTGCTGGTACTGTTTGAGTCCACTTGTCCCCTTAGAGGGAAGGGTCACTGCAAATCAATACAAAGTTGTTCTGAGTGATCACCTTTATCCTATGATGAAACATTTCTATCCTGATGGGAATGATCTCTTCCAGGATGACAATGCCCAATTCATAGGACACATGGGGTTACTGAATAGTTTGATGAGTATGAAAATGATGTGAATCATATGCTATGACCTTCACAGTCACCAAATATCAACCCAAATTAACCTATGGGAGACTTTGGAACGACGTGTAAGACAGTGTTCTCCACCACCATTGTCAAAAGATCAAATGAGGCAATATGTTTTGGAAGAATGATGTTCATCCCTCCAGTAGAGTTCAGAGACTTGAAGCTGTACAATGAAGCTGTTCTGACAGCACCTTACTAAGACACTATATGTTGGTTTTTCCTTTAATTTGTCACCCGTCTGTATATCTTTCTGGGAGCTGAAGCTCAGTTTATCTAAGGAGTGAACGGGGGGGTTGAATGATGGTTAGAAGAAGCCGAGACAAGACAGCCATGGATTTTAAGAATATATTGGAGCTGCTTAGCTGGTGACTTATTATTTGCTGCATTCACAACCAAGACAGTAAATCTCAGCTGACCAAAGTTAGTCCCTCTCTCTATTTCCGTTCATCTTTCTTTTCTCAGAGGCAGTCTTCTAACATTTCTCTTTGTCTCTCGGTGGCTTTCTTTGTCTCCATCTCATTTTGCAGAATAATAATGACTGCGCATCATGATTTCTTCATTTCAGGAAATTTTCATAGTCATTATCACTTTAACCCCTCTCTCTGCTTCCGTAAACCACTGCAGCATTGTGATACATTAATTGTTTACCCCTTTTTCAACAGGCTATAGCTAGACACTCACAGGCTGAAATTCAGCTCTGTCTATGCTCAGTGTGAGTGAAATGTGGCGCTGGGTACCGTAGGACCTGAATAATTCATGTCTGCTCTGGCTCCGTTCATGTGTTTAAAATACTGGTTATAGACCAGGAAGCTATGAATCATTCATCAGAGGCGATTAAAGTCTGCTGTTAATTAACCCTTATCCTTTCACAGTAGTAAGGAGGGGGTCAGTGGCTGGTCTCTGCCCTGACCTCTCAGACCACCTGCTCAGTCTTTCACTCCTGAATTCAGCTATCCGTCTGTGGAGCATGAGGCATGATTGTTCTTCTTCTCTTAGATAGGAAAGGTCAATCCAATTGAGATACACAGATTTTTCCAGGAGTTTTTCCCAACTCTGAATCACCAAAAAACAAGGTAATTCGTGTATTTAAGTGATATGACTTCCCAGAGTATACTGTACTGTTCGATATAAAAGACACTTTGCAACACATTTTGAGTGTACTGATGTTAAATGTGTGTATGTGCACGCGTGTGTGTGTGTGTGTGTAATTGCCGTGACGAGACAAGATGTTGAGAACTTAGCGGTGCATGTCGTCAGACCGCTTGAACGCTCCACGGATGGCCCACAGAGAGGAGGAGTGAAGGAGAGACAGAAGGGGGTAGAGGGATGAGAGGAAAAGAGAGAAACAGATAAATGAATAAACAATGTTTATTGTTTAGACAGAAGAGAACTTCACAAAGATATCAGAGGGAGCAGCTGTGATACTGTGTACAGATTTCATAGTATTTAAAGAAAAATTCAAGCACTTTCTTAGAGAGGTTGGGCATGTATAAGGTCGGATTACTTTCAGAACATCAAGTTCAGTGTTGGTTGCTGGCTAATTGCAAACCAAAAACTGTTTCATTCTAGACTGTGTGTGTGTGTGTGTGTGTGTGTGTGTGTGTGTGTGTGTGTGTGTGTGTGTGTGTGTGTGTTCATGTAATATGTGTGCAGATGAAATCTCTATTCAGATTCAGATAGAGTCACTGGCCTGTAAATGTGAGAAGAAACTTTTCATTATCTAATTGTTCTGTCTGCCACAAAAAATGAGTTGAGAAAAGGAGAAGAAGCTGGTTTACAGATGGATGATGTAGTATGATGCTGGTCGAACACAAACAAGGTTCAGGTGATGTCAAGACACTCTGTACAGTCATATAACATGAACATTGAATTATTAGTTGTCAATACATGTCTTACAGCAGCTACAAATCACTGCAGTCCAATCTAATCCAAGTCTATGAAATCCCCACTTTACACACAAAGTCACATTGTTTTTCAAGCTGGACACAATATGTCACCATATTCTGTAAAAAAAAAAAAAAAAAAAAAAAAACATGCTTAATCCGTTAAAAAAAAAGAAATTAAAGGCTTGATATGAACTTTAAAGTATGTATGATACAGTTGTGTTGAAGCTGCTTCACAGACTGTATGTAAAGATGGACATAGCGAGCTGTGACATTGCTAATTGTTGAGGAACATCAGGAAACTCTTTGACTTTCAAACATACAGTAAAAACATGTCCTATCATCAGTCGGTTCATTTCAGTCTATCTGTAAAATGATAGTCCCCCTCTCATGTTACCTCTTTTGACCAGCAAATATTCCTTACAGCTCATTTTGCAGAGGATTCATCTTTGAGAGAGAAAGTTATTAGAGTAATGTCGTAAGGAGGGAGGAAGAAGATGAAACCTCTGAGGACCTTGTTGATTTCTGTCAAGTGAGCAGCATTTTAATTCTGTGTACCAAGGCCAGCAGACTGCAGATAGACACAACCACACTCATATTTTTATATCTTTTCATATGTGCATTCCTTCTTTCTCTCTGCAAGCTGTCTTACACCCTTAATACACTCACCGACAGTCCACCCGCTCTATCACCAGCGCTGATAACCTGAAACCTGTTTGAGCTTTCTAACTCTATTTGCCACAATGTTCTCTTTGCAAAGGCAAACTGTAGGCAGGTTGGTGATTCTACAGACAGTATATCGTTGACAGGGCCTGGGACTGATGGAGTGTGTATGTGTATATGTGTGTGTGTGGCTGGCAGTGGGGGTGGGGGAGTGACAGGCAGTGACGGTGGGTACACAGCGTAACCTTTAGAGTGGAGCCACAGGAGCATGACGGCCAGACTCCAAGGTAACAGAGAGAAAGACAGCGAGAGGTGTGTGGGGGTTGTTGGGAGGAGAAGGAGAAAGTCGACAGGTAGGGGAGATAGGAACTTCTATGTATTTGTGTCATCTGGTCTTCTGTCTGTTTGCTTTGTCCCACTGCAAAACGGTAAGAGGTTGCATAAAGAAATAAAGTTCAAGAATTAGAGAATTTGCTTTCTTTCCCTGAGAGAGATGAGAAGATCAATATCAATCTTTGTCTGTGTGGTAAAAGTTAAGTTCCAAGTATATCTTAATACAATACTAACCTGCCATATGTACTTTGAGAGAGTTATTGGTTACTGCAATCTTTCCTTCTCTCCATATACTGGTCATGACAGGATCCCTCCGTGACACAATGTTAAAAATCTAAAGATACCTACTTGATTTGGCCAACTCACAGATTATTGTTGTTTTTGTCTCTCCCTCTGTTGGTTAAACTATATACATGTTAATTACAGAAGTTTAGAGTTGTTGAGAGGCATATTTTTGAAGTTTTGAAAGAGCCAGTCTAGCTGTTTCCCCCTGAAAGAAAGAAAGTCTGTTTGCCTGCCGTTATGTATCAGCGTAATCTACACTGTTGAAGACTGTGAGTGTTAAAGATCTGAGTGAATTTCTCTTATTCCACCATGACTTAATTACATGGAGAGACTTAGTCATTCTTCTTGTCTGCCGGCACTGATGCTAATTAGTTTCTCTGTACACACATGGACACGTACATGCCAGCACAGACTCTCTACATATTCAATGACATGACGTTTTTTGTTTTTTTTTACACTTTGCTCACACTCACATGCACACAGCACAGACACGGCTGAGTGTCTCACTGCAACATTTTTCTCATTAGGATCTCTGTCCCGTCAGTCGAGGTTTGGTGAATAATTTATAGATATTGGATAAGCAAGTTGGCAGAGGATGTGTGCGTCCAGCCCTAGTCCCTAGTGTGAGTTTTTAAGCTTCCATGAGTCACGGGGGTCTTCCTGCCAATATTGTCCGCCAGCTAAGATCTCCTGTTCATTCATACTGACAGGTCACACATACTCACATACTATATACCCAAAGGCACACACACACACACTAAGATACATGTATGCATACACAGGATGAACATACACACACATATTTGTATTTTTATACATGTATCTACAGCATATTCAGTCACACACATATAGTGACAGGTGACTGTGTGTATTTGTGAGATATTCAATATTTGGTTAAGGGAAAATTGAGATATGTTTCTTAAGCTGGGTGTTTCTCATAAAGGTGCTCATTCGGACTATGGGTCATGCTAACTTTACACTCACCACCTCTGTTGGTGTGAGACAACAACTTCTTCAAATTAAATGACCAAATAGGTCATTTGACCTCCAGAAAGACACACAGGAGTGTTTTCTAATCTGGTGCCCCCTAACCATGTTTGGTTAGGTTTAAGCAAAGATCATGGTTGGGGTTAAAATGATAATTTTGATAAGGTAAGAGGAACATGTGGTGTGGGTTAAAGTTACTACTCCCTTAAAGTTAGGCAACCTTCTTCATCATGGCAACAATAATAACCATGATGTTAAGGTTAGGGGACAATCATAGTTATGGAAATGTGACATTCGCAGTTGGAAACGGGAAACAAACAGAGGCCTCTTGTAGCAAGGTCCACCATTGGATTATAGCCTCCCACCACCAACCTTTACAGGCTTAAACATCATCTGAACTGCACTACTGCTTCGGGTCACAATTACCCAATTATCACTCAAACGTAATTATATGTAGTTTTTGGGAAACTGACGTTACAAGGACAGTCTCTGAATAAGACCCAGCAGGTTAAAAAATAATAATAATTTCTCTTTAAAGCGGCTGTAATAGTTATTTCTTCAGTAACAATGGAGTGACAAACCCACTGAGAATCATCACCTGACTCTGCAGTTTCTGTCATTTATGGTTACTTTATATTTACTTTACTGTTTTTATTCACTCGTCATTGCGTTGTTTTCAGCTGCAGCAGACAACTAACTGTAAAAGCCACAATAAATTAACTCTACACAACCTGGCCAATAACAAAAGAAGAAAGCAACTAGCTGGTGAACATAATGAGGCACTGAGCATCTAAAGACCCAGATATGTTAATCAGGAGTAGGTGGAGGCAATAAAAAGAGCTAAAAGGAGAGTAAATACAAGACTTACATTCATTATACACCAGTTGGCTAAAAATGTAACTTCACAATAACACTAATAGTAAATAATAAATAAAATAGTAAATAGTAATAGTAAATAGTTTCAAGTTCGCCATACCAACCTAAATGGTGGTAATATGTCAGTGTTGTGTTCACAGCTTGTTTCTGCTGCCCCCAAGTGGCCAAAAAAGTCAATTAAGTTACTTTGTTATGTTTCTTTGGTAAGTTGTAGCTCAGGTTAATGTGAATTATTTTTGTAAAGCTAAAAGGCTAAAATTACGAGCTTCCCCTGAGATCTGCCCACATGTTGGCATGGATACACAAATTTGGGCATAACCATAACGCATGCTCATACAAATTAAGTACACATGTTCAAATACACTGAGTATGCATACACATTCAGTACAAATTCATATGCACTTACTATACTACAAACACACACACACACACACACGCACACACACCCTGCTTGGACCTAGGCCTGCGACTATGACAAGCCCTGCTGTCTGCCTCGGCCCTCTCCGAGGCTTTGGAAGAGGATGGAGAGGAATGCTAAGAAACCGGGGGAAGCCAAGCATACAGTTCCACTGTGGGGGTGGAGGGAGTTGGAGGAGTGAAGTGAGGGAGGGGTGGTGGAGTGGTGGATGCTGCTCACCACACCACACAACTCTCTTTCTCTCTCTTTCCCTTCCTCTCGCATCCTCTCAGTCTGCAGAGACCCCAAGAAGTCAGCCAAGCAGTGGAGCATCCCTCCTGTCTATTTTACCTATTTCTGTTGTTTCTCCTGCTATCATTCTCTCATCCCTCTTTCCTGTTTCCTTCCTTTTTCCTTTTTTATTTTTAAAGCTCTCTTATTTTGTGTTTAATTGTATCTCTGTTAAGTCTGTTTTTGTTAAGGGTGGTGTAGATATCTGGAGAGGGAAAGAGAGGTAAATGGGAGGAGGTGAGAATGGAGCTTTTTTTTTTTTTTTTTTACAGTTGGTGTACTGGGGCATAGAGAGGTGGGGAAAGTGGGTTTAACTGGCTCACAGAGATGGTCCTTATAAGAATAAGTGGTGGAGGACATGACAGATTCCAGGAAAGGAGATAGAAAGTATAGTGTGTGTGTGTGTGTGTGTGTGTGTGTGTGTGTGTGCATGCGTGTGTGTTGAAAGCCTATTATTCAAAATCATTATAGTTTTGGTAGTTATAGTTTTAATGTCATTACTGGACTAACTTACAAAAATGTAAAGATAGATAGAGCGGCCCTAGAGAAGCAGCTCTAGTGTGTGTGTGTGTGTGTGTGCGTGTGTGTGTGTGTGTGTGTGTGTGTGTGTGTGTGTGTGTGTGTGTGGATTTGTTTCCTGTTAAACTTCTCCACAGCAGGTGTCAGCTGAAGAAGGAGGCTTGGAGGCGGAGACATTGGAGGAAGAAGGCAATTACTGTTGTGGAGTGTTTTTGTTTTGTTTGTGGAAGCAGCATTGTGTGGCCCGCTGCTAATGAGCCCCAGCAAGCTCGTTAATAATGAATTGGGGAAAAGGTGACACAGGGACAGTGTGTGTGTTTGTGTGTGTGTGTGTTTGGTAGAGATGGTTGGTGGGGTCATCTCACTAGAGAGTGTTGACATTCTCTCTGATAGGCCCCCAGGCTGAATATGGTATCACAGCACTGTTTGATATTGATCTGGCCACACATCCACACTTTTCTCACTATCTTCTTTTTTTTCCCTAGACTCAACCTTTTTTTCTCAACTGTGCTCTGATTTAGCTTTTTATTGACTTGCTTTTCAAAAATTGACTTTAAACAGCAATGTGTAAAATATCCTTCAACTTTTAACCATTTCTGTGGAAGTTCTGGGTGGATGGTTTTGGGTTGTGTTCATTAGGCGGAAAATCTCTTATACAAAATATTTTAAAAACATGCTTTATTATGCTCTGTTAAGGTGTGTGTGATTACAGCCCCCAAAATTATTTAAAGGATCAGTGTTTTTTTTAAGTCTGTCTTAAAACAACATGGTACCAAAATGAACACAGAAACAGGTTTGGATCGCTTTAATTATTCGTCTTGTTCAGACTGACTGTACATCCCCTCCTAATGTGCTTTCAATGTAAGTGATGGGGGACAAAATCCACAGCCCTTATTTTGTGCAAAAATATATGTAAAAGTTCATCTGAAGCTAATATGAGGCTTCAGCAGTCTGCTTTAGTCCAATCAAGTGGACTTTTAAGTATAAAATTCCATCTTTTTGTTTCCCTATTGCAGTGGAGGACAGTAACAAAAAGTTAAATTTTATGTTAAAAAAATATTACTTTGGAAGAAGATTGATTTGACAAGTTTAGGTTTCTGAAGCCTCATATTAGCCTCAGATAAACTTTGTAATACATTTTTACACAAAACAAAGACTGTAGATTTTGTCCCCCATCACTTACATTGAAAGCACATTACAGCAGGAAGGGGTTTTTAAGCAGCCAGTATGAACAGGAGGATTGGTTACTGCAAACAAAGTCTGTTTCAATGACCACGTGGACGCCTGACTATTGTTTTAAGTACAGACTTGAAAAAATTTGAATCTCTCCTGGAAGGCACTGGGAGAAAGATAAAGCTCCAGATTTGAAAGAGTGGATAAATGCAGTGGTTCAGATAGCATCCTACAAGTATATGCTCAGTTGATAAAATATTGTTTGGAAGGTGGGATTTTCATCATGGGACTTTTGGACCTATACTGTATGAAAAAGTGACTGTTTAGATATCCGTCAGAGCTAAGAACCTTCTGTCATTTCATTGTTTTATTTCTATAATTTTATACACAATGTTTTGTAATAATGCTTACTTATCTGCCATGCACCAACCCTTTTATTTAAAATCAACACTTAAATATATATTTTTTCTGTTTGTAACTGACCTCTAATTGTGTCCTTTTTTAGTGGTGTTCTTCGTCAAATCTTGGCTGCACTGAAGAGCAGAGGGATTTATTCTGGATCTGATATGAGAGTCGACCACTGTGATAACAACACACTCACCTACGCTGTGTCGACTGTTACAGTCACCTCGGCCTGTGGGTGGTTTGGTGTGTGTATGTGTGTGTGTGTGTGTGTGTTTTGGCTGGGTCTGTATTGAGAGAGAGAGAGAATTATTACTCCCCTCACTTTGATGTCCAAACGAAGCCCCTCAGATTCCTCCAGACTAACACCTCCCTGAGGAGCAAGGATCAGACAGTCTGCAAGAGGAATGAATCTGTGTGTGCGTGCATGTGTGTGTGTGAGAGAGAGACCAGCAGCCGTGTTGGAAGGTTTAGGTTAACATGGACCAAAGGACCAAACACCACTGACAGCTCAGCTTCCTCTCCTCCATTACATTTCTTTGCCTCTTTTTGCTCTCCAGCTCCTCTTTGTCGCTCTCCATCTTCATTGTGAACACAGCCTGATCCTTCTATTTCTCCTTTTAATCTTCCACTATACCGTCCGACTGTTAATAGCCTCTGTCAACACCAGCGGTCTTTTCTTTGATTCTCTGTCTGTTTTTTTTTTCTCCCTCCTCACCGTTAAAAGGTGAATACTTTCAGCATCTTGCTTTTGTCTATGTTGCTGTCTGTTTTTGACAATTTCTCCCGGGTGCTTCATAAACCCTTTCTCCTCTCTGTCTCTCATCCTCTCACCTCCGCAGAGATGGTCACCAAAACATACAGTCTTATTTAAAAAAGCACACTTGTATGCCTCCCTCCAGCCATTTAGCTTTTCTTCCGGCTCATGTCTCCTTTCATTTCTCTCCCTTTCTTTTACTCGTTTGTATCCAGCAGGCAAGAGCAGGGACGTGAGGTGCATTCTCCCCTTAACTTATTACTTAATTTATTTGTCTCTTTCTTTCATCCACCTTTCTGTCTCCATCTTCTCTGCATCAGACCTGATGGACAGACAGATATTTTAGAGACATTTTTTCTGAATTTTCTTATGCCAAAGAAAGTCAAGTGCATGTATGATGTGTCTATATTCATGTGTCTCTTTATAGACGCTCACAGTTGCAACTGTCTGCTGTCACTGAGTCAAGCGAGGTGGTCTCTTGTCGAACAACTTTACATGTGGTCGCCCCTGGGGGCTTCTTTCTCTCTCTCTCTCTCTCTCTCTCGCCTCTGACCAGCTTGTCTCTCTGGGGTGGGGCAGAGGAGAGCCCAGTGGACCACGGCAGACCTTGTCTATTTCTATCCCCCTCCTACCATGCCCCTCTCTGACGACACGGGCAGCCCCCTGGTACAATGACTGACCCCCTCAGTCAGCTCTCATCAGCTGGATTGACAGCTGTCAATCAACTGTCTGGGTTGCAGTGCGACAGGGGGGAAGCATTGATAGACAGTGGCTATGTTTGCATGGGTGTTTATGTGTGTTTACACTCATCAACATGGTCACCTCGTATGCTCATCATTGTTTAATATCAGAGCTGTCCCGACTAAAATTTGTCGATTGATCAAAAACAACGATACTAGCTGAATACAGATTAGTTGTTTTTGATTACTTACACATGTAAAAAGCAGAGATCCTAATGACTGAACAGTGATTAGAATCAGTCAAATGAGTAAGTTCATGCATCCTGTGTGTTGTGTTATCAAGTATAAGGCAAACATTTCCAGGCGTTTTTCTAGCGGGAGGTGAAAAAGCAGAACAACAAGGGTTTCTCAGCTCGCCTCTCTTTGTTGTGTGGGGGCAGACATATCCATTGTTTATCTGTATTATTATTCTCCATTGCCAACAAACCACTAATGACATAGCATTCAGATCAAACCCCTCTATTTATGGCTGCCAGGTTCATATTCAACCCATATTCTACAACATTGCGGATGATGTAATGGCTAAACTGTATGACCCTAAAGTACAAGGTGGGAGGAAAGAACACAACCTTATTACATTGTTTCCCCGCTTGGGCATCAGAGCTTGAAAAAATATTTCAAATGCAGTTTAGCATTACTGCATTACAACTTCTCTTATTATTACACTGGTGTGAACAATATATTTAACCTGAGGAAA
This sequence comes from Euthynnus affinis, assembly GCA_029490765.1. Lineage (NCBI taxonomy): Eukaryota > Metazoa > Chordata > Actinopteri > Scombriformes > Scombridae > Euthynnus > Euthynnus affinis. The sequence continues at coordinate 15,328,482 of CM055840.1, read as the reverse complement.
AATGTAGTGGTGGGAGAAGTATTGAAATGTTTTGTTTAAGTATAAATATCACAATGTAAAATAAAATACTCTAGTACAAGTAAAATCCCTGCATTCAAAATCCTACTTACATAAAAGTACATAAGTACTGCCTATACTATAGTACTCAAAATGCAAATTGGCCCTCAATGTTATATTTATCATGAACATGTTGTTAGAATATTATTACTGATTCATTAACATGTAAACAGCATTTCAATGTTTTAATTTTAGCAACTGTATATATTGTAGGGTAGTTAAATAGATGACAAATCTGATCATATGTTTTAAATATAAAATCTTTATCTGAAAAGTAACTAACCTCAATAACATGGAAAAGTTCCCATTTTCAGTCTCTGAATCATCTGTGAAAATAAGGATGGAAGGCACACCTGAGCCAAAACACCAAACTAGTAATGACCAGCAGCAGAAACTGTCTTTGAACTGGGAACCACAGGTGTGAATAAATATGAGGAGAATCATACAAGCATGTTTAACTTTCAGTGAATTAATAAAGCTTTGTTGAAATATCATCATGTTTTGCTTTATTTCCTCAAAACAAAACAAAAAAACATTTCCTCTTGGTAAAACAACAAATCAGCTGACTTAACAATTCATTATTATATCCAATTATAATCTTATTATTTGAAGGCAATACAATTAAGACTGTGATTTATATGACTGCAAATTAACATATCAGTAAGCCTTATAGGAAATGTCTCATTAATTAGTCTTCCCTTAATTGGCCCTGAATGCCATTAGCGTGCTGTGTGTGTTAAGCATGCGTTCATTAATAACATTACAGTGCGACCCAGATCTGCATGGGCAAGCTAAGATTAGTTTAACTGTTGTTGCCACTTAAGCTACTGCACAGCACTGTTTGTGTAAGTGTTAAGTGTGTCTGAGAACAATATGACACCCATGCCCATGCTGATGCACAGGCTGGTTCTGCTTTGATCAATGGTGCCTGGCATTGGGAGGGGGGCGGCCCGAGGTGAGGTAGGGGGTGAGGGGGGTGTCTGAACCTCCCACTCGTGCTGATGAAGACGAATGAGCTAACAAGACATGACGGAATTGCTTTTGCAAGGTGGGGGGAGTTGGAGGGGCTGAATGCTGTATCGCGATGTTGTGTTGAGGGCGGCTAAAGGGGCAGGTTGATTTATAGTTCCAGCAGCAGATAGCCATCGTTTTACAACCCCTCCCTCCCTACTTATTCACCAGGACCCTTCGGTCTTTAATTACAGCCCCCAGCCTCCTCCTTTCTCTCATCCATGTCCTTATTAGAAGAGTCGTACCACACATCATACATCCATGCTGCTGGCAGAGGACAATAGTATATATGAGACAGGGCCTAAGGGGGGGCAGGGGGTTGGGCTGCCACCCAAAATGTCACGGCCATGTTGATTTTGCATTCCATTACCACCTTATGGTCAGGAAAACAGGGAAGAAATACAGAAATGGGAGAGAGTAATGAAGCTAGGGGACTGAAGGTCAAAGGAAGGAGTAGAAAAAAAAGAAAAAAGGGAATGGATGAAATCGAGGAGAGGGGGAAAAAAGGACGATTAAGATATGTACATAATGGGAAAGAGGGATAGGGGATGACAAATTGAGAAATAGAGCAATCCTCAGAGAGAGGAGGAGGGGTAAAGACATGTTAAATGGTCTGGGAGACCTGAGAGTAAGGTGGAGCCCGCTGATCCAACCTGATGAATTCATGATAGGCCTTTAGAAGAATCGGGGAGAGGAACGCAGAGTAAAAACAAAATTAAGAGAATGAATTTTTTAAAAAATGGAAGTTTGAGCATTAACTGAGAGAAAAAGTAGGACCAGCAGTTTACCAATCAGCCAATTACCAAATTATTGTTACAGATTAGTTTGTTGGTTCTAAAATGAATATGAATAATGTAAGTACACAAGACTCTCCTGCACCAATAACTGGACAAATAGCTGTGCAGGTCTACATTAGTGATTCTCTGCAGAGAAAAGGAGGGGGACCAGCTCACCCCGCAAAATTTATCACTGCATTGCCATTCGCTCTCTGAAATATCAGCCTATTAAAACATTCATTGAGCTGATTAAACTGCAATAAAATCTAACAAAATTTGCACTGACACTTTCAGTGCATGATTTATTAGGCCAAGGCTTTGCATGTGTTCCTCCAACCCCGATAAACACAGGGATGGGAAAGATCAGATGCTGCTGCCACCTGTTGGCTGATTTCAGTCAGAGAGAGCAAGAAAGTACACAATCCAAATTGAAATCAAGCAAAACTACTGTTATTAAAATTACTTTGATTACTTTTTAACATTTGATGAACAGATGAACAACACCAGGTCAGTATAGATTTGTTTTTAACTATGCATTTTTTTTAGATGCTTTGCCAAAAATAACTCAATAGAAGTTTTGTTATAGATCATTTCAAATGATCTCAAATCATCTTACTTTGTGTTTTTTCTGTTTGATGTTATGATGATGAGAACTTGATGACTGAACATTAGAAAAGAGAAACAGGGAAGTTAGATAACAAATAAGGATGACAGAGTAAAGCAGCAACCATCAATTACTTTTGTTATCAATTAATTATTGATAACAAAGGTTATTCATTAATCTGACAATTATTGATTTGTTGATTGACTGATCATCTGCCCATCACAGTTTTCTAAAGCCCAAGCTGACATGTTGAAAGTATGGTCAGTGTGCTATCGTAAGAGACTAAGACATACAGGAAATATTTGTATTTGAGAAAGTTTTTTGGCACTTAATGCTTTAAAATTATTTTAAATGATTAACCGATTATCGAAATTATGGCTGATTGATTTTCTGTCAACCAACTAATCTAACTCTAACACAGCTCTATCACAAAGATTCAAGACTAAATGTGGACACCAGGACACTTCACTATGATCATTCAGTCTTAGTTCTTGTTGGAGTGAATGCAAATACTCAGTCTCATGTTCTCTGGTATTATACCTTAAAACAGTTTGCTTGCCAGCAAAACCTGGCAAGCAAATTAACTTTATTGATAACAGTTGCAACAGATTGCTCCATATGTTGAAAGCAAGGCAGACAAGAGATAGTGTCGGAAAGAAAGTAAGAAAAGATATACAGCTAAGCTTTATATTTCTAATGGTGATACAGTTTCTTTATGGAAATTTGAATCACATGTACCCCAATAGAAATAATCAATGAGAACTGATGTGATTATCTAACAATCCCATTCTCTTTCACTCTCTGTGATCTAATTACTTACTGTATATTTCCGATAATTGCAGAAAGTGGGAGGTCAGTTTGAAACAATATCCAGTCCACATTTCACTGCATTATCTGAGGTGGAAGTGTTTTGTGTTGAACTGGTGTCGTATTGATCCACATGGTTTATTATAGGCTGTGTGAGTGTTAAAACTGTCCAGAAAGACAGGAAGGGGGATTACCTGGAAATGGTCCTATTGATCGATGGTTTGCCTCGGGAGAGGGCTGCACGTCGCTCAACCCCCAAGAGACACACAATATTGAAGAGCTGCACAAAGAGCCAACCAACAAACACCATCTGAGAGGTGTATTTATGGCAAGCTGCCTTTTTTCCCACAGTGACATATCTGCATAGCAGAGGTCTTTTGACTGGAGGGAATGTGTGTGTGGTGTGTAAGGGGGGAGTCATGTGGAGTCATGACTTTCACAGATGATTGGAACTGGACAAAAGCCATGTCCCCAACTTGGAAAAAGCTGATTTTGGGGTCAGTGGTTAAAGTTAGGGGTAGTTTAAGGTTAGTATTAGGGTTAGGGTTAGTTTAGTCTCCAGGAAATTAATTTAAGTCTTTGAAATGTCCCCAGAAGTGACCAAGGACGAAAACCCATTCATTGTTTTGGTTTTACGGCCCACAACTTTACTGTTTAAGAGCAGACTTGCTGCTTTTATCTTTGTTTTTAGACTGCAGCAGGGAGCTGTTTTCAGTGAAAAAGCTCTAATTACCCACTGTACACTACCTGCTCAGCACCACACAGCAGACAGACAAAGTGAGCGACTAGCTGGCTAGTATTTCGCTCCAAAAGACAGCCAGATATTTCCCTCAGGAGTTGGTGGAAACCATGAAAGGAACTAAAATAAGAGTGAATATTGGACTTAGATTCATCGGGTGGCCAGAAACACATTTGGCACCTGCTTGCTAACCAGATCACTATATCAACTTAAAAGGTGATAATGTTAATGTTGTGTTTAAAGCTTGTTTCTGCTGCCCCCAAGTGGCCAAAGAAATCCGTTGTGCAGGTTCAGGGTCATGAGCAAGGGCATGCATTATATTGTGAAGGTCCTGACAAGTGGGTGTGAGTGCATATGTGTGTGTGTAAACCACTACATTGTCAGGCTGCCAGTGTTGTACTACTGCAATCTCAATCTGCTCAGGCATGAGAGTCACTCCAGTGTCACATTGTTGCATAGCTTACTGTCTACTGAGGGGATGCAACGTCAGAGTTACCTCACACCAAAGCTGTACTGTCTCATGTGTTGTACCTGGAGATATACAGTAATATAATGTAAGCATTGTTTAATTAAGTCAAGGTTACATGAACTTTGCTGTCTCCATAAAGTCCTATGAGACATATCTGTAATAAAGAGCAACATAGAAGAATTAACTTCAATAGGAAGTTAATATTATGTCATATGAAAATAATACTAGAGCTTTAGGCTGATCTACAGTATATCTCCAATATATTTATATTTGTATCGACAAGAGATAAAATAAAAGCAGCACTTATTGAGTGTAAAACAATCTAATATAACTTGCACAAATACAACCACGATGAAGCAATATTACATTTTCAAGAACATGAAAACGAGTTGTTGATTCATCTGTATGGGGGTCTGTAGTTTGTAATGTGGTAGCATTATTATGATTGAAGATGTTTGAGCGATGAAGGTCATTTCCGACAATGAAGTAGTGATATCAAAGCTATTAATACAGATCCGTTTCAGAATGGTTTCTTCAGGAGGATGTGGTACCTCTCTGTCACACTGCTGCTGGTCGGTCTGCTGCTCTGGCTCAGAAAAAAAGGTCAAGGTATGCATATGGTGTGAATATTTGTTTATTTGTGAGTATGCGTGGTTATGTGTGTGTGTGTGTGTGTGTGAGAGAGAGAGAGAGAGAGAGAGAGAGAGAGAGAGAGAGAGACGGACCTATTCTGTCATTTCAGTCTATGTATTTGTTACCTCTGAATAATAACTGAGGCCTGGTCCAAACATTACTTTTGGAAACTTTTGACATGTAATATTTTGTAAATTGTCACATCTATTTACCTGGTAATAAATACACAAGCATGACAAGTTATGACATGTTCAGTTATATGGATGACAGTGCAGTTTCACAGTAATGGCGGTACAGAAGGGGAGGGGTTGGTGTGTGTTTTATAGATAGCAGCTCTGTCTCTGCATTCAGACATCCTGAATCTATTTAAAGATGAGCTGTCTGCAACAGACTAGGTGCACACTCATACTGTTATTGCACTGATCTTTTACTTTTCCTTTTAAATATTAAAATTAATATAAATATAAAAACACATTTGTCATCATGGCGATTATTTTTATGTTATTTCACAGTACAGTACTGATACTGAGCATCAGGTGCTTTATGGTTCAAATGCCTTTTGCAGCTCTAAGTTAATATGCAATGATGTTCTTTCTTAATTTATCATTATTATACACTACAACAGAAAGAAAATGCCATTATTTAATACAATTAAATAAGCTACACTGGAAGTGATTAAACAAATAATGTAATAGTCACAGATCCCATCAGACATACATACCCACAAACAGTTGTAGATGTCACACTGTGCTGTATCTGCATGATTACCTTGTATAAATCATGATTCCAGATATGAATAGCAGACTAACAAGATATAATGTGTCTGTTAGTGGAAGACATGTTAATTTAAAAGGGAAAGTAACTGACAGCAGTGTCACCTGGGGCTTTGGGGGTTGAATTTCCTCCACACAGAAATCACTTACACTGAGAAACTACAAACAAGTACAAATTGTTGTGTAAATTATAGGCTTTGCAAGTGGGAACCATCAATTTATAAAATACCCAGAGGTCCTGTTGGTGTGCAACCAATTTCATATACTTGCAATCTGTATTGAACTAGACATATCAGTGGGGACAACTCTTCAAAGCATGTATGTTTATGTTCTTTCTCTTCAGTATGAGGTCTTTAACCAGCCAATCAGTATGTGGCTTATAGCAAAAAAACAAGATAAGGCCAGTGGGAGTGAACTAACCTGTCGTTTATAGATAGAGGATGTCACAAATGTTTTCAATAACTGGAAATACTGAGGAATAATGCTTGAGCAGTTTTTCTCTTGTAGAGAGGGATTTTCATGTGAGTGACATATAGGCTTGTTCCTAGGAGTCAATCAGCTGCACAATGTAGTCATATACATACAAGGTGCAGATGATGCTGGATATTTTGGTTAATGTAATATGGTTCTCCCTCCTCAGGTGGTGATGACCTCTACACATCTGAATATGAAAGCAAGACGTCCTCAAGCTCTGATTCAGAGAGGCATGCTGGTAAAGTGGAGTGAAATTAAAGGACTATCAATATCAGTTTGAATAAGTAATATATGTAGTCTCTAATGGGACAGTGGTAAATGAAAAGCTAAACTTTTCTCTCAGAGATTACTCACTAATTATGTATTCAATAACAGTGTCAGAACCCTGTGAATATTTGCTGCTGTGCAGAACTGATTTACTTGCTGTTGCTGTTGCTGTTGCTGTGATGGCAGATGGTCGTATAAATATGGATCAGATAGCTGCAATATTGAATCACGGTGGATGTTATTAGCATTTTATTAAACAATCATAAATGTAATGTAATATTAAAAGACAAACACAAAACAAATAAATTGATCTAAATTAGGAAACATCAAACTGATTGCATTTTCACCCCCTTGACCATGACACATATGAATTACTCAAGTGATCAGTTGTTTTAAATAAGCTGAATAGAGACAAGGGCAATGTTTTAAATCAGTGCACCTATTGCATCAGTCTTTCCAAACACACACACAAAAGCACACACACAAACACACACACACACACACACACACACACACACACACACACACACACACCACACAAGTCTAATAGCTAACAGCTAACAGCTTGTTAGTAACATTTCTGGCAAAAAGAAAACCCTACATCCTCACAATAAAGAAACATTTCAAATCTAATAATGTAATTAAAAAGTAACAATTCAAGAAAATATACAAAATTTCCAAGGCACTAGGGTGGCTTAAAAAGAATAATATTAAAATCCTGGAGGGGTTAGTGTCCAAACTTCAATCTAAGCAGGACTTGAAAATTGCTGACACAGTCAACTATTACTGTGTAGTGTTTGAACATAATTTAGATGATTTTGCAGATATTTGTATTTCTAAGATGTCACTTTGACATTGAAGTGTATTTTTTGATCATTAGGGTGTGAAAACATAATTACCTCAACTGTGTTAAAGTGTAAAATGTAAAAAATTACAAGTGGCTGAGGCAGGTTGAATACTTTTAATAGGCACTGAGTATGTCTGTGTATCTAAATGCGTTTGCGCAACCACGTGTGTCATGACGTCTGCCAAGAGGATAGTTAAGCTGTGCACTTGCAACTGCTATTACTTTCCATAGCAGGCGAGCTGTGTTAGAGGCTCCTCGTGCCCCACACAGTTCAGCAGAGTGTAATAGGGATTTTTACACTCAAGGCCTCTTTCTGTCAGCCAGCTACAGGTCCAGGACCATGGCGCAAACAACTGCAGCCGACCACACCAAGATGGGTGTGGGTCGGGCAATTGCCGTACTGACCTCCGGAGGAGATGCCCAGGGTAAGTGGAGGGTTTCAAGGGTGGTATGTGAGTGTGGAGTGCCAAGGCAGGGCATGTCTGTTGTTTGTTTGTCTCAGCAGGTGGTTGAGAGGACGTGCTGTGTGAGAAGTCAATATATTCAACAACACAGTGTTTTATTAATTAAAAAAAGTATTTAAGATGTGTAATGAGTCAGAAATCAATTTATCTAGAGGCCAACATTTGATTGCTTTGGAATGGAAATTGTTTGCCACTGATAAGTAACCTGCAATAACCAACATACTGCAGGTAAATCATCAATCTATAACCTTATTAACATCCTAAATGACACTGCTCTTCAGTAAAGTCTCGCCACTTCTTTATTGCTACATTCAATCATGTTTGCAGCTCTCTTTTATATCAAATTTGACTTCTTATAATATTTTTATATCTGATCAAAATACTTAAATGATTTCTATACTAGAACAGAGTTATCTTAACTATCTCATAGAGTTAACTTAGGGAAAATTCTTTCACTCAGAGCTGCTAGGACCACAGAGGGAGACAGACTCTCCCCCTGACCTTTAACTCGATGAGGACTATCTCCACTGTGACCTTTGGGAATCGTGTCAGTGACCCCACACAACCCTGTTGTGTGAACGTGTGAGACAGCATGTCTGTCTGTGCTTCTGCCTATGCAAACTTAAGACCTTGAGACATGTGTGTAAATGTAAAACTGTCAAGCTCTCACACTTCTTTTCTCACACTCACTTTTCTTTTCATTCTCATTCCTCATTGTAACCTTACCTTTCTAGATATCTATATATCCTTTAGTCCAAGTTTCTTCTTCTTCTCCTCCTTCCTTTTGCTCTTAACTCTGTATGTGTTATGGGAGCTAATTTTAGAGGAATGACCTTTCTGTCATGTGTTTGTAAATTGGTGAGGTGAGAGTGCGCGGGCTGTCCTGCTCTTCCTCTCTCTCCTCTTCTCCTTTACACTGTAAGTGGAGAAGCTTTTGGCACCTTCAAAGTTATCATCTTGTCCTTTTAAGCAACCCCCCCTCCCAGTTGCTGAGAATTTGCAGCTGCCTTTCCTGCAATACAAACTCACCAGTACCATGTTTTTACAATTTTACTGTTTACCTTTACAATAAAACTACAGTAAAATGAAAGGGCACCATAGTGTTGTTTTATCATCTGTTTTTACCTTAAGATTGTGTTGTTGTTGCACCCATCTGGTGTTCAACAGCTGCAGAACCACATTAAATAAAAAAGGTTAAGTCTAAAAAAATGAAATACTAATCTTATTCAATGCACAAATAGTGCAAAATCAGTGTCATTTAAAGCCTCATATAATTTTATATATATTTATAAATGTATATAAACTATTCTTTTGAAAAATATCAATGAGAAATAAAATAAAAATTCAAAAATTAACAATAGTAAGTTGATTTTTTTTTATCACCATTTTCATACTATTTCATTCAGTCACTCTTTCCATCTGTGAAAAGTATAATAAAAAAAAATAAATAAATAAAAGTATAAGGGCTAATGAGCACAAACACACACTGTGTCTACAGGTATGAATGCAGCTGTGAGGGCCACAGTTCGTGTGGGACTTTACACTGGAGCCAAGGTGTACTTTGTTCATGAGGTAAATACTTTTTCTATTATTAAAGTAATTGTTTAATCAGTTCAAACTCAAAATAAATATAAAAAATTGTGAAAAACACCCATCGCCCCAGTGACATCTTCAAATGAGTCACTTTATCTGCCCAACAATCCAAAAGCCAAAGATTGTTCAATTTACAATGATGTAAACAAGTAAAAGCAGCAAATTATCCCCGCTAAGAAGCTGAAATCAGTGAATGATCGTTTCCACACTCCCATATTACCTGTACACAAAGTCAACCTTACAAATAACCAGTAAATAACAATATAACAAACAAAACAGTTATTGGACTGACACAGCAGCATGTGCAAGAGTAAAAATATGCGTGGGTCATTGAACGTCAGGCTTTTCTCTAGCGATGACTCCTTTTCAAAGAGTTGATATGTTGCTGTGTGTCTGTTTGTTGACAGGGTTACCAGGGTCTGGTGGATGGAGGAGACAATATTCGTCCTGCTACTTGGGAAAGTGTATCAATGATGCTGCAGCTGGTGAGGACAAACACAAGGATGTAGAAGCACATTTCACTACACGTTTATCATCTCCACCTTGTTTTTTAACTTGTGACTTAGCTGGTCACCATCTAACCTTTTTTGTGAGTGGGATGGAGGATCTGTGTAACTTTAGCAACCCTTTAGCCTCTGCAGTGCAGTTCTGTAGGTCAAATGGTCATTTAAATGCCAAGGTTCATTAAATAGCAAGACTTAATGGCAAGGCAAGGCAGCTTTATTTATAGAGCACATTTCATTACTCACTGTGCGTTACTTTTAAAAAGAAACATAAAAACATCAAGCATATGCAACTCAGTGATATAATAGTAGCAATGGTAATAATAACAGAGAAACAACATGTTTTTATACATGTCCAAAATACCTACACACACACACACACACACACACACACACATTAACACTGTTCATAGGCCTGAGAAAACAGCAAGATTTTGATCTTATCTTTAAATGTAGATATAGTTTTTATAGATCGCTGCTCATCAGGTAGAGCATTCCATGAGCATTAATGGGCCTTAGACATGAGCGACTGGGGATTTAGATAATCTTAACTTTCTCCTGATCTGCCTCCTTGTGAGTCTTGTTTGGTACTGAAACCCTTCGTTCCTTGCTTGACATCAGGGTGGCACTGTGATTGGTAGTGCCCGTTGTATGGACTTCCGCACCAAGGAAGGGCGCACCAAGGCTGCCTGTAACCTGGTCAAGCTGGGCATCACCAACCTCTGTGTTATTGGAGGTGATGGCAGTCTGACAGGTGCCAACCAATTCCGTACAGAGTGGAGTGAGCTGCTGGCAGATTTGGTCAAAGCTGGTGAGAGTCCTGACACCCCCCCCCCCCAAAAAAAACCCAAAACTGTTTAAAGCATATTGGTGAATGTATCTGAGAACGTTGTCATTTTAATCTGTGCTCAGGTAAAATCACGGCAAATGAGGCCAAGACTTCCTCCCACCTCAACATCGTTGGCATGGTCGGCTCAATCGACAATGACTTCTGTGGCACTGACATGACCATCGGCACAGATTCTGCTCTACATCGCATCATTGAGATAGTAGATGCCATCACCACTACAGCACAGAGGTATAAATACAGGCATTTATACATTTATGTGATGGACAGACCTGCCATTTCAACACTCGTGACTTAAAATGTGTCTTTCTGCAGTCACCAGAGGACCTTCATCCTAGAGGTAATGGGCAGACACTGTGGGTGAGTATAGCCTGGGTTGAGGGTCATAAAGGTGTGTTTGTTAATATCCACCTCTACTGTGATGCACCGTGTATCCTAGTGTGATGCAATTTGTTTGATAATGTATTATAAACAACATCAAAACATTTCTATTTCTCTGTAACTTTAAGTCAATTTTAATAACTTGTTCATGTGCTTGTTTACTGTCACTTTTCTGTTTTCTTTATTACCCCAATCTGTCCTTTTTATTTTGTGTAATTTATACTACTCAACTATTAACTTGATGTATGTTTAACCAACCTACTCTTTATAAACAAAGGTTTACATCAATATATTGACATTATTACTAGTATTATTGTCTTGGCTCCAAGTGTCTTAGGTCAATTCTATGACTAAAGTCACGTTTTAACCTATGAAACACAAGCTTGAAATACTTACTTTTAAATTATAATTTAGTGTCAATGTTCCAGAGGCTGTTTCAACTTATGATCCTTCACCTACAGCTACCTGGCCTTGGTGACAGCTCTGGCCTGTGGTGCTGACTGGGTGTTTATCCCAGAGATGCCCCCAGAGGACGGATGGGAGGAGCATCTGTGCAGAAGACTGATGGCGGTAAATGTCTTGCCCTGAACCATCACTTTAATTTGGCATCATTTTGGCTTAAAAAAAAAAGTCTGCATATTGATCTGACATCTTCTTGTGTCCCTCTCAGCAAAGAGACCGTGGCTCCCGTTTGAATATCCTCATTATTGCAGAGGGAGCAATTGACCGCCAGGGTAAACCTATTTCCTGTGACGATGTCAAAGAGGTCAGTAATAGCAGTGCTGTTTGCACAAGCACATTGGAGAGGTTCTAGTCATATTAGACTGCTCATAAACCCCTAACGTCTCTGTCCAGCTGGTAACAAAGAGCCTTGGCGTCGACACCCGTACCACCATCCTGGGCCATGTGCAGAGAGGTGGAACCCCCTCAGCCTTTGACAGAATCCTGGTAATTACTCAATGGCTCCATCTATAAACCTTTTAAATATTCATAAATTAATCTTACCTGCTTCTCTGAGTCTCTGTTTCTCATTTCCGTTATTTAGGCGAGCAGGATGGGTGTGGAGGCTGTGATGGCTCTGCTGGAGGCCACACCAGAGACTCCCGCATGTGTGGTCAGCTTGTCTGGAAACATGGCTGTCAGGCTGCCTCTAATGGAGTGTGTGCAAGTGGTAAGTCTATCTGTTCCAAAAAGTAATACAACATATAATATTCTACAGTGTAGAAATATGCATGATGACATCAACTTTGAGAGATTTGTTGAGCTCTCCCAGTACACTAAAGCACCATAACTCATGATATTCTTATTAAATTCTAAATTTCCTCTTTGTCTTCTCACTTTCTTTTATATCAGACAAAAGATGTCACCACAGCCATGGGTGAAAAGAGGTTTGACGATGCGGTGAAGCTCAGGGGAAAGTGAGGCATGCACTTTTTTGTTAAACATTTCAAAATCTCAACTGTTGTGTCGAGTTTTGTCTGTACATTTCTGCTCACTTCTGACAACAGGAGCTTTGAGAACAACTGGAACACATATAAAATGCTGGCTCACGTGCGCCCCCCAGACACAAAGGTCAGGAACTACTGTATATTTGTACTGTCTCATAACTGTCTCTCAGTTAATATGCCCCAGTGGAAAATACATTTATTCTGACAAATGTCAAATTTCTCCCTGGCAGAGCAATATCAACATTGCTTTATTGAATGTGGGTGCTCCATGCGCTGGAATGAACGCTGCAGTTCGTTCAGCTGTCAGGATTGGACTCCTCCAGGGCCACCAGATGCTGGCAGTGAATGACGGCTTTGATGGTTTGGCTAAAGGAAAGGTAAGTTCTTGTTACACACATTAAAAAAGGAAAAAGGCTTTTAATTTCATGATGGTTTTACCACATCAATCCATAGTTTACATATATGGAAGAGCATGTTAGAACACACATCCTTTCCCTGCACAGATTCAGCCCATCAGTTGGTCTGGAGTGGCAGGATGGACCGGAAAGGGAGGCTCCATTCTGGGCACAAAGAGGTGAGATATTTAAATGGAGTGCTCTGTTGATCAATACAATAAAGATAGAACATATTTCAGTGTTTTTAAAGGTACATTGACCAATGAGCAGGTGTAACTAACAATGATTTTTCCTTTTACGAAGAACCCTGCCACATGAATTGATGGATGAGATCAGTATGAGTATCGCTAAGTACAACATTCATGCCATCGTCATTATTGGAGGCTTTGAGGTAAGCGGAAGTATAGAGACTCTGATCATGTTGCTGGTGTATTTGTCCTTATACAGCTCTCACACAAAAAATAAACATGTAAATGAGAGTCACTTGTTGCCATTTTACTAATTTCCTCCTTTCTGTTTTCACCAGGCATATGTTGGGGGTCTGGAGATGGTGCAGGCTAGAGAGAAGTATGAGGAACTGTGCATTCCCCTTGTCATTGTTCCTGCTACTGTCTCCAACAATGTTCCTGGATCTGACTTCAGCGTTGGCGCTGACACTGCTCTTAACACCATAACCATGGTAAAATTATCACAGAACACAAAAACCAGACAATATAATAGTCATCTAAAAATGAACTCCTTGTTACTACAATATCCCTCTTTCTTTTTTCTCTTTGTCGCTTGCAGACATGCGACAGGATCAAGCAATCTGCTGCTGGCACAAAGCGCAGAGTGTTCATTGTTGAGACTATGGGAGGATACTGCGGCTACCTGGCTACCATGGCCGGCTTGGCATCTGGAGCTGATGCTGCTTACATCTATGAGGAACCTATCAGCATTCGTGACCTAGAGGTCTGAGTTTATGAATTTACCAGCAAAAGTGGAAGCTAAGTTATCCCATACATCAGTGATGAAAGGATGTTTCAGAGCTCAATGTTTATTTGTTTGCAGATTAATGTGGAGCATCTGGTGGAGAAGATGAAAACCACGGTGAAGAGAGGACTCATTCTGAGGTTTGTGGGAATTTCTTTTCTGAACAGAATCACCATTACACTGTTCGCTGGAGGTTCATAGCTCTTTCTTTTTTCAGAAATGAGAAATGCAATGCCAACTACACCACAGACTTTATCTACAACCTGTACTCAGAGGAGGGCAAGGGTATATTTGACTGCAGGAAGAATGTACTTGGACATATGCAGCAGGTATGCCATTAGATGCTGATCTTCTGTTTGTTGTTGTGCATGGATTCAATATTTTCCACCCCTGTTCAGTTCCATAATTAAAACAAAACCAATACTTTGATTAGGGTGGAGTACCAAGCCCCTTCGACAGGAATTTTGGCACCAAGATGGGAGTCAAGGCTGTCCTGTGGCTGACTGACAAGCTGAAGGAGTGCTACAGACATGGTGAGGACATAAGACAAAATGTTGTATAAAACTGTTGCTTGATGGTCTTCTGTGCTCTCTGTGCTAATCTATCTTTAACCTCAAACTTCCAGGTCGCATCTTCGCCAATTCTGCAGATTCAGCCTGTGTGCTGGGCATGAAAAAGAGATCTTTGGTCTTCCAGCCTCTGGCAGAACTTAAAGAGCAAACTGACTTTGAGTAAGACTTTCTATGTTTTCAGTTTATTTTACTGTCTCATATTCTCTTCTGCACTGCTTTGCATTTACTCTAAAGTTGAAATGTATTGACTCCTGGTATGTAGCTTTCAATTAATTGTTTGGATTTGCTAAACTAATGTAACCTAAAAAAAAAAAAGATATTAGACCACAGCTAGTATGCAAAAGACATCAATTGAAAGAGTTAGTAACCAGGGTTAAAACATCAGTAAATATCCAGGAAGAGGACTCCAATGAATGCCAATGTTGCTCTTGTTTTACATACTGCATATGTATATATACAGTTGTATGCAAACATGTTAATTCTGAAGTTTAAGGCCCCTTGCTTTACATCAATTATTTGACTACCTATGCTTTGAGAATTTAGTTCTTGTTGTTTTCATTTCCCTTTTTGTGCTAACACCTGTTTTTCCTCTGCAGGCATCGTCTTCCAAAGGAACAGTGGTGGCTAAGGCTGAGGCCCATCCTAAAGGTCCTGGCCAAGTATAAGATTGACTTGGACACTTCTGAAAAGGCTGCAATGGAACATGTCATCAAGAAGAGAGGCTTAGTTCATCATTAGCTTTTACATGTGTTTAATACTGCTATCAGGACTTGATGTGACCTGTCTTCCTTTCAAAACGCTTTGTTAACTCTGTCTTTGACAAGTGCAATATTAATAAAGATAATAATTATATGATCAAAACAAACAGCAGATCTCACAATAAATCTTCAAAAATCACACAGGTGTTATGGCTGTATGGCTGGTATTATGACGTGGAAACTGACTGTATTTGTATGCTGCAGTCTAGTATCCCATCCCAGAAGCTCTTTTCCCATTTCAGTTATTTGCACCACACCGCTTTCACCTTTGTCCTACATTCTGTCCCTCTATATTCATCTAAAACAACCAACCTAAACTGACAACTCATTTCATAACCATTTCTAACACCCAATTCTAATCTTCTAAATCAAAACCACAATAAAGTATTATCATATTTTAACATTTTTCTCAATTGGTATGTAAAATATACAGACTCTTAAAAAGAAATCTGGGTTCTCATTATGCAACATGTCCCACAGTGCCTCTGTAGATCATTGTATCAACAATTGAATTTCTAACAAAGCAGCTTCAGTACAAAATCACTCAACTGAATACCATCCACAAAGGCCTAATGTTTAAGATCAAGAATGATATGAATTACTCAGAGCAATAAAAATGCAGTTAGGTCATTTAAAGTGTTTGTGGCCAGTGAAATGTCTTAAAGCTTGCTATATGTCTACTGGAACACTAATTATCCTACAACCAGCTGCTCCCTCCCCTTTGTTAAGTTTTACTTCTTCACTATATTGTTAAAACAATAAATGTTCAAGGAGTTGTCTGCAGTAGACCAAGTGGGGACGTGTGGACCTGTGCCCTCTAGTGGAAAATGTTTATTCATCCCTCCACTAACCAATTTAAGAAAACATATTTACAAGCACATACCAGCTTTGGACTCACAGGCTACAATGCCTTTAAAAAGTATTCACCCCCTGGATATTTTCATGTTTTATGGTTTGAATCAAAGTAGATGTGTTTAGGCTTTTTTAAGCTAGCCAACAAAAAGTCAATTCAATGTCAAAGTGAAACCAGATCTTTACGAACTGATCCAGAAAATTGAAATTCTTCTTTGCAGAACCGTTCAAGTTCTGTAAACAGTGATTGAAAAGCATTTTTTAAATCCTGCCACAATTTTTTAGATTGATTTCTGCACTGTCACTTCACCGCTTTATGGCATTAACATTGTTTTTTTTTTTCCTGTTCAGAGTTGATGCCGTACTGGAAAATGAAAGTTATCCAGCCCATTTGCTTAAGCTGCCTTATTTGGTGGTTTACTATAATGTTTTTTTCTTTTAAAATAACTGTTATGTTCATGCACATTTGACACAAGGTTGTTATAGTTAATTAGTAAGTGAGTAAATAAGTACAATAAGTACATACAGTTACAAAGAGACATATACAATATATACGCATACAAAATTGAAACTAATTAACTTTAAAAAGCTGACTAAAATAAAACAAAAATATAAGAAAATGTCTTTGGTTTTAGGCTTTGTCAGGTTGGTCAAATTTGTCAACACAACAAGCATAAGGAGGTATTAGTGCATATTGTATGTTTATTGAGACTGGGATGTCTACATGACTGTGACTGTGCTTTCACAAAGTGTTTGTGTTTGTGTTGTAATACCTATTCTGAACTTCTTAAATCTTGCCCCTGACAAATACCTACCCCCACTATCACTATAATTTATTGTGCTTTGTTCTGGTCGACACATTATGCAATCAGAAACCCAGAATTAGAATCAGCATGTAGTTTGAGATGCCAGTGTCTAGTGGTAAGTTAAACAGTGGTTGCATTTTGGTATGATTATGTCTGATAGTTATGATGATTAAGTATGGCAGGAAGGAAGAGCATAGAAGAAACTATTACTCCATACCATTCCGGCAAGTACTGCTACTACTACTACTATTACTACAAATAAAATAACATACATAAGACGTTTCTTTTTCAAGAAAGAAATTTACAATAAAAAATATGTAAAAATAAAAGAGTTGCTACAGGGTCAAATTTAGAATGGAATTGAGTGATATGAAAGGAATGTGAAAATTTTCACAATGTAACCATTATATGCAGTGTGCAATTAATAATAAAAATGAAAAATCACAGATTTGCAAATATAATATAATCTCTGGGAGATATCTGGGTGATACGTGTAACATTGCAACATACGAGCGTGTAACTACGGTTTGATAAAATGCAAATGAACATTAAGTCTCAGAACACTGTTTATTTATTTCATTATATAGTTACGCTTCTGCTGGTTTGATAAGAAGCTCGAATATGATAATGAAAACTACAATACCCATAAGTCTTGTATTTCCGGGGAAAAGGCGGATGTGTTGTCTGATTGGCTAGCAAACACCTTTCAAAAACAGTGAGCGGGGGTGCACTTTCCAGGATTGTCGAGGATTTGAATAATTTAAGGAGTTTAGCAGCAACCGTACAGCGATGTCACTGGATGATTATGTATAGCAAATTTGCTTTTTATCTGCTGTAAATAAAAGTGTTGCTCCAAACCGCTTGAAGTAAGTCGCCGTTAACTCTCTTAGTTAAGTTAAGCGAACGTTAAACGTTTGTTGAAGCGTCATGTTGTGATTAACGTTGGCGGTGGCTACGTTAAGCTAACACGCTTTATAGAATTTTCAAATGAACATAACTTCCTCTTAACTAACGTGCTTATTTATTTTATTTTATTTTTTACAGCTGTCGACATGAAGTGCTTGAAAGTGGACGAGTACATCAAGCGGACAGCCTCTGTGAAAGAGACGGAACTTTTACTTCAAGAACTCGAGGTTAGCATAACATGTAACTTAACGTCGTATTCCTCCCTCTGACTTTTAAACAGTTGGCTAACCCAAGATTAACTGCCTCCAACAGAGCCCGGTTTTGTTTGCTTCATTACATATAAGGCATGTTTTGTGTACAAAACACATTACAGTCAACAATAAATTAATTTGTTCATTTTTGCAGAATTATGTGAAGAGTCGACCTGGGCTTCAGGGTCGGACACTGTGTGACAGGGTCATCAGAGCCTGTAACCATCATCTTGGAGTTGGATCCCCTGACTTTGATCATATCAGTCAGTTGGTAAAGCTGGTGGAGCTTTCCCTTCATGGCTATGATATTTCTGCAGCGCTTGTTGCTCAGAGCAGTCCCCTGTACATGGAAAAGATCATTTTCCATATTGTGAAGAAGCTGAGCTCTCTGGAAGTTCACAGTCTATGCAGCCATGTAGCTGAAGTGCTTTACAGCAGGCTTACCCCAGCACAACAGGTATGAATAATTTTTGTTGTTTTTACAGAAGAATTCATCTAACTACATGTGTCGAACAGTATGTCCCACCTTAACTCTGCATGATTGTTTCTTTAGTGTTTGCATTAACACTGTTGCATGGTCCTGTAGGCTGATGACTACTGTGTTCTTGTGCGGAGCTGCTTCTCTGTCCTCTGGAACGGACTCGCTGCTGCCAAAGGTGGGAAGATCCTGAATCCCCGGGATAAACTTCACTGCCAGATTCAAGCCCTGAGCTTTCTCCTGCTGTTAGACACAGAAAGTGCAACTCCCTCCTCCTCCAAAGCTCCCATATACACAGAGGATGCTGTCGCTGAGTTTGAGAGGAGCTGTGACGTTCTGACAATGGAGGATGCTTCCTTTCTTCTGCAGGAAATACAAACACTTTTCCACAGATGTTGGAATGGTGATCGAGGCTGCGAGGGGGACGAGTCCAAGCAGCCTATTGTGACATCAGTTTTACATACGCTATCTGAAATGTTGCTCATAATAGTCAAGGTGCTTTGTAAGTCCAGCCACTACGATCTGGCTTCTACCTTTCTGAATGAAATTGAGAGCAAGGTCAGAGACTGTGCTGACTGTCAGTGTACAGCTCTGGTGCTCGGCAAATGGGCTGTAAAAATTCATTCTACAATGAAATCTAAAGAGGACAGTGTCCAGGCTTTGACAGAGTGTGCCAGGGCCTTGAGGTCTCTCTCAGCTGACTTAGGGGACAGAGAAGCTCATTCAGTTTTGGAAGGGTGCGAACTGGTGGTGTGGGCTGTCGAAAGTGGCCATAGCCACTCAGGTGGCTCATTGAGCGGACCTGTGCTCCTTGCCTGGTTTTCTTTTCTTGAGGAGCACCAAGAACGGATATCAAAGGTCCTAAAGAAGGTAGTCACTCACTCACTGTGTGTTTGTGTTAGAAAAAAAACTTGTGTGTGTTTGTATTAGAAAAGTTGTTTAAAATGATTATTAATCATTTTTGTTATTTTTCAAGCCAAAATGCCACACTTTTTTGTTGTTGTTGTTTTTTTGATATTACAGTTGTTTGACTGTCGTTTGACTAAAACAAGCAATTTGATACATCACTTAGGGCTGAATTAATGGAAAAATGTGCAAATTGTTTTCACAATTTTCTCACATTTTATAGACCAAACAATCGATTTGATAAAGAAAAAAATCAGCAGATTAAAAAGTTTTTTGAAGGCCATCAAAGTAGAATTTAGAGGATAAAATGTTTTTCTTCTTCTTCTTTATGTACAGAACTCAACATGCCAATCTGAGAGCAGCAGACTGCAACAGGCCCTTGGTTTCAGTATTTACCAAGGCTTTGTATTTGCTTATGAGAGCATGCTTGCATCACAGGTGAGACTACTTCTGTAAAAATCCATGGATAGTGACGATAGTAAAATGGGAAACAAGATGAATGTGATGCTGCCAAAGTTCAACCAGCGCTGTTAGATTTACAGTTTAGTTCTGATTGTGATTTGTTGTCCTTAGCTGGAGAAAAATGACACGTTGGACAGAGTGCTGTTGTACTGCCAATCCACAGCTGGACAGATGATGACTGAACTGCGCAAGCTGTCTAGTGATAGTCTTCTCATCAAAGCAGGTGATTACATTGTAGTTTTAATAATGCTCTAGTTGTTCATTTATGTTGTCAGAAGACTTTGAGTGTTTCTGAAATGCTTCCTCAAATGGAAGAGAAACATGTTATTACATTATTGTGACATTTTGTGATCCCCATGTGCTTTGTAGTGATTGCTGTTAGCAACTTAGCATGTGGATTGTACAACCGGCGTCTCTATGACCAGGCCTTCTCGCTTGTTGAGATCCTCTGCAAGGATCTATGCAAGAATTGTCCCGTCTCACTCTCAGTTGATAGGGTAAGTTTTTATCATGCATCACACTGTTTCAGTCTTTATAAAAACCCGGCATGTAGCAAGTTTTTTTTTTATTTTAAGAGATTTGGTTTAAGATGGGACCAAGCCTAAATCATTCTTTGTCCATTTGTAATTCATAATGATGTTTATATTATCATTCTCTAGTTGAACCGGCCCTTCATGCTGGCTGTGCAGACGTCTCGCAGGGCTGGACAGCTGGAGCGAGCACTAGACTGGGTGATCCTGTGGCTGAAAGCTCTAGGGGACAAAATCACTGTACACATGGCTGAACCGATCTCTTTGTGGGTGAAAACAAAGATGGATGCAGCACGTAACTCTGAAGAGGACATCCGACTGAGGTACAGACGAGTCCTAATGAAGTGGCTTATAGTAATTGAGTCTCAAAATTTTTAAATATTCTAAATATTTTTGCCGAAATGTATAAAGGCTAGCCTGTATAAAGGCTTCAACAATTTAGTTGTGGTTATTTTCAGGGAAATTAAGGAATAAGGGCTTAAAACTAATTTTAATCGTTTATTTTTAAGATGCAGTGACAACATTAAAGAGATTTCAGAGAATTTTATGAATTGAAAACAAAACCTCATAACTGTTTGCTTTGTCCTGTCACAGGACATTACGTGATGGTTTTGGTCCTGACGTCCCCGATGAAGGAGTAATGCTTTGCATTTTGGACGAAGAGTTGCGTGCCTATAAGGACGTGGCAGGGGACACGGCCCAGGAGCGTTACAACACTCTCTGTGATCTTTTGACCATCTGTCATGAAGAGAGCTCCCACACCCACCTGCGTGCTGTCTACCTCTGTGAAATGGCACAAGTCGTGTGCTTCCAGGATTTCAGTGAACATACTGACTGGTAAGAGCTTTATAAGTAATCCAGTGGACAATGATTTTTGATATTTGACACACATGCTTCTTTTAGAAAACATTTGTATCCCTGTCAGATTGAGATATTGATGTGTTTGTGTGTCAATCTGAATCCAACAACTCTTTAAAGAAAAGTTTCAGATGTGTGTTCTTGTAATGTATAGGGAGAACCTAACAGCATTCTCATTAAGCAAAGTGCGTAGTATGGTGGTCTCCTGTGTTAATGGTATTAATGGAAAAAGGTCAGTGCTAATACTCTTTGTGGCACCTCAGCAAACTTTTGGGTGTGACCAGATTTTGTGTTGGACATAGTGATTAAGGAAGTAATTGGCAGGAATGCTTGACCACAAAAAATAAACTTTCTAGGCTTTTCTGGTGGACAAGCTATATAATACCAACACAGTTTATAAATGACCTCAATTGTATCTTTGGCATTTTTGTAAGTCTGTGGTCCTGCGGAGCCAACAAGGGCAGCAGTCTGTTGTCTCATGTATTCATTATGTTTCTCTGTAACCACACAGCACTGCAGTTGATTTTACTCACGAAGCTTTACGACTTCTGGAAGAAGAACCAGAGACTCCAGAAAATGCAGACAGACTGAAGGATGACAAAGCCCACGCTTTACTTTGGCTCTATATCTGCACTCTTGAGAAAAATCTTCATGAGGTGAGCACCGTTGGATCGGTCATGATTTTGTTTAAATTTTTTTTATGAACTACTGTTTTTATTTTGTTACATGTGTTATGTTAATGTTTGTGTCAGTGTTCAGAATGTCATTTTCTCTCATTTAAATTGGTAACAATATGGCTTCTTAGAACTACTGTAAGGATAGACTATAAATCAGCTGTTAGCTGGAATTAAGTCTTGGTTTAATACTCTGACCAAGTGTCTTGTGATGAATAAATGATGTTTGATGTTGTTTGTTTTTTATGTTTGTTTGGGGTTTTTTTTGTTAGGCCATTGAGAGAGACAAAAAACTGCGGGAGGTGCGTGAGCAGACGCATTGTGTGGACAATCCCATAGGCACCAATGATTTTGATTATGAAGACAAGCAGAAGACTCAGGACAGCATCCTGGTCTATGAAGGCCTGCATTTCAGCCTGGCTGCAGAGAACAGTAGGAACCCCCTTTTTGATTAATTGATTATCCTACTATGTACTTCTGTATCATATGAATTATACTGTAACTATGTATCTTAAATAGCTTTATTATCACTTGCTGTCTTTATGTGATATTAATGCTTATTTTTTTCCCCTAAAGAGTTGTGCAAACCGTTGGAACAAGCGCTGGGTGAGTGGTCCACTCTTCTCCAGAGTCAAGCCCTGCCCTCTGTGAGGAACCCTAAACAGACCTGTAGCTCTATTGTTGTGACTGCAGCTCTCTTCAGACTCATGGGAAAGGTAACAATACAAAATGTCAATATCATTGTGGAAGGTTATCTTTGATTATTTTTGCTTTTACTTTCTCACCTCATCTCCAAATAGACTTCAATCTTCTATCAAATAAAAAACTCCTTACATTTTCCAAGAAGCATTATATACGAGAGAATTTTTAATGTATTCCCTGTTTGTTTGTTTGTTTTTTTTTGCCACAAGATGAAGGTACAACAATACACACAAGAATCAAAAATGAATAAAATTATATTGAATGTTGGAAAGGAAATACTATAATTTGATTTTTTTGGTATTTTATGGTGTATCCTGAGCTCAGGTTGTTATAACTTGTCTTCAGACCATTGTGTGTATGATCTGTATACTTATCTAATCTCATATTTTTCTTTTGTAGCCTCTAAAAGCTTTGGAAGCTTACCAACTTGCTATTGGACTCTCACGTCAACTTGCTGACGCCCAAGGATGTGCCAGCTCCCTCTGTCAATCAGCCAGCCTCCTCCTGGATGTGGGCTCCCCTGAACTGGCTTTGGTAAAGCAATTCTGTAATGATTATTCTTAGCAAACTGACTATATGTCCTTTCATATGAAAAACATGATTGGTCGATATTTGTTATGCTAATTTTTATTTTGTGACAAATTATTTCCTAATAAAACTAATATCCTGTTTTTAGGCCCAGATAGAACAAGCAGAGAAAATTCTAACCTCAGATACATCTGCTGAGGGACCTTCTTCTCTCTCCATGCTGGCCATTTTGTTGAAAGCTCAGTACTGCTACAGTACAGGACAGGTAGGCAACATGTGTGCTAGCACTATTTCTCATATTAACATTGTTATTGTCCTTTTTTTGCCAGTATATATGTTATTCACATTACCCCTCCACTGTTTGGACATATCACAGGTGGATCATGGTGTGCCATATCTGTGTGAGGTGCTTAAAGAGGTGAATGAGCAGAGACAGTCAAAGAGCTGGTACCTGCTGCGTGCTCGGGCCCTCCAGACCTGTAGCTCCTATCTGAGTCTGGACACGGATGAACTGCCACAAGCCCAGCGGGGTCGCGTCACACAGCACGGTTAGCTGAAGTGTTTTGCTACTCTTCATATAACCAGATGGCTTTTTGTTTTGATTCAGCATCAAGAGATTATAGAGCTGAAGATTGCAGCTATAACTGAGCAATGGCATACATTTGTGTATTTTAGGTATAAATAGCCCAGACACTGCCCTATACGAAAGTCTGAAGCTTCTCTGCAGCCTGCTGGTCACTTTAGTGGGGAAGGGCCTATACGGGACTAATGGCACCGGTTCAGAAGTGCGCTTCATTGATCAAGGTACATTTTTCTCACATGCACTAAAAATACGTGGAAAAACAACTAATACTTTATTGACATTTGTTGTAGTGCTGTCTGCCATGTTGATTTTCTTTTATCTTTGAGCAGGAGAGAACCTTGTGCTGAAGTGGCAGCTGCTCTCAGAGCTGTTAAACTGCTCTATGAAGATGGTGGCCGTGAGGATCAGCTGTGGGGCCATCAATGATGCCAGGCTCCAATGCCTAGAAGCCCTTAAACTGGCCATCAAGTTGCAAGCACTCAGCCAGTATGTACATGTACTATTCATGTTGGTGGGTTAAAGGAGTCCAAATTATTTTAATTGAATTTTCTTTTTGTTTGTTTTAGATGTGCTGAGCTGCTGGTGGTGAAAGCTGAGTTGGAGCTGATGCAGGGAGAGAGAGAGGAAAGTGGATTTGACTTAGACAAAGTCAGGAACCTCCTTGAACTCTGCACAGGTTGGTTAAATGAAGAGCAGTGGCATTACATTAAATTAGACTTTTATTGATATCTCACAGACCTGAGTTGAAATATTATTTTTAGAGTGACTTCAAAGTATCACTTTTCTTGAGCTACATAATTGACTTTGTTGTTTTCCTCAGATTTTTCTGATCAGGAGCAAAAGGCAGAAGTGAAAATCAAACCAAGGAAAGGTCGGCCAGCAAAGAAAACTCAGTCCTCCTTACCTACTTTGGAGGATGACTTTAAGGACATCCTGAGCACTAGGTGGATTTCTAAGGAACCTGTAGTGAGGGATCTAGACAGCTCCCCGCCTCTCAAAGCCCAGCCTCGCCGCTGGCTCTCCTCCCTGGTGCATGAACCTGATTGCCAGTGCCCCTGCTGCTCTGAGCCCTGTCTGGGTCGTGTTACTGCTCGCTGGGCAGCTGCACAGGCTGATCTGGTTCTCCAGCTAGATCCTGCTGAAGCTAAAGTCGGTTTGAAACTTCAATTGGCATCATTAGCCCGCTGTAAGAGCATCACTGCCAAACTTGGGGCAAAATTGGCTAAACTCATCCCTAACTGTGGCCCTGCTACAGGCTCCGCTAAACCCTCCCTGATGCAGGATGTGGTGGGCAGTGTGTACCTCCGCATGGCCCTTTCTGGGCTGGAGCCCAGGCTTACCAAGGTCTGTGCTATATGGAAAGTACTTGAGGCTGGCTTAGCTTTTGTTGATTCCACGCATTCTCCAGCACTAAGACCTGTGAGAGCAGGTCTAATGGTAACCAAAGCCATAGTGACTTTGGTTACCCTGGCTGCCAAAAAGAACTGCAGCCCAGAGGAGCTTTTCTCAAACGCTTGGACTTGGAATGCGCCAAAAGAAGAGCTGAAATCAGAGCAGAAAACAGTGCCTCCCACATCCTTGCTGAAGAAGCCTAAAAACCTGCATATTCCTGACAAAACAAAGGAGGCAAAGAAGGTCAAAGTCGTCAAGCCAAAGATCCAAGTAACAAGCTCCTCAACCAAAGGAAGGGGACTGGTTCCAATGACACCAGTAATAGCGAAGTCAAAGCCCTCTGTAAAGGAACTTGGCGCTTTTGACTTCAACACAGTGGTCCCTACTTTGGCCTGTACTCCTGTTCAAAAAGTGAAAGCCCCTGCTTCGGTGCAAAAAGCACCAAGGACTGCCCCTAAGCTACAGTTTCATGTGTATGAAGAGTTGTCGCCGGTTCAAGACAAAGCACAGCCTGTACCTGCTGCCCCCAAACGCACAAAGAAATCCCGTTTCAAGGTGGGCATCTTTTTGGAGTAAAGGTTTTAGTATTAGAAAAAATAAAGCTTTCTGTGCTTTAAATATCTTGCTTTAAATATTTTAATACAGGTGGAGTTTAGCGATGAGAGTGACTCCGAAGCCAACACTCAAGCAGAAGCCAAAGAAAAAACGGATGTCCCTAAAAAGCGAACCACTACGAGAAGAACTGTTCACAAAGGTAAAACGGCCCCAGATCCACCTGCTGAGAAGGTCCCACCCAAGAGGCAGACTAGGGGTAAGAGTGGCACCGCACTGCCTCGGCCCACCTCTTCTGAGGATGACGAAACTGTGGGCTGTCAGCCTACCGCAGCAAGAAGAGGACGAACCAGGAGGGAGCTGGCCAGAACCGAGATGGAGTGTATGGATGAGCCAGACAAAATGAGGACCATCGAGGAGGAAACTAACGATGTTCTGGACTTAAGCATTGAGCAGCTTAGGACATCAGACACAGAGACAGATGACAATCCTACTACAAGTAAAGATAACGGTATGTAACATAACTTAACACTTTCTGACATTAGCACAAATTAATAGTGCTTTAAATAAACTTGTTTACTAGTTAAGCTTTGGAACATCAACAAAAGGGTCAGATATGCACATTGGAAATGGCAAGATAAATATTGGCAATCAATCATACAAGAGATCTGATCTTTATTCACTCTCTTCAGACATAGATTTTGAGGTGTTGCGGCGGGATATTTGTTGTGATTTGGAGAGAGGCGACTTGTCTGGGCTGAGGAGCAGAGGTCAGCTGAGAGGCCCACAAACCCACCTTCCTCAACCAGACACCAAGCCAGGTGAGTGATACTGTATCTTTATAGTATAAAGTGTCCAATAACATGAGAGCCAAAAACAGAACATGTGTTCTGTAGAGTAAAGATAATGGTATTGGGACGTGTACAGTAAGTCACCTTATCCAATTTCTTCTGTAATTTTATTTATTTCAGACAACCTTTCTTTGGAGGATGTTCAGTCATTGCTCCGCTCAGCCTGGTTGGCTCTTCAGCACTTTCCCCCTCCCACCATCTACCCGACCCTCTGTGCTCTTCTGGCCTTAGCCACGGGACAGCAGGACCCCACAACTACAGCGATGCTGCATTCCCAGTCTTTAGGCATCTCAAATCGTCATCGCACCATCAGGCATTTAGCCAGTTGTCTCAAGTAAGCATGTGCTGTATAGTGTAAAGTCATAATTTTCCTCTTACCAACACTGTGGTCTATGATAAGATATCTAGAGAACAGTGTTGTCGACATCTGATAGTTCAAGGGTGACGTTTTCTGTAACTACAATTGATTTTAAAGATTGTTGAGTAATCCCTTTGCTTTGATGTGTTTATTTTATCAGAAAGCTAAAAAAGACGTCCAGTGAGCTGGCAGACAAGATGGATGCCCTGAGCCTCGATGAACATAGTCTGACCTCTACTGAACAGAGGTTGTCTCAGTTGGAGAACATCTTTTCCTTTCCAACTGCTGACTCTTCAACCTTCCCCCAGAACCACTGCCAGGAGTTTATGCAACAAATTCAGCACCTTCCCCAAGGTAAGATATCAGTATTGTTACATTGTCTTTTTTTGAAATGTAATTAGCACACGTGAATGCATTATGGGAGTTAAAATTGATGGCTCTAAAAATTGAACTTTTGATCTCAGAATAGATTTTGATAGGTTTGAGATTCTCAGTTATCATTTGTTAAACTTACATACTGCATCTGCTAACTGTATTCAGAGTCCAATTTAGTGAGTGTGCACATTTTTCTGTCGTGTCCGTAGCCCAGAGATTTAAGTGAGAATCCTTGATGCTTTCATGTTCTCTGAGAAGAGTAAAAGCAGAGTGTGATCTGCGTTATACTTGTGTAATATATTTCTCTCTATGTATGCTTTTCTGCTACAGGGGTAACTGTGTGTGTGATGTCAGTGCTTGGAGTAAAACCACGGGAGATGGGTGATGGTATCATACTGTCACGTCTTGAAAAGGGATCTGCTCCTGTCACCGTTCACATCCCCACCTCCAAACAGCAGGTCAGGACATACAAACCAAACTCCAAGTAGAATGCTAGACACAATCGAAATTCATGTCCCCCTCAGTATAGATTGTAATAACTTTAGTGATCTCATAACTTTTTATCAACTGCCATCATCAGGTCTACATTTTAATTTGTCCAATACTTTGGTTCATGACCAAATACCCACAAAACAAATGGCATTTGACACATGTTAGTACACACCAGCATGCTAAACCATGATTGTGAGCATGTCAGCATGCTGAAGTTTACTCAAGGCATCACTGTGCCTCATAGAATACCTCACTCCTTGAATTAAACAGTGACAAGAGCAGCACTAGAATAATAAGTAAAAATATCATAATACTATCATGTGCAAGAAAATTACACGAGTCCTTCCCTGTCCTAATTAAGTTAAAGACAGTTCCTACTTGTTAGAAATGTGCATAATATATGGTGAACTTTAAGAAACATTTATGATCATCCCAGATGATTACTTTGACTTCCTTTTGTGTTTGTGTGTTTTTCAGCACCCTATAAGTTGGCTGGTCCAGGAGATGGATAGTATTCAGGTGGAACAGAAGGCTGTGAGCTGCGTGTCTGAGAAAGCCAAGTGGTGGGAGGGCCGCAAAGCACTGGACTCTCGAGTTGAGGTAAGTGGTGAGGGACAAGGACACTACTGGGGAGTGTAAGAGGTCTGCAACATAAAATTGTTCAATTCTACTCAGACATATTGTAACTAAATTTCCAGGCATATGACATGGAGTAATACTTTTGATTTTAGGAGAGTTTGTTTTGTCTAACTGTCCTCTTATGCCTCTTTCAGCACCTGTTGAAAGAGATGGAAGGATTGTTGGGATGTTGGAGGAGCTTTCTTCTACCCCTTTCATCAGATCCTAAGCTCTCCAGTCAGGCCCAGCACCTTTGCAAGACCTTGTCTGCCAGAGGAGTGACGGCCAGTGAGGAGATGTTGAAGGTGTGTTTTGTTTTTTCTTGTCTGTTCTCGCCTTTTGTTTCCAAAAGCAGTTGGAAAAGGAAAATCAAAGTAACAACCATTTACACTTCTGACTTTTGTTCCAGGCTTTGCTGTCTGCATCTCCTCTGCTCTCCCAAGAAGACCTTAAAAGATTTGCTCTGGGAGTTTCTCCACAGTGGGACCTGGAGTGTGACCAGCTTCTCCATTCAGCTGTTTCCCAGTTCACAGACAGAGAGGAGCCTCGCGGTCATGTGGTTCTCATTCTCGACAAGGTGAACTTCATCAACTCCATCAAATACTGAATTCTCCTATAGTTTGATTTTTACAGTAAAGGGCTCTTTGAGAGTCACAGAGAGCTGCATAACACTATTACAATATGTCCTATGTGAGACTGGATAATCTTTGATGCTAAGGTGTAGAAGTGTCAGCTTCTGTTCTGTTTCCTGTACAGTACCTTCAAAAGTTGCCATGGGAGAGTATCTCCATCTTAAGGTCTCACTCTGTGAGTCGGATGCCGTCTCTGCACTCACTGATTGGACTGAGTATTCAGAAAGAGGTATGATAAAGCCCTATAACTGTTCCAATATTTCCTGTGGTGCAGATGTTCACTTGCTTTCTGTTAAGTTCAGTGGTTACTGTGAGTGTCAATCTTCCCCGTTTTAGACTGAACCTCAGTCCATCCTGAAGCACGGTGTGGATACAAAGAAGGTGTTTTATGTACTGGACCCTAATGCTAATTTAGAAAACTCACAGGACCGATTCAAGGAATGGTTCAGCAGGTGAGATCAATACTCATGAAAAGTTAAAAGAGAAGTGTTTGATTTCTGTGTGTTTTTCTGTCTCTGGTCTGTTTCCTTCTCATTTATTACATTACTATTCTCCTTAAAGTAAACTGGACTGGGAGGGTGTGTGTGGAGTTGCTCCTGACTCAGGTCAACTGGAAGAAGCTGTTGCGACGAAGGATCTATATATGTGAGTTTGGAAGGAAACCGAGGACACAATTGTTGCATTCTTCAGGAATACTACATGTTGAATATCTGAAAGCAAAGTAAACGCAGCATTATGGAATAAAATATGTAGCATTGAAGTAAGTGAAAAGTTTAAAACCTCAAAAGGCTTACTGAAAATACTGTATGTTGTACATCAAAATTACACACATTGATAAATGGTTTTGTTAAACAAATCCATCATGTCTGCATATAAATATTACAGGAGTGTAAGATATAAGCAATATTACAGTGGAAAACATGTTTGTTCCATATGAAGCACTTGATAACCCGTTTGCTTTATATCTTCTCTGTCCATGTGCCTCTTGTCCCGGGATACTTTAGTTACGTGGGTCATGGTGCAGGTGCGCGGTTCCTAGACAACCAGGCGGTCCTGAAGCGGCAGATGAGAGCAGCCTCTCTGCTCTTTGGCTGCAGCAGTGCTGCTCTTGCAGTTCGTGGGGATCAGGAGGGACAAGGCATCCTCCTCAGTTACCTCATAGCAGGCTGGTGAGACATCTCTACAATTCAAACACTCGCAGTTGAATAACGATTAGTTAACATATGTAGTTTTTGTGAAATCATAAAATTGGGTTGGAGATGTTTTTATAGCTTGATGTTGCAGGTTGATAAAGCTGTCAAAACAGATTTTTCTTTTTTTATAGTGCAGTTTTGTATAAAGAATAAATTGGCAACGTAATGAATTGAATTTGTTACAAAACAAATCAACTTTATGACAACAGCATTTGAAATGATACAGTAGATTAATAAAGAGCAAACTAAATGCTGGTTCAGGAATCATCTGAACAGGACTGAGTCTAACAATTAAGTGAGAAGCCATACAAATCAATGTTTTTGAATATGAAGATAATACAACTGCTATAGAGCTTTACTTTTCTTGAAACTAATATAATAGTATGAAGAATATTTATGGATTATTATGTGGAATACTTTATTGAACACTGCACAGGTCATTTATGGCTATTTCTTTTTTTTTTCCATAGCCCTTTTGTTTTGGGAAACCTGTGGGATGTGACAGATCGGGATATTGATCGTTTCACCAAAGCCTTGCTAGAATCCTGGTTATCTGCTGGGTCAGGAGCTCCCCTCCTGGATTATATGGGCCCTTCACGTCAGGCCACATTCCTGAAACACCTCATCGGCGCTGCACCTGTGGTCTATGGCTTACCAGTCCACCTGCAGTAGCTAAAATGTGTCTGAAAGCAAGATGTAAACATTCTATGCAGTATCTCAATTTTATTGATTCAGCACAGAAGCTGAAGGACATGATACTTGAAGTTTATTGGGGATTTTTTTCCCCCCAAGTTTTAGTGCACTTCAAGAACTGCAGTTTCTTTATTTAAAACAATACATTTTAAACCAATGTTATTATAGAGTGAATGTGTTTTTAAATATCTTTTTAATTTTTATTGAGTGTCTCAATTAACTTTTAAAGTGTTGAATTGAACAACAAATTTTGAATAAAAGTGTTAAAACTTGTCATCGTCTCTACTGTGGAAATTATTTTGCAATGTTTGCATTGAGTTGGAACCCCCGAAACTGAAATTTTTGTATTTATAGTAATATCTTGTGAGAACAAGATAACAAGGTCCATTTACTGAGGGAACAATTTGATCACATAAGTTCAATATTTTGTAAGTACAACATGTGGATCTACGTCTTTTCCCTGCAGTACTGTGTTGTCACAAGATTAAAAATTTGGCTTCACACATTTTTAAAGATGTGTTGACAATTATAAGGGCAAAAATCCGAAGATATGATGCAGGGGCATTTGGTTGGCAACTCGTTCTGTTGTGGTTTCAAGCTATTTTGGATGTAAATGGTATGTGGAGATCAAGATGCAGATGGTCAGCTCTAATGATGATGGTGTTCTCAGCCAAACTGGATGAACAGGTCAAAACGAAGTGCCACAGACTAATACTGTGAAAGATGAGGGATACTAACATCAATATCAGATCATTTAATCTCAAAGTTTCATTTGGATGTAGAGCTGCAACAATAAGTCAATCGATTAACAGGAAATTCAACGGCAACGATTTTGATAATATTTTAAGCTTTTAAAGTATGAATGTTTTCTTTTTTTTTTTTATAGTATTTTCGTTTCTGTCATGATGAACCCACTGTCTTTGGGGTTTTGACTATAGATGGCCAAAACAAGACATTTTGAAAAGGCTTTTTTTCACACCCGCATTCTGCGAAGACCCGCCCCTACTTCTGATTGGCTCTGACACTGGTATTCTTACCTTAACTCGAC
The DNA here is from genome assembly GCA_029490765.1 of Euthynnus affinis. Taxonomy (NCBI): domain Eukaryota; kingdom Metazoa; phylum Chordata; class Actinopteri; order Scombriformes; family Scombridae; genus Euthynnus; species Euthynnus affinis. The sequence continues at coordinate 15,296,352 of CM055840.1, read as the reverse complement.
CATCATTCCTGAATCCAACCAATCTAACCAACGAAGGTAACGAGTACTAGCCAATCAGAGGCAGAGTAGGGCGGGTCTCCACAGAATGCGGGTGGGAAAAAACTAGGAGAAACAGCTGCATTTTAATGTGGAGCGGCGCTGTTTCAGACTAGTGAGCGTCCATCTCCATCACCCGGAAACACAATCACAAACGGTCATTTTCACATCACGCTCCCAACATGGCAGTGAATCTCGCGGACCTCTCTCTGCCTCAGCTTGAGGGACTAAAAACCCAACTAGATCAGGTAAATTAAATCAGTTTAATACATTTCCGCTGCGAATGTATTCTTGTACATCGATTGTATGAGACCGACGGGGTTTTATGTAGCTAGCCTTAACGCTACAGACGTTAGCTGTTAAACATCCAGTCACACGGTGTGTTACGTTAGCTTAAATAATGTTGACTTGTCTTGTCATTTTACGCCTTTCTTTAACGCACATATGGCTGCATTTGCCACTAAAAATATATTCGGAACAAATGAATTTGTCCGCTTGGTGATTAATCGGCTAATGTTCATGTTTTTCAGGAAATTGAGTTCTTGACGTCTTCAATAGGTCAGCTCAAAGTGGTCCAGACCAAATATGTGGAAGCTAAAGATAGTTTGAATGTCCTGAACAAAAACAATAAAGGTGAGTACAATATCAAACAACAGTAAAAATACTCCGCTCATTATGTGAGAATGGTTCATATATGTTGAATACACCTAATCAGCTGTACACAGTTCAGTCACAGTAATGTGAATAAAACAGAGCTGCAACTAACAATTATTTTCATTAATGAGTAGTCTGTCCATGATTTTCTCGATTAATTTCTGGGTCTATGAAATGTCAGAAAATGATGAAAAATGTTTATTACTGTTTCCCAAAAGCCAAGATGCAAACCCAAAGATACTCAGTTTACATACATTAATCGATAAAAATGACTTAAAACAACTATTATCAAAGTAGTTGATGATTAATTTTTCTGTTGATCAACTAATGGTTGCAGCTCTAAAATAAATTCTTCTACTTACAGGGCTCACTGTAAATCAGAAGTTGTCAAAGTGGCCTGTGTTGCAAAAAAATATGCCTTGTGTCTTTAGACATGTTTTCAGTTTGATTAAAATTGGCAATTTTTCTTCTCTCTCATACAGGAAAAGAATTACTCGTGCCTCTTACAAGTTCTGTATCCTTCTGTTTCAACCAGCAGATCATATTTTGCCTTGTATTTGTAATATTTTGGAACCTATGCTTTAAATGAGTTTGTGTGTCTGCATGATATATATACTGTATATGTTTGCCCTTGACATTGCTGATTCTCAGATGTACGTCCCTGGAACATTAAATGATGTGGAGCATGTTTTAGTGGATGTGGGGACAGGATACTATGTTGAAAAGGTAAATATATTTGCATTTAAAAGCCCAGAAATACTTAAATCACGTACAAAATCATTTATTTTAATTTGTTTAGATTTGTTTATATAGAACAGATGACATTTTATTTATAATCCTGCATTTGTCTGTTTGGTAGAACGTTGAGGACTCAAAGGGATTCTTCAAACGCAAAATAGACTTCCTCACAAAGCAGATAGAAAAAATTCAGCCAGCACTTCAGGAAAAACATGCCATGAAACAAGGTGAGCCCAGCAACAGAGACATTCTCTTCCTTATTGTTTTACCAAATATTTTGACTTTTTTTTTTTTTTTGCTAAAAGGTTTGCATCACAGTGAAGTGTGTGAGCGTTTGAACAGAGGCATGATTGTTTTGACTCTTTACACTTGTACACTGGATTTTAAATTAAGTGATAAAGTTCAAGTTTAAGGCTTTACTTAAAGGGTGATCACATCCGTATCCATGAGAAGTGAGTAGGCTGTTGCAGCCCTTTCTATACATAGTCTCCTCTGGATGGTGTGTTATACATGCTGAAAGAAATTTGCAGTTCCACATAATGCGTCAGACCACAGTTTTTTATTACCATTTTTTTTATTTATATGGTCCAGTTCTGTGCTGAATACTCCAGGCCATTGTCAAAAATCAGACAATGACTCGGCCTGCTCCAGTTACCTCTATGGATGTATTTTTTGGTTTTTTTTCCTTTCTTTTTTTAAATGATATTCCACCTTAACCTCACCTTACCCTTCAGTTAAGGACGAAGGTGGCACACCTATTTACTGTGTACACTGTGTTCTGTCTTGCAGCTGTGATTGAAGTAATGAACGTGAAGATCCAGCAACTACAACAGAGCCAGCAGTCATCAGTTGGGACCACCAAGGCTTAATGAGGACACCTGTTTGAACTCTTCATTATTGGGGAGTTTTTGAATTTGTATGCACAAAAAGAACAACTGCTGTTGCAGGAGAGGAAAATTCCCTCTGTTAACCTAATGAAGTCATGTTAAATATCCAGGAATAAAAAAAAAACATTTTGTTTCTGACTTAGTAAGTATAAAAACCTTGTCACCAAGAAATTATAAGTAGGCCGTTGTCATGGTAAAGAAATAATGTGTACATGGTTGAATTTTTTTTATATTATTTTAAATGGGTGTCCCATGTAGTTTGCAAAATTGAAAAGGTCACTGTGCATTCAAGGAAAATTAAACGTTTTTTTTTCACTGTGATTTGTTCCACTCTCAAGAGCTTCTCTATCATTTATCAGACTTTGTGAATATTTTGACAAATGAGTTAACCGAATTGTTTCAAGACCACTATTAAGGCCCTGCACACCAACACGGGTGTGTTCTTTTATTCTGATTAATTAGACCTCTGCTCAAGTTGCCTGACTAAGAAGTCTATACATGTCCACACAGTCTTGAGAGATTTAATCAGCCGCAGGTGAAATCACCTGTGTGGGTGGATGTGCAGGTCCAGAGGTGAGGAGTAGTATCTGCCCTGCGCAAGCTGATCCCAGTACAAACATGGTTAAAATTCAATATCTGAATGTTTCTACCAAGATATGCTAACGATCTGGAGGCTTCTTCATCTTAACTCTTGCCATTTTCTTCGTTATAAGTTTTTAATGCTGTAGTATTTTGAGATTCACTGTGAAGTAAAACTTAAAGGCATTATTATCATTAAAGATTCAAGGCACACTAGCATAGCTTGCAACACAACTGTTTACTTGTGTAAATTCCAAAATTTGTCAGGCTTTAGATGAGACTTGATTCTATTATTTATCAGTTAATATTTTTACACTGTTTTGGTCATGTTAAAATGGGTCTGAATTGATACTTAATCAGTGAAAAACATAAGCCTTTAACTGTATTTATTATTAGGATATTTTTCATCCCTAAATGGCTCCGTTTAACTGTTATGACACCTAATGAATCCTCCTGGTTATAATCGTTTTGTTATAAATCAGTAATATTAACACTATCCGTGGTGTTATGATGCGACAGAAATTGACAAATTGGTGTGATGTTGGTACTTAGATTAATTTAAGCAGCTGTGAATTTTTTATTTGTATAAGACATTTTTAAAATAAGTGAACACATGGTGGGAAGTAATAATTTTAAAGAAACAGTTATTGGTAGTTGATTGTATCGTAATTTCCTTTTTTTTTCAGGATGAAACTTCCTCCATATCGCATCCAGACTTTGCATGGGGTCATATCACTCCGCTTGGAGGTTACAGTGTGGAGTCTGTTTGCAATATTAAGTATAAATATATCAGATGTTCCACAGCATATTAATTAGTTTTGTTACATCTTTACTATAAGGGTAGGGTAGTTTTCATAAGAGCATCAGCTTCACCGTGGTGTTACCTCACCAGAGGTCATCGTCAGTCGTTGCTACGCTGCGTGGTTAGCGTTGCTGTTGCCGGGGAGGTAGTTAGCTGTGGAGGCGGGGTGCTGCCTGTTGGGACGGACGGACAGAGGACGCAGCTGTCACATGCTGGATGAGCGGTGCCGAGAAGCCGACCTGCGAGATGAGGAATTGAGCGGAGGAGCATATTTCGTAAAATGGGAAACGTTTTTTACTAAACAGTGAAACAGCCGTCATAGTAGACAAAGTTTTTGCCTTGTCAAGTTGTGCTCCGCGCGGACGCACCGTTTGGACCGGCGTACGTTCGGCTGTTTAAACAGCAGTTACCGGGGAGACGGTAGTTAGGCGAAGAAAGCGACGACGGGCCACTGACTGTAAAGAAGTGCGTGTGGTATTTTAAGAGCTGCCTTCAAAGGAGAATAAAACCGGCCGCAGCAATTTAATCTCCGGTGAGCCGAAGAGGACATCATCATATAAGGCGAGGATCAAAGCAGCATGGTGAGTTTGGGGCCTGGAAGCGGCCACGCTAGCTAACATGCGACAACCTGTTTGCGTCGTTCCTCCCATTTCAAGCACATCCAAAACGCTTTAACACGCTCCGGTAACTTAAACATCCAAGTTGGTTGTTAATTGGCGTTTATGCTTATGACTTTTCCGACTTTATTTACATGAGCGGATAATTATGTCACTGTTAAACGCGTCAAACCAATTAGCCAAGGGTCGCAGTGTAAAGTAAGGCCGGGTGTATCTGTGCTGCTAGTAAACATAAGCTAGTTAGCTAAAGTCGGGTATTTATGGTTTCGCTGGTTAACATATGGCAGACGGCGAGACAAGCCGTCCTGCAAACACGTGTCCAAGAACATGTTGGATTGAAATGAATAACGAGAAATATTGTTCCATAACAAGTTGCATTAATCATATAATTAAATTACCCCACGGTCAATGTGCAGCGACTACTACACGTGATTAGTGTTAAATGTTAGCCGTTACACAACTGAAGCTGAAGAGCTATCAAAGAGTTCCGTGATAAAGGTCATGGCAGTGTGCCGCGGACACGGCGGCGTTAAATAACTTTGAAAGAGCAATGAAGATTATTTTAGAATTAATTAGAAACTCCCATATCAGCTGTATTTATTCAGACGTACATGAAACGATAGCCTTTTCGACATAATCGCGCGATATAAGTTGCAGGGGCACGTCGCCGCCATGTGCTCTTTTCTTCCTGACCCTCAAAATAACGTCTCTGCCTTTTCACCGCTAAACCCGGGGTAGCTGAATTGTCACTAAATTGTGGGTCGCAGACATGATTGTCTGAATGGTTGTGAGACTTCGATCCATTCATTGGTTTAAGCTTCAATGACTGAAGCAAACTCGACGGTTTTTGCAATGGATGACAGGTCAAAATGCCTTGCTGAAGTCACGCTGGAGCTCAGAGGCGGACCCGCGCCATGTATGGGTACATGTGATCGTTATGTGAGGCGGAGTTAGCGGTGATGAAGGAGCCAATGACAACACGACTCATTGTGCGTGTGTGTGTGTGTGTGTGTGTGTGTGTACACTCTCAGGCCTTGTAAAGACGGAAAACTGGATTAGAGGATCTCTGGTGAACTAGCCTCATTCATTGGATTGGCTCTGATATATTTGGATAAGGGAGTTACTTGTGAATGTTGCAGGGGTGTAATGCTGTTTATTCTGAGGTGTGTGGATGTCTTGCAAAATCTGCATTCATACTATATTTGTTTTTTAAATAATTGCATGCTGATCTTTTTCTGAGTTACCACCTGGGTTTTTAGTTTTTTAAACTCTTACATCAGGGAAAAATACTTAATAAATGAATATAAGTTACTAAGGATGGATGTTATTTTGCTAAAAAAAAAACAAAAAAAAAACAGGATTTGAATTGTTGAGTGACTCATGTTTATCAAATGATCTTGTTTGAAGTCTGGACATTACCTGCAGGAATGGAAAGTTTGCATACCAGCAGTCATCTAGTAGAGACTTGTGTATTTGATGTTGTTTTTATGTACTGGGAATGTGATGCTCAACTATTTGAGCTTCTTCTACTATTTGTAATTTGACTGCAAAAGCTTTTGAGTATTTCATGTTTCAAATCTCTTAACTGCAAAATTTCAGCAGCAAGCACATACATGTTGTTCAGAAAATGTTGCGTTTTCTTTTTTTTTTTTTCCTGTGTAGACTGTGTGTCTGTGTAGTTTGACATGGTAGTGGTAGAATTTGGCAACCAGAAACGATATTGAATACTGATTTCTTCGAATGACTCATAGCAAGATAGAATTCAGTTGCAGCGCAGCCGACCCAGACCTCCACAGTTTGATTTAACATATCATATCCCATCATGTAAAGGTGCAAAGTTTCAAAACAGGAGGATGATCAAAACACTGCACGAACTGCACTGATGCATTTCCTGTAACATACTGTATTGGGTGTGTGCTCAAGGTTGTTTTTTTTATGACTCACAGTATATTCTTCTAATCATGCAGGTTACCACAAAGGGAGCAGGTCTGAACCCTAACGCCAAAGTGTGGCAGGAGATCCCCGCCCACCAGAATGACATCCAAGATGGGACAGACAATTCTTCTTGGCTGCAAACCTACCCTCCTTCTGCTGAGATGACTGAAGGTATGTGTTTATCACTTCTGTGTGTCAGAATGTTTTCTAACTCTTCAGCATCTAGGTTATAGATTATATTATTTCCATCTTCTATTTACATAAATGCTTCAGTAATCTAGACCAATCCCTTGTCTCTCCTGCGCTGACAAAGCACTAAAGCCATAGAAAATGAAGTACAGGGATAAGTCTGCCTGTGTGACACGTATAGGCGTGTGTAGCATTTATAGAATATTACCAGGATTTTAACTCTTGTTCTCAGGGTTATGCAATAAATACAAAACACGAGAAAGCTTGTTAAGAGGATTATATGTCGTTGTCTAAACATGATGGGTATTTCACAACCGTTTTTGTTACTGCTCGTCTCCTTTGTTAGGTTACTCAGACGTTTCATCTTCAGGGGGTAAAGAATGTGACACAGCATATCCCGACACCACTACTGACTTTGCCTATGTACCTACGGAAGGTGTCGTGAATGGCGTAGACCAGACTGATGTAGGCTATTTAGTCTTTGAGTCCCAGTGCGAGTCGCCCGTAGATGGTGATGCTTCAAAGGAACAACCGATGTCTGAGGAGAGCCTAAGAGAGTCTTTGAAGAAACAGCTTGAGTTCTGCTTTTCAAGGTGAGTAGTATTATTCTGTGGATGTTTTTTCAATATGGTGTATTCTGAAGGGTGCTTATATAGGGTCATTCTTTGCTGACTGAAGACTGTTTTCATCCAGTTTGATTTATTCAAGTTGACAGTTTTGATTAGATGTATTACAGTTGTATTTGGTGGGAGGACTTTGAAGGTCTGAAGGAAATCTTTAATTATGAATGGAAGGATTGATGTATAATATCTTGTTTTCCACCAGAGTTGTAATGTTGGAAATCTTCAAAAAAAAAATTTAATGTTGTAGAAAGTGTGTATAAAGATTTTGTATGATGTTTACATTCAGTTTTGTGTTGGGCATTTCCAGAGAAAACTTATCGAAGGACCTGTACCTGATATCCCAGATGGACAGTGATCAGTTTGTTCCCATCTGGACTATCGCTTGCATGGAGGACATCAAAGCCCTCACCACTGACATGGACCTCATCCTGGATGTACTACGAGGTACTTGTGCTGCCGTCTTATGTTCGAGCTTAAATACTGTTTAAAACAGAAGTGGAATGAGGCTTTTTGTCGTTGTTGCTGTTGTGATGGGTCTCCTGTAGCCAATTTGGTATACTTGTACTCAGTGTTAATAGTTATCAAAAATAGCTCACACAAACAACTTTAAAAGTAATGTGCTGCGGATGTGTGCCAGACTATAGTGGTATGAGGTGCCCTCAAGCTACTTCAGCTGAGGAAAACACTCACATATAGGTTGTGTCTTTGTTACAGCCTCTCCCATGGTGCAAGTTGATGAAATGGGTGAGAAGGTTCGGCCAAATCACAGCCGCTGCATCATTATTCTGAGAGAGGTGCCAGAGACGACACCAGTTGAGGTAAATAAAAACCCCATAATGCAAAGTTAGCACGGTCCTCCACTACATTCGCTCATCTCACTGTACAGTCAATCCTCCTAACAAGAAGTCGGTAATAGACAGTTTTACTTTGGATTAATTTGTTGTGGTGAGTGTATCAGGAGTCATAGATTGCTTATTACAACAGAACATGCAGGGAGGCCTGATGGAAGATATATGTACGAGTTCAGTGTGTGATATGTGCCTTGCATCTCTTTCACAGGAAGTGGAGGCTCTTTTTAAGAGTGAAAACTGCCCAAAAGTGTTAAGTGCTGAATTTGCACACAACAGCAACTGGTACATAACGTTTCAGTCGGATATGGATGCACTACAGGTATGTTTCCTCATTAATAACTGTGTGGTTTAGTAGAAGTAATTCTCCTGGGAATTAGTTACTGATTTTATGACAGTTTTAGTATATAATGATATAAGATCACAATGCAGCACAGTTTTGGTTTTTAAATGCTGGTTTTCTGTTAGTTACTCATTGGATGTGGCTGTCATTTTCACTGCTCTGATTTGGTTTTCTGCTCTCGGAGTGAGAGGTGAAGAAGGCATTTACTTTTTAAATGAAAAGGGAACAACACAGATTTTAATTTTGTTAACACTCATTTTTTTGTCTTCTCTGTTCTCAGGCTTACAGATACCTAAGAGAGGAAGTGAAGACCTTTCAAGGAAAACCAATTATGGTGAGTTTGGTCACTGAAAGGCATAAACAATGATTGACTTAATTGACAATGCTACAAAGTTTTATTCTCGTATTGGATTGTTGCCCACTAGACACTTGCATGGGGCTCAGCAAGCCTTGTGTTACACAAGACTAGTTGTGCTGTCAGCTGTCACGTCACTACTCTGGGCTAGGATTGTTTGGCTAAGCCATAGCCTCGGCAGTGACCTTGGGATTTGTGTGTACCAAGACTCGATAAGCAAGGAGTAAATCCAGTGGTCTCTGCTCCAGTGTTTGCAGATACAGTTCTGGTAGACAGTTTGATTGCCCTCCTTATCATAGTGTGACATTTACCCTTGCGTTTCAGCTGGACTTTGATTTGACCTTGTGTTCCCTGTGTTTATCCTTTGACGTATTAATGGTCCTGTGTGAACCCCAGTGATGATCAGTATCGCGCTTGGAAGGACCCATATGCACTGTGTCTGGCGGGGAGGAACTTTTTTTTTTATCTGTAGCTCTCTTTTCACAAATCTACTGTATCTCTGCTGCTTCTATTCTTTATCTCTACTCTCCCTCATCCTCCTTCACCCCCTTCTCCCCCCCCCCCCCCCCCTAGTCAGGGCAGTGTTTTATGGCCTAATGACCGTGAGATTATGAGATCTGAGGGGACTAAGGGACAATAAACAAGAGCTGCAATGTTACCCATCACAGGTACAGCAGAGGCGTCACATCTTTACTCATGACAAAAACAAATGTCTAATTCTGTCCTGTCCTTAATTTTCCCTTCAGGCCCGCATTAAAGCCATTAACACGTTCTTTGGGAAGAACAGCTTCCGCAGTGTGGACTTGAGTGCATACAATCAGCACACCCAGCCACAGGCTCCATATGGCTCCCACGTCTACATGCAGCAGGTGTACAGCCCGCAGCAGCAGTTCCCAGTGTACCCCGTGGTGTCTCCTTCCTGGAACCCTTCAGTACCCTTCAGTACCCCTTACTTTGAAACACCTCTGGTGAGAACCTGTGGGAGTCACAATGTGTATTACAAAAAGTTACTAAGTTCTTTTTTTTTTCTTTCTTTCTTTCTGGATCAGTTGTGTGTAAATTGTCTCCCTTTCTGCCTTGGTGGTATTCAGGCACCTTTCCCCAACAGTGGATTCATGAATGGTTACAGCAGCCCTGGAAACTACAAAGCAAACTCAAACTCCATCAACACCCATCGACCACGAAGCCGGTAGGTGCAAGTCACACATTACAAGACCACTCTCATTTACAGTAGTGCTTTCCAGTCATAATTAACCTTTTTCGTTCATAAAGTCAATCACATTTGGTGCTTATGTTCAAGGATATTTGATTTGTCGCTTCCCCTCTCACGGTCTTGTTAATATATTTAAGGTGTTAAAGTTGTATTACTTTTGATATCAGTGTTTGTTTGAATTTGGCCCACATTAGGGTTGGTTTCTGGTTTTGCCGGGTTTTTGTCATTATGAGACATCTAAATGTCTCACATAAAGGCTCCATCACTGACAGGGTCAGCTGCTGCTGGACACCAGAGACTAGTTGGAGGAGGTAGGCTGACCCGGGCTAATGGTGCAGATCTCACTGATAACCTGGATAAACACGGTCTGGCTGCTAACGGTTATAAAGCTCCAGCTAGTTAGCATGGCAAGCATAGTTAGCATAACATAGCCATGCTGTACCCTGCCGTACACACAGCACCTTTGCATAAGAAAAAAAGTTAAGTTGAATGGTTGTTGTGAGAAATAAAAACATAATGTGTCACTCAGTTGTCCTTACTCATTATGTTCCACCTGGGAGTGGCTGAGTCACATGCAACACCCAGCGGTAACATTCGGTATTACCAGTCCAGTATATTCAAACTGGTTTGACGATTTTTACACCAGCCAAACCCTAGTCCATGTCAGGAAGAAATAGAGCCTTGGCCTGTGCCAGTCATTTACTCTTTTTTTGCCTTTGTGTCATCATGAGTTTCTTCTTATACTTGCACAACTGTAAAATATCAACGTTCTCTTTTTGTGTGGTAAAGCTGATGTTCAGTAGTTTCTGAAATGTGTGTCCTTTGTGTGTTCCCAGAAACCATGTAAAGTGTCACCCTAGGCCTGCTGATGTGCCTCCCTCTTCTTCTTTGGCTCCGGGGACCCTGATGGATGGCCTGTCAGGCCCCTTGAGTACACAGCCGCTCCAGACATCAGGGACACTGTCTGGCACCACTTCAGAGCCAGTCGGTCTGCCGTCCCTCAGCCTTAAAAACTCTTCTCCACAGACCGCTGTACACAGTGGAGATCTGATAATGAATGGACGGGCCAGGTGGGTGAAGTTCATCCTTCTTGTTTGCGCTATTGAGGTAAAGATTTCCAACCCTAATGGGACAGGCTGATGCATACTGAGGGCCAAACTCAAATATCTATTGCCTAGACGTTGCATGGTTAGTGGAAACAACTAAGGAATCAAACTCATTTGTTTTTGGCATTTGCAGCCAGTTCAGGGAAATGCAAGCCATTGTTTTCCTTGAGGGGTTTTCCTGTTGATTTTTTACAGTATTTTCTTATGTAAATACTCTTGTTTTTATTCCAGGAGAGGTACCCACAGAGGCATGAGAAGGAAAAGAGAAGATGAACATAACACGGTAAGCATATTTCTTTTTTAAAATGAAATAATTAAAATTATGTGCATTTCAGTGTAATTCTCTGTACGCGGGAAACTTTCTTATCTAAACTTGACCTTTACTGACATGAAAATTGCAGAGGCCTGTCCCTGTGATGGAGGTCAAGGTACCACCTCCACCGAAGTTTGACCTGGCAGCTTCCAATTTTCCTCCATTGCCAGGATGTGTGGTCAGCATTCGAGGAGAAACTACACCAGAAATGCGCCTTTCCGATGTCGTACGTGGCCTAAAGGTGACCAACAAGGTAAACGATGTCCTGTCCTCTCTGATACAAATGATTTTGCTCTGAAGACTCTGTAAACTGCATCTAAAGTCCAGTTCTCTAAATGCACATCATATTTTAACTTTTTTTGTTTTAGTCCGTGAGTCAAGACGTTAACGAGAAACACACAAGCGTCTCAGAAGATCCTGTGACCCCAGAAGTGAAACCTAGTCCTGTGACACCGCCAACAGTGGAACCGCCAGTCTTAAGGTAAAATTTACTTCAAGCTAATGACATGTCTTTGAATAACCAGGGTTTACACAGGGAAAGTGACTTATCGTTTCTTTTTTCGATTCAGTGTTTCTCCTCCAGTAAAGGAAGTTGAGAAGGCTGAACCTCCCGTTCCAAAGGCAAAAATCTCCTCGCCTGTGCAGGCTGTCTCTCCAACAGCTGCAGAAGACGCTCCCCCCACCTCCAACCAGTCTGTAACTACAGATGCACCTCCTCCATCTCCCACCTCAGAACAGGTAAGGCTCACCTGGACCATGACATTACCTCACAGCAACACATCTGTGACTGCTATAACAAACAAGACACAAAGTATTAATCAAAGTATCAACTATGCGTTACTTGTTGGCTTGGCTTCTAATTGTGGCCCAGAGTCACTGCAAACAAATAAACGGGTCCATTGATCCAAGTTGTCAGTATGTTAATGATGGAGTGTTTTTACAGGGAAGTTTTATTTTTTGGATCATATGATCTCCGTGTTTATTATTCATGTCATGAAATTCTTTTTGTTTCTTGATCATTCATTGTATATATTTTTTTTAAATTCCTGCCCATTATTCTCCAACCAGGGGCAAAGAAAGCTCAGCTATGCAGAGGTGTGCCAGCGACTGGCTAAGGAGCCGCCACCAGCACAGACGCCTTCTCCCTCCCCTCCTGCCTCTGAAGCCAGCCAACCCCTGCAGGAGCTCAAGGTCAACAGGGTCGAGGAGCCCCGGTCCAACTCCAGGCGCACTACAGAGAAACCAGAGAAACCTGGAGACAGCCGCCCTCCTCGTCAACCCTTGCGCTCCTTCCGTGGGCCGAACGGCTCGGGCAGAGTTGGAGGCGCGGGGCTGAAGATTCGGGAGCATCAGAGAGGGCTGAATACTGGCAAACAGTTTTCTCCTCAGCGGGGAGCCAGACGGAGTGGCAAAGAACAGAACATTCCCCCAAGGTCACCAAAATAATTCAAGACAAAGGAACCCTTAAAACATGAACTAAGACATAAATATATATGTAAATATATAATGTATGTGTATATAGACAGATGAATATATTTCATTTGACAGATTTCGTCAAATAACTTCTTTTCTTTGACATGGAATCTTTTGGAAAGACTGCAAATAGAAATACAAACCAACCAATAGTCAATAGGCACACTTGATTTTGTTCTGGGAGTTCATTCTTTGCTTTTCATTTTCACCAATTTGTTAAGCATTGGATTTTTTTATTTTTTTTTATTTAAATTAAAGACAGTGACTCGGTAGTAACTTTTACTACAGAAAGGTTGAGTGTTGATGGGTAAAAATGTTGAAGATATTTTTATGACAAGGGAATCTTACTAAAAAAAATGACCCTGGGGAATACCACATTATGGGTTGAGAATAATGCATCATATAATCATAATTATTGACTTATTTTTGTCAGATGTCTGTGTGTTGCAGATATTGGATCAATACTGCTGACATCTGAAAAATACCCCTGTAGTACTAACGGAGTAATTCTTTTTGTCATTTTAATCCTGTGCAGATCAGTGTCCCCTTGTTGTCACAGCAGAGCAGGCATCCTCATGAGAATAGAAGTTGTCGGCCAAATAACTTCATGTTACATGATGTAACCATGTTCTATCAGAAGTCCATTGATAATGTTTGCATGTCTCACAAAGCGAGATTAATGCATTAGCCAACTGACTTTGATTTCAGTCCTGGCTTTTGGTCTCACAAAACTCATTTTGAACTAGGATAGATCACCATGGTAACTTATGGTGTACAGCTTTAACTTGCTCCAGAATAGGTATCTTTCACATCTTGATTAAAGTAGCTGTTTAATAGTTGATGCCATGGCAACTGTCTCCGCTTAATTTGTTGACACTGATTGCATGCACTATGTTTTGATTGGATAGCTGAGGCTTCAGATGAATGTAGTCCTTTTGTTGCAAAACCACTCTTGAGCTTGGCTTTGTAAATGTCTATGTGGTAGCTTTGGAAACAGTTTTGATCTGGGATGTTAGTGTTTTTGTTATATTGCTGTAATAGCTGTCTTTAAATTGTATTTTCTATTTGAATTTCATTCATTAATTTCATGATATGTGTAATATTTGTAAATAGGTGTGTTGATAGACGGATCTGAGACGTCACTAATAAGTATCTTTTGGGTTTACCTATGTTCAGTGAGTTGGATACTGACCTGTACAGCCACTCGTGGCTCAACAGTGTGCAGCACATGTAGAAGTGAAAAATGAAATGAATTATCCTTTTGATCTCGAGGCTTTTAGTCATTATGGAGTTTTGCAAATGGAAAGGTGTTTAACAGAATTGCTTATTTGTGCTTAAATGTTTCATTTTTGTGTTTTCATTTCATCTAAATAGTTGATGGTGTTGCAAGTGGAAATCAGCAAAATATAAATGAAGATGAAGAATTACAGATTTTCAGGATTGGGAGCATAAAACCTTTCGCCTTAGATCAGTGTTCTGAGTCCTCTGCTTTTAGGGAATATGCTTCGGTGTACAGTATTTTGTGTCTTGAAATCAGTAGTTCAGGTGTTTCTTGTGTATATGTGTGGTTGTCTTAACGGTGTAAACTTGTGTGCAAGAAAGAATGAGATTTGCTTCTGCTTCAGACTACATGAAACTATCATCACAAACCAAATTTCCAGTGCCTTATCAGTGTTTCACTCCACTATTTAGAGAGCAAGAAGTCTTCACACATCAATTTGTCACACTGAACAAGGCTGGTTTGTTGTCAAAATGATAATTATCAGTTTATATCTCTGTATTGTAAACCTCACCCTTTAGGTGCTTCTGTGGGGCTGGTTGGAATGAAGCTGAATGTGTTTGTGCACGCTTGTGTCCTTTTGTTAAGTGCGTATGATGCAGTTTATTTCATTATCTTGTCAATGCAATTTCAGATCATCAGAATCCTGCTTATAATTGTCACAATCAAACATGGGTTTGCAAATTTCAGCCAAGTACACACTGGTTTATCAAGTGAATATTTTATTACTGAGCCTGATGTATGAAAATAAAGATTTATTTTTAAACATTCTTGTCTTATGGTTGTGTGTATGTTAACACAAGTTTTTGTATCTGATGCTATTGCGGTTTCACATACAGTAGATATGAATAAGTTATCAGATGTGCGACCTGTTGATTTTATTCAATTAAACCTGGTGTTTGTTCCCTGTAGGGGACTTTTGCATGACATCTGCAAAATAGGTATTACATAATTTTTGTAGGCATGCTCTTTGATTTAGGGTATTTGATGAGAATATTAAGGATTTCATAAATACATGACACTAACACAGCAGAGCAGTATTTATGTAGTGATGAAGTAAAGGTGATATACTCGCACAGAAATCAGAGGATGTGCAAAATTCAGTTTAATCAGTGAATTCAGCAGTATTTTGTTGTGTTTCCATCACTTTATTTATAGAAAGTCTCACAACGTGTGTCATTAAGACAATACCAGAGAACAATTAGGCATCATAATGAAATAAAGATGCATCATTTTGCTGCTGTAAAAACCTGTTGATGAAATTCTAAAAATATTTTGAAATGAAATACCAAAAGGATTCTGGAGTTTTCAAATATATTTTTATCCATTTTAACTTAAAAATATGTTTACATCCTTAAAGTCCAGTATCTCCATTCAACATTCACTTCTGGGCCTGCCAAAATCTCCTTTTTAAGTGATGGCATTTATTTTTCTAAATAAAATGAATTAATGTTATTTATTTCCTTACAGATATCAATTTTAATAGCAGTGGATTCAGCTGCGTTTTTCCCCTCAGCATTGGTCAAAATTTGAAATACATAACACAGACAAATAATACACAAATACAAGAAAAAACCAACACACAAAAACAAACAATCAAATAAATCCATAAAGGACATAGAACAAAATAAAAAGCACAGGAATAACATCATATATATAAAAATAAAATAACCAAACAACAACAAAAAATACAAAATAAATAAGAGGACTGAAGACAATACACAAGTAAATAAATAAATAAAAATTACATGTTTACATAAGTTCTGAGTGTCGAGGCAGTAGTAAGGCGCTTTTGTGGTTAGTGTGGCTTAAGGATTGCAGGAGACTTTGGATTTCTGTAAAGAAAGGCAGCAAACTAAGAGCGGATTTGGTAAATGTACGTTTGTGGATATAAAAAGCAGCAGTTGTGGGTTTAGCGGCGTGTTTGCTGTCAGTCCCGTTACATAACCTCGAGCAGGGTTCAGCTCTCGCGATGTTTCGCTGATATTAGTGTCAGAGTGTCAACAACGGTCCAGGCAGCAGCGCAGCAGCACTGTCCGGAGCAGGGAGGGGGGAGAGAAGCGGCTGTTTCTACGTCGGGTGAGTTCTGGTCACATTTGGTATCGTCTAACATGCACATATACTCAGTTAATGTTGATGAGGCGTGTGTTGTTTCCACGCGACCGTAGCCTAGATCGTGGGCACCGCTTCCTTTAGCATTAGCATTGCTTACGTTGGCGGACCTGCTCACGAGCTAACGAAGCTCCGACTAGCAGCTAGCATTAGCTGAGCTACCTATGTTGTGATCGGCAGCTATACAAATATTTGCGCTTTACGAGGCGTATCCGGCCACTGGTCACCTGTAACTAGTTTCGTTGATGTTAACCTCCACGCTTGTTATGATGACACAACTGTCAGGATTTGTAAACAACGTGTTTTGGTGTGGCTAGTGATAAGGTTAAGCTAGCTTGAGGCCCATCTCTCGCTAAACAATTTGGCACTTCAGGTAAACCTCATCCACAGTCCGTAACCACCCAGCTAGCTACAACAACTGGTAGCCAGTAACTCCGATGACTCGATGACACCGTCAGTACGCTGCATAGTGACTGTCTTTGGCTCTGCTCGATCATCCACGACGGAGAGCAAAGCAAATGCCCCCAAACAGGCCAACAATCTTTGGCCTGTTTGCCTCCCTCACAGTTGTCACTAGGATCTGTCTCACCATGTTCTTCGACAGTCTTGGTGACAGGTGTACTCCTCAACAGGTGCACGGCGTTCATGTCATGAAGACTGAAACCTTAGCAGAGTAAACACAACATATAGCATTAACATTGTGTATTTTCGTTGTCAGTGGTCAGTATAACTCGATAAACCCAGTGTGGAACAAAAACATGTTTTCACGATATTGTGCGTTTACACTCAAAGTCATTTTGCGTCCTTACGCAGCTACGTTTAAGAGGTTTATTCACAGATTAAACGTACAGTTACATATATTAGACACTTGTCATAGACGTACAAAATACATCAAACAGTCACAACAGTCATACACATCACATCACATCACATCCTCTGGATCAGATCTCAGATAGCAGCACACTGATTTTGGTTTAGCAACAGCATAGACTGATGTATAAAATAATTCTGCATTTAAATTGATGGATATTAAATCACCTGTTAAAGGGCAGAGGTTGGTATTTTCTATTTAAAACATGTGAGTCTGGGCATGCTCCTGCTGTGAGCTACTTGAAAGCAGTGTGCACAGGTTGGAACATAACATTGGCACCAATTTGGGATTTGATCATATAGTCATATAGTTTATTTTTAAGTTTCAGAGACTGCTGAGCCAGGTTGCTCTAGAGTACAGCAAGACACTCTGAATAACCCATTTAAAAAAAAAAAGAGAAAAATAATCTGGATATTAGCTCCAAAAGATCTGAGTCCAAGAAGAAAGTAAACATGCTGCTGTGTATTCTTGCATATAAATTGTATGAGGAGTCCATGTTAGGATGACCTCTATCATAACACCCAGCAGCAGCAGCAGCAGCAGCAGTAGTCTCGGTAGCTTGATCATCAGCTGTTTGGTTGCCTCCATATGTATTAATGAATAAAGTTGGTAACACGTTGCTCTTCTTTTTGCAGAACTTTAGTCTGAGATGGGGGATGACCGACCCTTTGTTTGCACTGCCCCTGGATGTGGGCAGGTATGATTTCTTAACACATTTATTCATTTGCATATTGCATAACACTCTCTTATCATGATGCTACCATTGAGATTGATGGAATGCTATACTTTTTATTTTTATATGAGTGCTATACTGCTATATTTGTGTCATCTGGTGTGCGTGCGTGTGCGTGTGTGTGTGTGCGCAGAGATTCACCAATGAAGACCATCTTTCAGTCCACAAACACAAGCATGAAATGACATTAAAATTTGGTCCTGCCAGAACAGACTCCGTAATCATCGCAGGTAAGGACTTTAAGATTTACATTGGTATTTGTTGAATGAAGCTGAATTGTTAAATTTGTCAATGGAGATACTTTCTGTGTTGACTAATATAATGTATGACTCCACCCTCCATCCCCAGACCAGACTCCCACACCCACACGTTTCCTGAAGAACTGTGAGGAGGTTGGACTATTCAATGAGCTGGCCAGCTCCTTCGAACAAGAGTTTTGCAAAGCACATGAAGACGATCAGAGGGCGAAAAACCCAGCGAGAGTAAGGATGAATTTATACCTTGAATAAATACACTTGTTGTCTTTGGGATATCAGAAAAAAATCATATCAGAATTAGACATTCTATTATTTCAGATGTTCTGAAAGGCTATATTCACCTTCTTCTCTCTGCTTTTTTGCCTCTAAGGCTGCACCTTTACAAACACCATCTGAAGTAAAAGATGAAGATGAGGGTCCTTTACAAGTTGATTCTTCTCCTCCTGGAAGTCCAGATTCCTCCTCCAGCATGTCAGAAAACAGCAAAGACTCAATGGTGAGAGCAAAGGTTCAACACACTGCCATGAACTGTGTTTTTGTGTGTAGAACACACTGGTGTATAGATTTATTTTTGATTAAACATTGGTTTGCCTGTGAGAAGACAAAATACATGTTTTTTATTTTGTCAAAAGGAGATTATCACAAAGCCAGTGGCAAGCTCTGCCCCGACTCCAACCATTGTGCGACCAGGTTCTCTTCCCCTTCACCTGAGTAATGATGCTCTACACCCAACTCTGCCATCTCCCACATCTGTCATCACGCAAGCTCCATCCTCCAACAGACAGCTCGGGTAAACCACAGTGTCTTCCTGTTATTGTTTGCATGTCTTTATGTTCGTTGGCTTGGGATGGTTATACAAAGCATCTTAAAACATTTAAAAAGTGTGTGGGGAAAATGTCTCTAAGTTGAACTACTGGCTAGCTGATGTAGAATCATAAATGCCCTCTTTAGACCACACATCGTCCAAAGTTTCTAAATCTGGATTTTTAGTTTGAGATGTGATTCATTAATTTGCTCCTCGTCCTCCTCCTCCTGGTCAAGAGTTAGGCAAGTGTGGGTGGAAACAGCTCTACAGCGATACTGTGATTCACCATTCATAAAGTCATGCCTACTTTTGAGAGCTCAAGTTAAATCCCTGTCAGAATGATACATTGCCCATGTATTCTGTTTCATTCATAAAACCCTTGTCACCAGGACTTGAGACGCTAAGTAGGGAGATTTTTCAGTGGTAAACTGGAAATGCTTTTTCAGTCTGGACGTCTGTGTCCGTATTTTGTCCGTGGGTGTAGAATGGAGGAGCAGACATTGATAATTGTCATTTTTTCTTAACAGCTCCCCGACAAGCTCTTATCCACTAGTGAGGCACCTCCCCAATGGACAGACAGTCCCTCTCCTGCCCAGTCCTGCACAGATGACCTCAGTTATATCTGTAAGTTGACATTCTCATATCTTGGAAAATAAGTTTTTTTTTTTTAAAAAAATGTGATACTTGAAAGCTTCTTTTTTTATATATTTTACCTTATCCAATATGTATCTTTGTCTCTTTTTCTCTGGTTATTTGTTGCAATCTGAAGCTCGCCAGGACGGTGAACACAGTGCCTAATATCCCTGGGATTCCAGGACCCCCAGTTGGTGGGGCCAGCAGTGGGTCATCCTCTCCGTCGGGGTACAGTCTGCACTCTGAGACCAAGATGGTGAGATGATCAGCCATATTGGCATTATTCTATAGGTTTTTAAAAAAATTTGTTGAGCTTAGAACTAAATGACCTACCTGGAGTGTTTCCTATGTGTCTCTGTAGCGGCTGAAGGCAGCTCTAACTCATCAGGGCCCAGGAGCACATGACGGCGGCAGTGGGGGTGCAGGATCCATCCCTGCTGTCCCCCAGAGACAGGAACAGAGCCAGCAACCCAGCCAAAACTCTGATGCACCCTCGCCTGCCCAACCACAGGTAAAAAATCAAATGTTTTTGATTAACATGAATGTATACGATGACAATGGGTCCTTTTTTTTTTTTTTTAAATACCAAATATCAAATACTTGCCATATTTGGTCAAAACAAAGAGAAAGTTTTATAATTTATAACCCGGAAAAGCCATTTTATCCCTAAATACTGAACCGCACTGTATTTAAACTGGTTGAAACTGTATTTTTTTTTTATACAAATTGAATATTTAGATGGCTCTACTTGACGAGGTTGAATGTTTTTATACATTATATTTTTGCATTTTGTTTTTACGGGTTGTCTGTACATATATCTGTCTCATTCTCATGAACATGATATCTCAGGATGATCTAGAGGGAATTTCTTCCAATTTGGCACAAACGTCCACTTGGAGTCAAGGATGAATTGATCAGAATTTGGTGGTCAAAGTCACTGTGACCTCACAAAACATTTTTGGCCATAACTCAACTGATAACTGTCATTTTACCAAAAAAAAAAAAAAAAATACATTTAATACCTTTTTTATTAAATTCCTTCAAAGTCTTAACTACAATGATTATATGTGTCTGGACAGACATGGATGTAAACTGCAACCTGACTGGTTGGCGGACACATACAACCGCAAGGTGGTATTTTTCATATTTTTATTTTTATTCATTTGGTTTTTTATTGTTGGTTGTTACAGGTTCAGTTTTCAAACACAATAGATTTAACAGTATCAACAGCGAAGGCTTAAACAGAGAACTAAACATTTGTGCTCTTTTGTGCAACACTGTCTCTGAGCCAACTCAAATATACACTGAAACATTGAATTAAATAGATACTGCCTCGAGGAAACAAAACAAATTATTGTGTGCGCTAAAGGAAATGTTACTGAGTTGACATTTCAGTGTCAAAGATGAACACTGCGTTTACTGTTATAGTTTTGGATGCCATACTTAAACACTTTAGTCCAAAACATTTTTTGGATTTCTAACATGACATTAAATGTTGAGATGAGACGTTCAAAAACACTTGACACGATGACGACAACATGATGAGCCCATTTTGCATGTAGCACTAATGCGTTACACAAAACTTTCTTTACCACGTTGTCACACTGACAGGATGTGTAATTCAACATCCCCCATTCCCAAACTTCATGTAGCTTTTAAAACAACTCACTTTCAACACCTTCCTCATTCTCCAGGTGTCCCCGGCACAGCCAACAGGGGGGCGGCGGCGGCGAGCTTCCGAGATGGACCCTGATGAGAGGAGGCAGCGTTTTCTGGAGAGAAACCGAGCGGCGGCCTCTCGCTGCAGGCAGAAACGAAAGCTGTGGGTTAATTCTTTGGAGAAGAAGGCGGATGATCTCGCCAACATGAATGTCTCTCTGACGGTGAGTCTTCAATGTCTCTTATCACCCCAGGGTGGATAATCCAGTTCAAAATGCCCACAGGATAATACGACAGTGAGGGGTATACTAGGAATGATCTGTGTGCTTTGTGTGTTGCCATCAGAATGAAGTGACCCTACTGAGGAATGAGGTGGCACAGCTGAAGCAGCTCCTCCTGGCCCACAAAGACTGCCCTGTCACTGTTATGCAGAAGAAAGCCTCTTTCCTAGGTAACTTTTTAAAAGTCGTGCACTGACCAACAAGCGTCCGGGCACTGTATCACTGATTTTAAGGATCCATCTATCGTCTCATCCATCTAATGTATTCTTTTTACTCGCTCACCTCTCTAAGGGTGAATGTTTCTTTCTCTGTCTCTAGCTGCAGGAGGAGAGGACGCCTCCGGGGATACTTCCACTGAACCCATCGGCTCCCCGGCGGCAGTTATCCAACACGGGCCGTCACCCCCTGCTTCGGCCTCCAGCCCAGGGGCCACCATCAACGGGCTTAGCGTCCGCGCCGCAGAGGCGGTGGCCATGTCGGTCTTGGCTGGCATGGGATCGGGCCAGCCGGGAGGGGTCGTCATGGCAACGCAGTCCCAGTCTGCCCCAAGATGATGTGCTGACGCAGGTAGCCAGTATGAACTCGAGTGGCATTTGGAGGCCGGACTGGTGCAAAGTGTTAAAGAGAGGGAGCCACCCTCAACCCCCCACCCCAGACTAAGATACTGTCCTCCCCTCACAGCCAATGATAATCACACAAAGACACGGCACAGTGCCTCTGTCAGCCCTCCACTCCCCCGCAGGCTCCCTGTTCCGAGAAGCTTTGTCACTCTTGTGTATGTAAATATGAAATATGAAAACATGTCGGACACTCACTCTGCAGGGTTTTGGGGTCATGTCTTGTATCAGTTATGAAAACGGTTTTTATTTGGATGAACAGTATGAATGAAAAATCTTCACGTCAGAGTCATCAGTTTATTTTCATTTCACTTAATGCAGCTTCAGTCCAACTCTGGCCCGCACGCTTGGCTGTGATGAGGTTGGGTGCTTTCCAGGCTGACAGTTTTACTGTAAGATATCTTGTATTTTTCATTTGTAAGAAAAAGATTTTAATGCCTGAAAACATGTCGTTGACATAATGTTTTACTGATGCAGTGAACGTATAGAGACAGATTGGCTGTTCTGATTGCAGTAAAAGGCAGCCTGGAAAGTGTTTCTAATGCTTTTTTTTTTTTTTTTTTTAAAGTTTACTTTTGTCCTTTAGTTGTCTGTCTGTTTCCCTTTTGAGTTCATTCTTCTTAAATACACATGATGGTTTAGTCTGCCTAGTGCATAACAAACCAAATTGTAGATGTGTACACAGTTTACCCTGTGAGTGTGTGCCTGACTTTTTTTTTACCATCAGTTTTAACCCATTTGAAATGGATGTTATTACATTTAGTCGTGTATGTATCAAACCCTATCGACTGCATGGATTATTCAAGGCAGAAGAATACCACTGTTTGTTTGTGCTTCATCATACTATCACTGTCTATTGATCTGCTTATAACATCAAATTATTGATGCAAAAACTGTCCTCGTTATGTAAGGATTCCATCCTTAGTCCTAATGTAACACACTTGAAATGGTTAGCTTTAGATGGCCTTTAAATGATAATCAAACCATTTACCCAGGCATTTCAGTTGAGGAAAGAGTAGTGCAATATATTTTTCTATTGAATATCAATGTTCTCGCATTTAGCTGATGTGTGCAGCCCAGCCGCTGAGAGGGGTTTGGTCTATTTCAGTCTAAAGCTAAAGTTAATGAGGTGACCAGAGAAAATGTGAAGATGTGTGTCCTTGAGTGAATGAGACCAGTGATGAGTGCACATCTGTAGACAATTACAGATGTCCTAATCCTGGGTGCTTTCCAACATTTGAAAAGCCGTCTTGTATCATGAAGTAGACTTAATACTTGTGCAAGGTGCTTCTTTTAAAAATTTATGTTTTAAAATGCAGCTTATTTTATACCGCATTGTTCTTCCAAGACTATCACGTTGTTTTCCCCTTGTCACTGTTTGTTTTGTTTTTTGTTTGTTTTTTTTTTACAACATGTCATTGATTTTAAGATGTTTATTTTTCTCTGTGGGCATGTTAGGCTCCCCCCCCCCCCCCCCCATCATGTGATAGTATGTCCCCCTTGTTTTGTTAAAGAGGGTAGATGTCTTTTATGTGTTTAACAGAGGTTGAACCACATGAAAAAATGTCTCAAGAGGATTTCTGTATGGAGGGAGTTTCTAAAATACTCAGGCCTCAAGATGGGAAAAAATACTTGTGTATAGTCTCAACTAATGAATAAGTTGTCTCGGGCAAATAAAATAAATTAATGAAAAAGTAAATTCATCAGCATGTTTCCACCTAGTATGGGTTTGTGCCTCTCAGTATTACGTTTTCATCCAAGTCACAGAGTGAAGCATCTGTTTTTCTGAAAAATGAATACCCAAGTTGTGAAAACAAAACCTACTGCTGTTCTGAATGTATATCCTTAAAGCTATTATAATCATTATCTGTTTATTAACAATTGATCACATGACTACTTTTATGTGAAGGAGTCCCTCACAGGTAAACCCTCTCAGCTTCTTGTATGTAGCACTTTTAACAGCATACAAAGTTAGCAACTAGCTGGTGAACTTAGCCAGGGCCAAATGTCTTCATTTTTCATCCAGTTAAGACCACAGACCGCTAAAAGGACATGATCATTCATCAAGTGACCAGAAACACAACTCTTAAATGCTCCTGAATACTAGTGTTCGCCAACTATTATCTTAAAAGGAGACAACCTGCCAGTGATGTGTTCATAGGTTGTTTGAACTGTCGCCCCCAAAAAGACAAAATTCTGATCTTGTAGGTTAAAATTTAAAGGTCCTCTGAGTAGAATTTAGTGGCATCTAGCAGAACAGACCCGACAGGAATGAAATATAATATTTCTAAGTATGTTTTAATTAGTGTATAATCACCTGACAATAAGAATCATTGTGTTTTAATTACCTTAGAATGAGCCCTTTATATCTACATCAGTAGCGGGTCCTCTTCCACGGAGCTGGCCATATTGCACCGCCATGTTTCTACAGTAGCCCAGAACGGACAAACCAAACAATGGCTCTAGAAAAGGCCTTTACATTTTTTGTGAGTTTTACCATAGGTTCTCCTACACACCTGGAAGGGGAGGCTGAGGGGAGGGGTATTCATTTGGTTGCAATCTTCTAACTTCACTGCTAGATGCCATTAATTTCTACACACTGGACCTTTAAATCTATTTCTAACTATCTGGGTGGAAAAAAACAATCCTTTCACTTCACAATAAAAATACATTTTCATCCATTTCCCAAGTTTGAACTATTCCTACAGAGGGAAAATAAAATGTTTTCTATGACCAAAGAAAAGACCATATTTTGTATGAAAATATTATTTTATTATTTTGAGAATTTATTTTAGTCCTTTTTTTTAAGTGTGCGAGATTTAGTGGCATCTAAACTAAGCACCCCTCCCCATCCCCTTCGTGAAGGCCTTCTCTAGATCCAGTGTTTGGTTTTTCCGCCCTGGGCTACTGCAGAAACATGGCGGCCTCAATTGAAGAGGACCTGCTTTAAGTTAATGAAAACACAAGTATTATTTTCAGGTGATTTTACACTAATTAAAACATACTTATGAATATTATACTCCATTTCTCCCAATAGATCCCACTAAATCCTGCACACTGGTTCTTTAATTGTATGTGGACTAAGCTCTTTTTTTCATCCAGATGAATAGAGGAGTCTTTGAGGATTTCTGAATTTCCTCCAGAACAGCAATAAGTGTTGTTAAACTACGTTCTGGGTTTGCTCAGTCTCAACGAATATTTGGGGGGGGTTTTTTCGGGAAAATATGACTTTAGTCCGGTGTTACAACATGAGAGGCACAAACTGAGTTATAGTTTCCACCTGAGGGGAGGGTGGCAGGTGAGATAGCTCTGGAAGAATGTCGTTTCTCCTCCCAGCTGTAAAAAAAAAAAAAACACAACAGCAGAGGGAGCAGAGAGTCCGCTTTATCCCACCGTCCTGTCACAGCAATTACCATCAGCCCTGGTCATGTGACTGACAGACTCCTCTGGCGAGTTGTTCCCAGCTCCCACAGTCATGGCGGTGTCGGGGAGTCGGGAGGATGGAGTAAACACCCCCCCTACATCTTGATTCCTTTCATCTTCATGCCGGACTGTACCTGCTGTCATCCGAGATACCGCAAACATCCCGCAGGCTGCTGTGCTTCCAACGATGGCCGACCGCAGCGTTGATCTGTCGGCTCTGCCTAAAGAGGTCAGGGACCAGCTGGCGGAGTTGGATCTGGAGCTATCCGAAGGTAAGAGCTCCACACAGCGGGTTTAATAGTTGGACCTGCAGGGTTAAGCAATACAAACCGCAGATAAGTGCAGATTTTGAGTGTGTTTATGTGAAATCAGTCGTCCTGTGTCAGCTGGGTGCTGCAGCAGAGGATCTGGGCACGACTACAACAAATGATAAAAAAAAACACTCTGACCTCCTTTTCGAGCTGTTTTTTCTTCATCAACTATCCTTGTTGCTTTTATTATACATAGATGTGTTTATTGCATGCACAAACTATCTGTTTATTTCATGAATCTGGCGTGTTTTTGTCATTTTTTCCCCTCCATGTTGTTGTTTTGATGGACATTATCTGCTTGCATACATGTCATACACTGCTGATCATCACAGCTATATGAACATATACACTCCTGTCGAAGAAAATGGGTCAAGTTTGTCATCCAGAGGCCTTGTGTGTGTGTTGTGTTGTGTGTTGTGTGTTGTGTGTGTGTGTGTGTGTGTGTTCAGACATCACTGGACACTAAATGATGCTCTGGTCCCTTCAACAGTCAGCAGTGCCACTTATACAGCCTGAACCCTGAAACTGCAGCCAATACAGGAGAGTTATTTGTTTTATATTAGAGACTGTGGGAAAAGAGGAAAATATGGTGCTGGCTCTTATGCAAGTCTCCTCCTCAACACTGAATCACAGTGCAGCAGCTTGATTGGTGCTGTGCAGTTCTCAGGTGCCCGGGGGTGGATGAGTAATGTTATGTTTCATATGGAGAGCCAAGAGTTGGGGTGGTGGGGGTGGGGTGGGGTAGGGGTTATGTGCCACTAATGATGTCTATGGTGCAGGAGGGATTGTGGTCCGGTCCGTTTTGCACCACAGACACACACTCGCCAAATACCTGGAACTGCTCTGCCCACGCAAGAGGACAAGTGTGAAAACATATGACACACCACAGATATGGAATCGTCATCATGCACATGTTCAGACATTATTATTCTAATACTAGTAGCAGGATCAGTGTCAAGAATGTTTTTCTTTCATTCATGAAAAGGCAGCAAATCTCACAGGACACGTGACGCTGGCAGTCTTTCCGCAAAAGCTTCTGCAGCTCTCATTGATTTTTCCTGTCACTTACTTTCCCCAAGTGACTGTGGGATACATAAACTACGCAACATGTGAAAGCATTTTATTTAACAAATCAATACAAATATCTAGTCCTGCTTCTATACACGTGATTATTTTCATAATTGATTAAACTAGTGATTCCTTTCCCAGTTAATCAAATTATTGTTTGGTCCACAAAATGTCAGATAATAGTGAAAAATTGCAAAAATGTAGCTCAAAATAAAAAGATGTATCATATCTAATCCTCATAGTTGAGAAGCTGCAACTGTAGGGAATATTATGCATTTTTTGCCTGAAAAATGACTTCTTTGATAAATTAGTTATCAAAGTTTTTATTGGATGATCTATGTTCATATCTGTCCTCCTTTTTTCCCCCCATTCAAAAGCCCATAACCCTTACTACTTATTGTAGTGTATTATAGCCGACTTATTGTTTGAAGCTATCAGTTTGCCTCCACAGTATGTTCCTATTTTATGAAATCCACAGAGTGTCACAGAGCGGAGCTTTGACCTGAACTACTGTAGAGTTGAGTGTGTGACGCGGTTAATAATAGACATCAATTAACAGTGTGATAATGAGGGTGGATAATGGAGGAGGGATGTTCGCTCTGTTCAACTCACTTAACCATGGTGAGAGACTGTGGGTGATGGGAAATCACTGTACTATTATACATATTGGGATATAGTAGTGACATATGTACATTGTATTGTATTTACTGGGACCGTATACAGTGTTAAACATAAATATTACCATTTTATGTACTGCACCAGAGTTAGCTTATAGCTAATTTTCAACCACAGTGTTAACCTCACAACACTTTTCATATGTTTGTAAGTCAAATATAATATAAAATATGATAAATAATAACACTTTAATTATTATGTGATTATTAAAAGTTGCTCAACTTGACTTATATGTCATAATTTTTTAGACTTATTTTTGAGACATGGGACATGTAAATGTCAAATAAATTAAATAAGAATGTCAGTATTCTAAATATATCAAGGCAAGTCAGAATTAATTAAACAATCAAATGTCAATTACATAACAGGAACAAAAATCAATTTTAACTTCATTCATTTCACTCAGTAGAGCACAAAGGGTACTGGATATTATGGCAGCAACTTACTATTATTTCCATTATTAATTCAACTGCCGAAAAATTTCTACGATTAATCAACTAATAATTTTATCCAAAAGTGTGAGAAAATAGTAAAAAAGGTCCATGTCACGTCTTTAAATTGCTTTATTTGTTCAACTAACAGTGAGAGAATAAATATTCACAATTTGAGAAGTTTGAAATAGTGAATGTTTACTTAACTTAATTAATCAAATGATTAATCGATTATCAAAATGGTTAACAAATCAATCTTCTTAATTTCAACACTAGTTATGTTATAAGTAAAAATAAAGGACAATCCTGTTGTCAAATTCAAGTCAAGTCTAAACTGATGCCCTTCATGTATCTATCAGGTCTCCAGTTATTAAAGTCCAAACTGAGTTGAAGTCATGTGACTTTTTACAGTCTTCAGTGTTTCTGCTGTGTAACAGTTTGGAAACAGCTGCTGCCGCTCTGGTCAGATGGTCTGACTTGAACAGCCGGAGCTGGTCTGTTGACAGAATGATCAGAAATCTCTGAGTACAGTTGGACTCACTGGTGACGGTTTCAGTCTTCTCAGGCTCAAGTGTGAGTGAGTGGTAAGGTTACACCCCCAGAGCGGCTGCCCCTTTGCCAGGGATGAACAGACTCAGCCTCAGAGGACGATGGCTGTGTCATTGTTGGTAACTTTAGATCAGAGTGGACTTGGTGCTGTCCAGATGCCCGGCACCCGTGTCCACATCATGTGGCACGATGAAGTGCGTTCACCGTCTGTTCAACCGCCTGCACAGGGCTGACAGGACGCGGTTAGCAGCAGCTGGCGACCCAATGAGTCTGAAACTTTCTCATGGATATCTTTTACGTGGCAACAATCACCCCATTGTTGTCCCCATAGATGGGACTCCCCTAGCAACAAACAGAGGAAAATATGCATCAGCAGTTTTTTTCACAGCAATAGTTGTGGGCTGCAGTGTGTGTGTGTGTGTGTGTGTGTGTGTGTATGTGTGTATGTGTGTATGTGTGTATTTATCTGTATATGTGTTCAAGTGTGTGTGTGTGTGTGTGTGTCTGTGAGAGACAGAAAGACAGCAACTCCACCTACTTTAACCTCTGTGACTGTAAGGGCACAAAGAAAACCATTCAGGAGATCAAAGACTTGGTGATTGAGCTGGACTGGAATTTAGAGCACTGGACCACAACTGCTTAAGCTGCTCAGTTTGAGAGTGTGTGGGCATCGTAGTGTCTGCAGCTCCTGTATTTGTGTATAAATGAGAGTGTGAAAATGACCAGAGACGATTTGCTATGTACAGATGCTGTTGCCACATGTGGACAGGCAGCGTGTAGCAGCTATCAGAAGTTTTAAATTAGAATTATCAAAAATGGTCAAGAACCAAAGTTGACATCAAATGTTTGGTCAGATTTGCTGTAGTTTTGTCTAAAAAAAGGTATTATAGAAATTCTATTCTTCAAAAATAAGACAATCAACAAGACTATCAGTCTACAGCTATGCTAGCTCCACATCATGCTAACATCAGCACAATGCTAACAGACTAATGTGTAGGAGGTGTAATGTTTGCCATTTTCACCATGTTAGTGTGGTGTATTAGCATGCTAACATTTGCTTATCAGCACTAAACACACAAGTACAGCTGAGACCTGATTGTGGTACTGGATAAAGTCAGAAAAACACTAAAGATATTATAGTTTAACCTGAAGTGTATATAAATGTTTGTACTAAATTTAATAGCAATCCATTCTGTAGACATTTCATCCAAAACTGCAAATGTGAACCTCATTGTTGCATTAGAGGAAGAGACAGGGGATCACCAGTAGGGCTGCAACTAACAATTATTTTCAATATCAGTTAATCATTTGGTCTATATGAATAAAATGTCGATCACTGTTAATAAACCCAAGATGCAATTTCAAATTTCTTTTTTGTCCCAGCCATATTATAGTCATTTGCGAGGCATATGTTTCTTCAAAAATGACTAAAAGCAGTAGATTATAAAAATACTAATCCACTAATCATTGTAGCTGTGGTCATCTGGAAAGTTGGAAGAATTACCTTCTGGAGACCATGAATGTTTGTACAAAATTTAATGGCAACCCGTTCAACAGTTGTTGAGATGCCTCAGTTTGGACTGATCTCTAGAGCTACGCTGCTAGCGTGACTAAAAACATATTGTTTTGATATTGGTGCGTGTATCAATACATTTCAAATGATACCCAGCACTACTTATGGCCTTCAGTATAATGCGTACCATCTGCTCTGCCTCATTGTATACATGTTTGTGGCTGTAAACGAATCACATGTCCAGTAAGCAGTTCCACACTGTTACATGTTTTCTGTATTCTGTAATTTGACCGCTGCCTATTTTTCTCTGTAACGCGTCTGATAAGTGGATGTGTGGATTTTCTAGTGACACGCGTCCATCCTGCTGCCTGTCTGCGATGCCGTGGAGGGCAGGCAGGTTTTCATCTCGGCAGCCTGTTCCATGGTGAGAGAGAGAGGGAGAGAAATGAGAGATTACGGTCCTGCCTGCGTCTCTCAATCTAGGTCACAGAGCATCAGGGGGCAACACGCCTGGCTCATTTAGTCTGTGAGTCACACTGGGCCAGGACTGCTGCTGGGGATCTCTCTCTCTCTCTCTCTCTCTCTCTCTCTCCCACCCATCCCAACAATATCACTGCTTCATCTCTATCTGTCTCTTTATCAGTTTTCCTGTCTGTCTGCGCTGCCATGTTATTGTACTTTTAGCAACATAAAAATTGCAGAATAATTTTACACTTATCTCATTCTCAACAAATCCCATCAAAATACCAGGACCAAAAATGCATTAGTCTGTGTCTCATCACTTCCTGATTTCCCTAGCCTGCTTGTAGCGCTTAGCCACAAGCCTATTCTTTCCTAAGATCTAAATCTCTAAAAATGGGTCACAAATAAATAGTAACAATTTTTGAAAAAGCTCCTTCGTTTCTTAAAACAGCTGGGCACTGCAGTCTTTAGCAAATGTTACTCGAACAGAAGTAAATAGTGCATTCGTTGGGTACTATTTGCTGCTGCGGAATGATACACATTGAGTTTTCACTGCACCAGAATGATGTGTGTCTATTTTTAACTACAATGCCCATGTTTATTGCAATGGAGGATCATGTCACCCAGTGCAACAGTGTGGCTCATTCATTGCTGGTTTTGTTTTTTTTCGTGAGATTTCGTGACAGTCCAAAAAAATAAAGTATATCTTTAGCCTTCCTTAAAATCCTTAAAGACCAGTGGGTTGAAAAACACTGACTGTTTGTGTTTGCATATGTGTCACTGTGCTCGTGTTGTGTATTTATTTGTGCGTGTGTGCGCGCATGCCATTGACAGGGACAGGAAGGAAGCTGATTTAGCCTATCTATTTAAAAGCTCATTAACTGCTGCAGAGGAGCCGTCCTGTGATCTCCAGCCAGCACTGGAGGCCATGGACTTGCTTTTACACTATGGAAAGAGGGACTCTTCTGCCACCCATGTCACAAGAAACACAACAGCGAGGTTTATGTTTTTGGAGATGAATCATGAGTATTATATAACACCTTATGTGTCTAATGTCACCGTGCATACACACCCACACACACACATAAACACTGCGCACATATGCACACACACTGCCAAGAATTCACTAAAGCTTTGTGTACAGAAAAGACTAAATAATTTAGATGAGACATGAGAGCACACCTCCACACAGACACACACTGTCAGCTGGGTAGCTGAACCATCTCATTTTCAAGTCCACAGTGAATCAACTTCATCTGGCTGTAATTTGTGCTTCACTAAATCCTCTGATAATTAAAATCAACCTTCCTCTGATCTGTCTATTTCCTCGCTACTGCAATTTGTAACTAAAAGTATCTAAGACACGCCAGCAAGGGTGACATTGTGATGGAGGGAGAGGAGTAAGTAGTGGTCAGGTCACTGTACTGTTCACTGAATTATTCAAAAGTGCCAAGTAGAAGTAGCTGCAGTCCGACTGGCTGCAGCACGTGCTTCAGACTCTCCACACCAGTGAGTTTACTGCCATTTAATCCATGTTTCTTTCTAGCTTCTTTCTAGTTACTTTCACCTTTTATGTCAAACTGACCAAACTCACTTGTGCTGTTGTGTGAGCCTGTAGATGTTCAAATGAACTAGAGCTGCAAGTAATGGTTATTTTCAGCGGGGTAATATTTTGATGAATTGTATAATTTGTGAAATGTGAAAAAAATAGTGGGCGAAAAAATGGCTGTCACCAGTAGGGATGAAACAATTAGTGAATTACTTCATTAGTGGGTTGACAGAAAATTAATTAAATTCAAATTATTTATCATTGAAATCCTATATCAAGTCAAAATTTCAAACATTCTCTGGCTCCACCTTTTCTGATGTGGAGATTTTCTGGTTTTGTTCTGTTCAAACAAAACTATACATTTAAAGACGCCACCTGGGGCTCTGGGGACATTTTTTAGTCTACACAATTAATTGATTACCAAAAAAGTAATCTGCATATAATTGTTATTTGCAGCCCTTATCACAAATTTCTGCAGCCCGAGGCAATATCTGCATACTGCTTGTTTTATCTGACCAACAGTCCAAAATCCAAAGACATGATGACATGACATGATGATATAAAACAAAGATAAATAGAGCATCTTCACATTGGAGAAGCTGAAGCTTGATGAATGACTTTTTGAGGATTCATTTTCTGTAAATTGATCAAGTTCAGCACTATAATGAACAAAAGATCATCAGTGTGCTACTGTAAAGGTGTGTCATCTCGCTGTTCGTGTCACAGTTGCCTCCTAATGTACTTTATGTGTTAACAGCCGCCCTCACTGAACAGTTCTGGCCTGTATCATCACCATAGTTTTACATCTCATGTTCCCTCATGCACGCCACATGGGCCAGGTTGCTATGGACACAGCCCATGTGGTGCCCCCTTGCCCTGCCACCAGCCTCCCCCTGCTAACACACTAGCTTTTTGAGTTTTCCATAAACCCTTTCCAGATTAGAATACAGTATGTCCCAGCAACACAATCGAACACTCTGCTAAGCTGTTAAAACCATTACGGAGGAAACATGAGGTTTCAGCCACCCAGTCATAACTTGTCAGCAAGGCCTGTGCTATTCCCAAGACTGCTGCAAATGTGGCAGAGATATGCTGCTGCTTTTTTTTGGCTAAATATGGAGGATACAACCTTTATATCCTCTGCAGCCTTCAGTATCCCATAATCCACACTGCCAATCAATGAATTCAAGAGATTTTCATCCGCTCGTAAAGTCAGGAAATATCACATGAACATTGTTGTATATCTTGTTGAAGAGTCACTCGTGATGATAAAACCAGATATAAACCCCTTGTGGGAAATAAATAGATGTTTTGTGCATGTATTTACTTTGTGTTATATATATATATATATATTTTTTTTTTTTTACCAAAAACTGAAATAAAGTAAAGTAAAATAATTTTACTTTCTCATTAAGGGAGGACCTTTGGACCCTATGAGGAAAACACCTTGATGGGACATGACTTTTGAGGGAGCCAGTCCTGAATTTGAACACAACTATTGAGTCTTTCTGGACCTTAATTATATTTGTGGAGCCACTTATAAAGAAAACAAGACATATATTGTGACGTTTTCTTGGATTATAAGCTAATTGTTGTATTTGGATAAAGTCTCCATGCTGTTTCCCCACCAATGGCTCATCTCACAGTCTGTTCCAACATTTTGTTGAGGAAGAGGAATCTCTCTTTAAATTTCTTCTCTTTATGTTTTTTCCATTTCTTGTGTTCAAGGGGTTTTTCAATCTTCCCTTTCTTCCTGTAGTGCTTAGGCTGGGTCAGGAATTGTTGCAGTTGTAGGCTTGTAAAACATACTGAGACACTGTATGTGGAAACAGGCTGTACAAATAAACTTGACAGGACTTGACTTGACTGCAGCATCTGCTCACTAGATCAGCTTTAGTGACAGTGACAAACAGTGCAAGTGCCGTGGACTTTACAGGCAGCATTTTACATCTTTTCCCCAAAGTAGAACTGTCACCGAGTTTAGATGACAAAATAATAATAAAAAAAACTCCTCCACGTGATGTTCCACTGGGTTTAGATCTTCCTACAGAGACATCTGTGTCACAAATGTCATGGCTTACTCTCAGTGTGTCATACTAGTGTGTAAATCCCGCCCGGAGAATACACTGTTGTTGGAGTTTTGTTGCATATGTAACAGCTTTGAAACTAAGTGCTTAAGTGTGTGAAGTGTAGTATGTCAGGTGTGTCCACCACGCCTTCTTTCTCTCTGTCTGCTGAGCACTGAGAGAGAGGAAAAAGTCAACAATAGGAAGTAGAAGAAGGGAGCCACCACCTGAGTCACAACTTATTTTCCGTTAACTCGCTGGACTTCTTTTTGTGTTTTGCTTTGTAACCCCTGTTATTACTTTTACTGGCCCCCAAGGGCCTGTGAGTGTGTGTGTGTGTGTGTGTGTGTGTGTGTGTGTGTTTGTGATTGTGTGTGTTGTGTCGTCACTCCTCATCTAACTTGAGTTTCAGTGTGTGGAGTGAAACATGATTCATTCTGTTACCTGAGTTGGCCACACCCTGCTTGCTATTCCAGAGAGAGAGATTCATTTGAGACCTGCAGAGTGCGTGTGTGCATGCGTGTGTGTGTGTGTGTGTGTGTGTGTGTGTGTGTGTGTGTGTGTGTGTGTGTGTGTGTTGTAGGGCTTTAGGCTTTGTAAAGTACACCCTTCCTTCACCAATGCTTGTAATACCAGTTTTATTGTCTGACTCAAAATATTTTATGTACATGAATAGCTTCTCACTAAGAGCTGTAATGCATGGGCAAAGAATAATGTGTAATTTAATAGCATACGATAAAGATTTGCTTCCTTTTTGATGGATTATTTCCTCTAAAACCCAGACAGATGGATCAGTCATTAAAAAAACCATTACATCGTTTCTAACACATATGTGTCAGGATACTATATATATAATATCAAGATACTGTCATTTTTCAACTTTAAAGCTACTTAAGGGGAATTATAGAGTAAATATGGATGTTAAGAGGTTAATGAAAGTTCACCAAGCTTTCAATGTGGGCTACATTTAAGTAGCACTCTTGCTCAAAATTTTAGTCACACATCATGTTCTTTTCGAGATATTTGTGGTCCTGTATCAACATGCACTCTGAACTTCTTGAATGAGATTCTTGGTCGCTTGCATGTATACACACGCATAAACACACACTTGTCATTCCACATATGTAGTTATTGCCACGGTTAGACATGTGTGCTGTAATATTATGCTGTTTCAGTGCTAACATTGACCAAAATCTTCTGTGATTTTCTGTGTCCTTAAATGTAATTATGAAACCACTTTTCATATTGACCATATATACAACACAGTGGACTGTGTTGCAAGTATACTTTGTCATATACACTGGTGGACACTCTCTGAATTCCCTAACAAAAAAAGAAACTGGATCTGGTTTTCCAAATCTGCAGGAAAACACTGTCAGAGGAATAAAGATTGAATGCTGGAGAGCATGACATCATCCTCCCTGACAGGAAACATGTATGTGTGTGAAAGAGAAACATGAATGAGTCGCTTTGTAGTTAACCTATACAGCATTATGTCGTCTTGGTTTGATGATAAATCATGTCAAACTGTTGGTAACATTTTGTGTGTGTCCTGTTTTCTGGTGGTCAGGCTGGTGTGTGTGAGCGTGTGTGGGTGATCTTTTGGCTGAGAGAGTTGCATGGCCTGCTGGGAAGAGGAGGCCGCCGGGAGGTTTTAGTTGGATGTTTGTTCTAGATAAAAATGTGCCGGCTCTTTAGGAATCAGGAAGGTTAGTTTGGCAAATAAACAACAACCTCCCCACATGCAAGTAATGCATGAACTCAAATCAACAAATGTAGAGGGATGACACAACACGAGGGAGGGGGGGGACCATATGTCATCCTTTATTCTGGACCTTAACATTTCAGTCTGTTGCACTGGCCCTATAACCAAGGTCTCCATTCATATTTGGTGCTTAATGTGGTATTTTTTACAGTAGACTACATTACAACATCTTCAAAAAATGTGTTTTCTGTGAAATAACAGCTGGAAATTCTTGTTGTATCTATTCTAGCATGTTTGGATCATTTTTGGTGAGCAGGTGTCGACACATATCTAAATTGTACTTTTTTTTTTTTTTTTAGAAAGCAAATGAGTGTGATGCGATGAGCAAGAGGAAAAAGCAGGGAAAGAGAATAGAGCTAATTACTATTCAGACAGAGTGCCTGTGGGGTAGAAGGAGAGAGCAGTCTCACTGCAATTCAAATAATCTGAGGCTAGCAAGTGTGAGAGTGTACGGGCACTGCTTTGATGTTGCTCTCTCTAGTTTGTGGAAAAAGGAAACATACGCTCTGAGCTGAACGCTTAAATCTTCCTCGCCAATGCTATTGTCAAGCCGTGATGAGGGAGGAGAGCTGTGGTGGCCTCATGCAAAGCCTGACTATTACACTGAAATTGTTTGATGGTGACCTCCACCATTAGGGTAGACATGACTGGGTCACTGTGGAAAAGTTGGTTAACGAGTGAGAGCCTCATCACCTCAGCGGAGCTGCGCTTTGCCTCTTAAGTACATCCCTTTGACTGCTCACATGAGTGAGAATGGTGAACAGACAGGAACTGATTATTGTCTACGTTTTAAAATAAGTTACAGGAATTGAATGTTTTGTTTGTGAGGCAGCTTTCATATATTAGACAGAGCTCATGGTTCTCAAAGTTCACTGAATAAAAAAGACAACAGATATTATAACGGCTTCTTTTATTTTTCTCTTTTAATAGTTTGCCAATTTTGCCACATTTTCATGTGTTTTCTGATGTTATGCAGACATGTTCAACTGTAGTTCACTGAAACAATGCACTTTTTTTTTTTTAAGAGTTTTAACCTTTCAGCTCCCACTGCTGGAGCCTGGATATGATGATGCAAGCATAAAAAACAGATGAATTTCAAATCATCCAGATGGAAGAGTGATTACTTTGAGATTCATTTAATGCTACGCGAGCCCCTCCCCCCATCACAGACTACATCCCGCTCTCTCTCTCTCATTCTCTCTTCCTCTCTCTGTCTGTCTTTCTGCAGTGAAACTGCCTGTTCACATGAGCTAAAAATAAATCATGTGACTGAGCGAGGCCAACTGTACCGTTCATGCATTACTTATAGAAGTGTTTGCTTTTCATCCATTTTTCCTCAGAAAAAAAGAGCCTCCGTCTGCGAGCAGATATTGTGTTGGAGTACGCTCTCAGGCAATATCCTCCAAACATGAGCGCTCTCATTTTGTCAGCAGTTTGTTACTGTGCAATTTGTTGAGCCATTGCTGTGTTGTCTACTGCACTGAAGACCTATGATAGATGTACGGATGCTATAATAAAAACTAAGATGTTTAAATGCAGGAGTTGAGTCTATGTATTGCCTTTTAGTTGAGTTGTAGTGAGATGATATAATCATTTGGTGATATCATTTTGCAAATTTCTATTTTCAAAAGTAATTATTCCAAACTGTAATAAAAAAAATTAATTTGTTTTCATTTTTTCATATGTATGTTTATATTGATATTCCTATTAGTAATGGTAAGATTGTATAGACTTTCTGAAATCTGAGAACACAACAACATCTTACAGGTTTTAGTCCAAAGATTAGCCAAACTTATTTATGAAGAAAAAGAGATGAACAATAAAAGTGTCACTCAAACTGTTCACTTAAACCATCATTAAACCAACTGAATTTAAAGTTTTCCTGTGCAATGAGGGATTGCTGTAACACCAACATTGTGTAGGTGCTCAGGAGTCTCCAAATAAAGTGGTTTAGATGATTTGGCTAAACTGTTGAGATTGAGAGTTCATTCTTGTCCTTGGAAACCAACAGTTGACACAACAATGACTTCAGAGATTAATTATTAGCAGCTTTCGATTGATCTTTCTCTGTGGACGGAGTTTGCCAAGTTGTCATGAAATTGTAGATGTTTAACTTTCCACTTTTCAAAGCACTTTAAGGACATTGTGTTCATGTTGGCTTAAAAATTGAGATCGAAAAGTTCAGTCTTGACCAAACTGATCGCCTGAGCACTCTGGTTTCTTGCAGTATCAGACTACATCATAGCAATGTCACGGTCTTCCCATACCGCTGCAAATACTTTGGCAAGCACAATGTTACCAGAACTGATAGAAATTTTGTCCAAAACTATTAAAATAAGACCCAAGTTATAATAAACTGGCCATTGTGTGCCAGGAAATCCTCGTCTAATCTCTATTGTGCTCTGTGGTATAACTGGGAAGACACGACATCAGCGGCAGACAGCTTCAACCTCTCATCGCTGTGCTTCTCAGCAGCCTAATTTTTAATCTGGGATTTA
Source organism: Euthynnus affinis (assembly GCA_029490765.1). Lineage (NCBI taxonomy): Eukaryota > Metazoa > Chordata > Actinopteri > Scombriformes > Scombridae > Euthynnus > Euthynnus affinis. The sequence continues at coordinate 15,258,084 of CM055840.1, read as the reverse complement.
AGCTCAGAGCTTCAGGAGATGATACAAGTCGCTGCTGTTCACAACATGGGATCACCTGTCAAACTGGCCAATATCTTACAGAGGAAACAACCCAGGCTTATTAAAAATACAAAGGCAGGTTGCCCATCTATCAAATAGATCCCTTATTGATAACATTTTCTTATTTACTTTACGAAAGTCATCCAAATATATCAGTCTTCTTGTGAAACAGTCTTCTGAGAGATGAGGTTTGAGAGTAGCCAGCGCAGCCAGTGGTGGACATACTGAATGAATCATCGCTGTTCAACACAGTCAGGAGAAAAGTGATTGCAGGCTCTCCAGATGGATTTTCAGTACATGTCTAAAATCTGACAGCTTTGCCCACAGAGGAATTTGGCAGAGTCACTGCATCACTCCAGGGCCAGCAGAGAGCTCAGTCAGCCTGTGTTGGGTCTGGTGGGGTGGAGAACGATGCAGATGGGCTGTCAGCAGGGGAGGAGGGGGGAGGAAGAGGAGGGATTGCACACTTTGCTTGCCTGCCACTTGTGACATGGGATTCCTCTTCTAATGCTGTTCCTCTTGGTGCACCGTCAGTCACCTCTGTCATCTCTCCCTTCCCACTCCCTCTCTTCGCCTCTTCCTCCTCCATGCAATCGTCAGTTTTTTGTTTTTCTCCATGTGTTTCCCACCTCTCTCATCCTCAGCTTTCATGCCTCTGTGGGTATCTCTGAATCATCCCACACTTGCCCACGCTTCCGTGCGTTTCCAAATTTAGTCCTGTTTTGTTTTTCCCTTCGTGTCGTACTTCAGTCTGGATCCGAGCCACATCTTTGACGCCCTCAGCCATCTCTGGAGATTACTGCAGCGCTGTGTGCATCCATCTGTGTTTCCATCTTCTCCTTAACATCTTTTTTTTTTTTTAACCTGTCTCTCTCATCTCTTTGCTTTGTCTATCTTCCTTATCATGTTTGAGCAGGTAGTGGTAGCTCACATTCTGACACATAATAGAAATTACATCAGTCCAGAAGTTTTTAATCTCAGGATTATCGAACCATAAAGTTAATACTTGAATGATTCTTGTCTGATCTCACTGTTAGAATGTAGAAATTTTAATAACTGTTATGCAATGCAGGATTTGCCATGTTGGAAGTTCATTATCTCATTATAGGCACAGATTTGTGTTATCATGCCCAGTCTGTTAGTAAAATGACTCTTATCTCTATGTCCTTTTACAGGTGACATTACTCAGAAAGGGTACGAGAAGAAAAAGACCAAACTTCTAGCTCCCTACATCATCCATACTCCAGGTAAGAACACATCACTTCTCTATTTCCCTGGTCAAGCATAACTGCATATACCCAGCTCCTTCCTGTACATGAAATAATAAACAGTACCATGTTCAAACTTAGCGACATAATCAAAAGAGAGATGCTATCAGTTTTGTCTGGAATGACTCTGATTTTGATCAGATTTGGTTTTGATTTGCATGGTCTTACTCCAATGACTCAGTAACATAGGATCAATGCTGTGCTCACTATCGGTTAAATATCGCTGTACACTGTCATGTCCATGTATTTGAATACAAATGTGGGTATTTCAACCATGGGTATTATATATATTTTTTAAAAACATTCTGTTCTGCACAGCAATTGAGGGAAATTGAAATTAGACTTCAGCAAATCTCAGTAAATGACACTGGTATTGTGTAATAAGACCTGATAATGTTCACTACTGCCTCCTAGTGGCACTGTCCCTCTGCAAATCTGCCCCCACCCCTCACCCCCCATGCTACTGATGGTGGACCACAAACACTGGTAAATAGTTGTGGAAAATATATCTATTAATTAGTGTTTGGAGGCTCCAACTCTACTTAATGAATCAGATTGTTGATTAATTAGAAACTGGTGAAATCCACTAAACACTTCAGCCTCCAGCCAGATACGTATTCTTTTATTTTCATTATTGATGAATCTGCAGATTATTTCCTAATTAATCAATTAATTGTTTGGTCTATAAAATGTCAGATTGTCAAATTGTGAAAAATGCTGATCACAATATCCCAGAAACCCAAGGTGTTGTCTTTAAATGTCTTGTTTCAGTCCAAAACCCAAAGATTTTTAGTGCACTATCATGTAAGTAGCAAAGCCTCATATTTGAGCCCATTTTTGCTTGATAAATTACTAAACAAAAGTAATGAATAAGTTAACAAAATAGTTGCTGATTATTTCTCTGTTGATGAACTAATAAATTAGACAAGAGATACAAAGAATACTTAAATACTTCTTGGCCTCTCTCAGTCAGCTGTAGGAGCAGTATAAATTCAGTTAATAGATATATATTCAGTATTTTTGAGTACATTTTAGGATCATTTTCAGAGAAAACAAATTGATCAAGGCACAAGTGAAGACAATAATAAAAATGTGACATTGCAATATGTCAATTCAATTGTTCTTTGGGGTTTTGTAAATATGGAAAGACACTGGAAAAAAACTATTATAATAACAATAAAATAAACCTTAGATACAACAGTGCAATGCAGCTTGACTTAAAATGCATCCAGTTACATAATAAGTATAATCAAAGCATCATCTAGTGACCTCTACAATATAAGATACCCTACGTAAGTTAAGTTCTCCAGGCAAGTGTGCCAAAATTTTCTTTTTTGTTTGATATGAAATATCAAGCAAAAAAAGAGGTATCTTTATCTAAATCACAGCAAAATCACATTGCTTTTAGCAAATACTTTTTACAGGAAGCATCGTGTTGACAGAAACAGCTGTTGTTGCATTAAGGCAGCGATTATAAGATTACGCTCACTATTCTCATATATTTTCTGTATTAACACATGTTTGTTGTGTGTATTTGACAGTGGAGCCGCCTCCTCAGAATGACGTGCAGCCTCCCGCACCCAGTTCCTCCTCCAGCCATGCACCTCCACCCTCCAGCTCGTCCCGTTACCGTGAACGCCGCTCCCGCAGAACACATCGCAGTGGAGGAACCAGGGATGACCGCTACAGATCAGGTCAGGACCCCCCCCCCCCCCCCCCCGATATCAGGGGAGAAACAACATTTGCCTTGAATCTCCAAAATTAAAACACTTCATACCTCTGACAGGTATGAGATGGATATTTCCTCTTCAGAGGGGAAATAAAGTTTCCTGTGATAATAGTGTAGTGCTGAAACTAGATTAGCCTACATCAACCCCACTTGTGGAGCCTGCCTGTTTTTAAACTCAGACACTGCCTTGTTTCAAAGGGACCAATTAAAGAAAATAGCGTGTGTGTGTGTGTGGCTGAGAGACAGACGGTAGTGCAGCCCTGCAGCTGGGGAGCCCCCTCAGTGAGGACCCTTACTCTGTGAAAGGAGAGTGATGTCACTGCCCGGCTATGTGTGAGAAGGCTATGTGGAGAACAGAGAAATACTGATCTGGAGGGGAAAACCTGACGCTGGCAGGGATAAAGGAAAACAGAGCAGTAGAGTAGAGGTGAAAGAGCATATGAGGAGGATATTAGAGTGTCTCCTAGCTGAGGTACAGACCGTAAAAGCATCCTCCCTCCAGACAGACCCACACCCTGCTGTTTCTTGTCTGAATACTCTCTCTTTTCCGGCTCTCCTTTTCAACATTTCTTGCCTCTCCACAAAGTGTGCAAAATACTAGCCTGACGAATCTAAAGTCAGTCTGTTAAATAGGAGATTGGTGGAGGGTCGTTTAAAGATGTCTCGGTTTTGTAGAAAATCTGACCAGAAGCAGATTCTGAATGGAAGATTCAGAATATATATTGAGGTATATAAAGGGAATGAGGTTAGATTAGATGGACTGAGGGAAAGTAGTTGTCTTGGGCTTCAGCAGTGTAAAGGTTAAATTTTGTAGGACCGATGTGTCAAGAGAAAAGGGAGAGACAGAGGGCCTGAAGGAGAGCAGCGGAGAGCAAGGACAAGAGCTGATGGTGAGCTTTTTGCTGTATAATGAGCGTTTTATTCTGTTATTCAGAGCAGTTAAAGTTCAAGTACAGTAAAAGTGCGCTGATACAGCACCATTTCACCCAGTCTGCTTCTAAAGGAAGCTGGAGGGCCTGTCGTCACCAGTCAAGTGATATACAACAAGCAACACACAGGCCTCCCTTGTTCATTCACTCACTCACTGTCCCCCTGTGCAATAAACAGCAATGAGTTAGTGAGCAGTAAATTGAGGTTTCAGGCACATATGAATCATCATTGTTTTGCTCCATTACTGTTCTCAGTATGTTGTTGTATGACCGTAATTTCTATCAAAGGGGAAGTATTGCACTCTGGCATTTTTAAAGGGCTGCAACTAATCTGCTGATTATTTTCTTGATTAATCATTTTGTCTATAAAAAGTCAGAGAATAGTAAAAAATGGTTAGAATTTCTTAGCGCTCATAATGACATCTTCAAATGTCTTGTCTGATCAGCAGGCCAAAATCCAAAGATATTCAGCTTACTATCATGTATGACACAGAAATGCTTCAAATCTTCAGCATCAGCATTTTTTTTTTGCATTTTTGCTTAAAAAATGGCTAAAATTATTTGATTGATAGTTGCCAGAAAATTAACACTAACTTTAGCATGCTAACATTCGCACAATGACAATGCTAACATTTTGCATTATGATGTTAATAATGTTTACCATCTTAGTATTTAGCATGTTAGCATGCTAACATTTGCTAATTAGCACTAAAAAATAACACTAAGGATGATGGGAATGTCAGTCTGTACCGAATTTCATGACTACACATCAATATACAATATACAATAGTTGCTAAGACATTTCAAAATCAGCAATCTTCATCCTCTAGGGAACATGAACATCTTTACAAATGTAATGGCAATTGGTATAATATTTGTTCAGATATTTCAGTCTGGACCAAAGTGGTGGACTGACTTTCAGACAGGTTGACGGCCTAAAAAAATTGAAAGCCAGAAGTAGGTCTAAAAGAGAAACAACATGAACAAGTAGGTCTGAGAAAAACACTGCAGCAGTGGGAAACAGATCAAATCAAAGTGCTTATCATTTTATGGGCTGCAGAGAAAGTGCAGAACAACCCTTGTTTAATTGCCTCTCATCTCCCATAGTTTTCTCCAGTTATTGCTCCCCTCTAACAATCTGTCAGTGCTGTTTTCAGTAAAATATTATGAAAACTCCAAAGGGTACAGTTGGTTTGTTGTTGATGCCACTGCTGTTTCAATAGTTAAAGGTTCAAAAGTGCAGTGTTAAACCAAAGAAGTTCTTAGTTTCTGAGGTGTGAATGTGTGAGACCTCGAACAGTCCCTAGCTGCTCGTACATCTCAGTGTTGATACAAGCTGATGTAAAACTTATCGACAGCCTCCACACACCTCACCACGCTTATCGCCACGGAGACGGCAACACATGTATAAGGAATCATCCTCTACTGATGCTCCTGTGTGAGGGTGGACAATGGCACATTATGAGAAAGTTCAATTCAAATGTATTTGTATTGCACCATCTCATACAAAAACAGTTCAAAGTGCTTTACATAAAAACAAAATAAATAAAACAGCAAAAAATGTGCAAATAAACAGAAACATCCATGCATATATACACATAAAAACACATACAAAACAAACATACTGTACAAGCATAGTTTAAAGGATGATTTAGCCCGGAGAAATCTGTTCAACAGAATGATGATTATATAATTACGGTCCCCACTGCTGCTGTGTAACGAGCTGTGCTTGATGGTTTATTTAAATGTGTTAATGTTTGAATGGAAATGATGTCCCCTGAGTTAATAGATGTGATTTGTCAGTGAGTGGGCTTTTGTTGCACGTTTTGTTACGCAGTCTTGAGTGTGTGGCTGTTCACATGGTCCTTGTAATGTGCCTGTGGGAGTGATCGAGCGAAAGTATCTGCATTTATTAATGCGTGTGTTTGCGTGTGCCCTTGCATATGTGTGTAGACTAGTGTGTGGGTTAATAAACAGCTTTGCTCTCTCTCCTCCTGTCGTGGTTTCCTATTTCAGTGGGGAAACACAGCCATCCTCTTTTTTTTATTTCTGACTTCTTTGCTTATAACTTCCCTTAACATTCAAATATGCTGTTTCATCTTGAACAAAGGCTTATTGAAACAAAGTTAAATGTCAGAAATTACTGGAAAAACCCTGAATGAAGCAATGGTTACTAAGCTTTTATGCACATTGACTCTGACTTTGAGCAATGAGTGTCTCTTGATGAGTCCGTTTTTAAGCTGTTTTCATTGTCTCCTTGCTTTGTCTCAGATCTGAAGTCACTTGGATCAAGTCATTCCTAACTCAAAGTGTATTGTTCTCTATCTTTATCTCAGATATCCACACTGAAGCAGTACAAGCTGCCCTGGCTAAACATAAGGAGGAGAAGATGGCACTGCCTATGCCTACCAAAAGGCGCTCCACTTACGTGCAGTCTCCCATCGAAACCCGCACACCACCAGGTAGAACAGGAAGAAGGACAAGTCCGCATGTCCTGTCATGACAGTTTTACAGACAGTTAGACCTTTAGTCCTCAATTCACACCTTTTTATTTTTTGCTCAGACTCCTCATCAGGTTCTGAGGATGAGACGTCAGCACGCAGGCAGTCAGCAATGGTCGCTCCCCCGCCTCTGGTCAATCCCAACCTGCAGAGCCCGGACTCTTGGATCAACCGCTCTGTCCAGGGCTCCTCCACCTCCTCCTCGGCTTCCTCCACCCTGTCCCATGGAGAGCCCAAGCCGCAGCCTCAAAGCCAACCTCAGGCTCAACCTCAACCCCAGTACAAGCCACAGTACCAACCTCTGTATAAGCCTCACTACCAACCACAGTACCAGCCCCAGTACCAGCCACATGAGCCACCCCACACCGCAGCTGTGACAGACATGCTGGCTCATAGTCGTATTGGTGAGGCATTGGACTGATTTTTGGTTGTTGTTGTTGTTGTGTATTCACAGTAAGGATTTATATGCAAAAGATCAATTTTGACCATGCTACTGTGACACCAAAACCAGTCTTTAGTATGCTCAAACACCTGTAAATACTCCATTGTCACCCATGTTCCCCTGCTGTAGCCCACTCAGAAAACAGCACCCCCCCTCCAGATATAACAGCTGTGGCCCCTCCAGCCAGAGGCTCGCGGGTTGACCTGCCCTCCAATGCTGTGGTCCGAGGGATGAGCCGGGGGCAGAGCCGCTCAAGCATGATGGAGACTGCGGACGGTAAACTGCTACCACACAACTTTATATGTGTTTGAGTGTCTTTGCGGGAGCCTGTGTCTAAATCCATTCACAAATCTATTCTCTCTTCAAAATAAGCGCCAAATTCCACCCATGGACATATCATTAATCAGACTTTACTGCTTTCTTTTCTTCTTGATCTTTTCCCACGGTGTCACATGTTTATTTGACTGGCTGATAGGAAGAGGTAATATGCAGAGTAAGGAAAACTCCTTAATGTTAATTGTCTGTAGCCTTTTGTGTTTGCTGTTGTACCCTTATTCTCCCTCCTGTTTGTAATGAATGAGTCAAGAAAATGTTGCAACTTAAACAACATCCACAATGAATCCTCACGTCTTATCCCAAACCAAAAAAACACAACCTTCACCCCAATTCTCATCTTGTTTTCCTCGTGTTAATGCCACCTCTATATGCCGCTTTTCATTCCCAAACTCTATTACAATCGATTCAAGTTAAATAATTGAGTCTTAACAAAAATGGGATGAGGAGCAGCAGACTGTGAGATGGTAAGAAGTTTAAACAGGAAGTGTTTTGTCACTATGTGCACGAGCCACGGTGTGTGTGACTGTGTGTTTGTCCTGCAATGGCATCTCTCCACCTCCATCCTGCTTGTAGGAGTTCCTGTGCACAGTAGGGTGTCCACGAAGATCCAGCAGCTACTCAACACCCTGAAGAGGCCAAAGAGGCCCCCGCTGAGCGATTTCTTCACTGACGATTCAGAGGAGATTGTAGAAGGTGAGCTGCTTCATGAAACACATTAACTTTTGTCTTACCAATATTCCTCTTAAATTTCTTCTGAAAGAGCCCTCAAGGTAGATCATATGAACCGAAGTATATAGAAAGAACAATGTATGTGGAACATTACAGACACATATGATTGTTGACCATCTCATTCCAAAACCATTGGCATAAATATTGCTGCTATTACAACCTTCACGCTTCTGGGAAGGCTTTCCAATAGATTTTGAAACCTGGCTGTAGGGATTTGACCCCATTCAGCCACCAGAGCATTCATGAGGTCCGTCAATGATGTTACACGATATGGCCTGCGGTCAGTGTTGCAGATCATCCCAAAAGAAAACAAGGAAAAAAAACAAGGCCCTCCTCAAACTCTTACCACAAAGTTGGAAGATCTGTGTTGTCTAAAATACCATTGCATGCTGTGGTATTATAATTTGCCTTCATGGGAACTAAGGGACAATTTAAAAGGAAGGGGAGATGGAGTAGAGATGATATTAAAGGGAGGCAATATAGAGTACAGGCCAATAGTGATGTATGGACTCGCATTTTACCCTGGACAACAGCCATAATGGATCTCATTAATCTGTTACGTACCCAAAACTGTACTATTGTCTGTCTCTCCCACAGTGGCCCAGCCGGACCCCAACACCCCCAAGCCGGAGGGCCGTCAAATCATCCCGGTGAAAGGGGAGCCTTTAGGAGTGGTCAGCAATTGGCCCCCAGCCCTACAGGCAGCATTGGCCCGTTGGGGAGCCACTCAAGGGAAGAGCCCCGCCCTCACTGCTCTTGACATCACAGGCAAACCACTCTATACGCTGACCTATGGTGAGGCACGGAACTGTACTGTTTAATAAGCAGCTTTTTGTACTGAAAGGTGCATAATAATATTGCTATGTTGAGATCTATTTCTATATCTATCTTTAGTTCATCTATAGTGGAAAGATGTGTGTACTCTGTGACATGAGATTTGTTTTTGGCAGTGCTAAGATGTACAACCCACTCCCTCCTTACTCCCTCCTCTCTGCTCCACCGTCTGTCTGTTAGGGAAGCTGTGGAGTCGCAGTGTGAAGCTGGCGTACACACTCCTGAACAAGCTGGGCACCAAGAATGAGCAAATCCTTAAACCTGGAGACAGGGTGAGAGCGCCAACAGAAAAGAGAAACATACACAATAAACATGTAACAAATATAGTCATTCTGACAAATTGATTTGGTATAGAGGAATAGATTTTTGCAGTTTTTGTGTTCAGCAAGGTGCTGTAGGCCTTGTTTAAATCTGTGCATTTGCAGTTTGTGCCTTGTTGAATTGAACTTGTACTTGAACTGATTGCGGCTCCAGAAGTGATAGACTGTGTCTGACCTTTTGAATTATCTGTGCAAGGCAGAAATAAAACGCTGTAAGGAGCTTTAAGGATAATAAAGTATTACATTATTTGTAGTCACGGTAGCAGTGTGGCTCCAGGGATGGAAATGTCAGTCTGTGGAGTTTTTGAGAATTTTTGTACTTGTAACTTTTTCTCTACTGCCTTGTTGTCCAATGCTTTACAACAAAAATATCTACAAAACTAACAACACTCCCATCAACCTCAACTGCTCTTTATGTTTAGAGCTAATTACCAAATATTAGCAAAACATAAGACTATTCTAAATAGAAAGTTTAATGTCTTGTTAGGTAGCGCTTGTGTACCCCAACAATGACCCTGGGATGTTCTGGGTGGCCTTCTACGGCTGTCTCCTGGCTGAAGTTATACCTGTACCTATTGAGGTGCCACTGTCTCGCAAGGTAAGAAAACCATCACAGAAACATCTGCATTTCATGAGTAAAGAAATCTATATTTTTTTCTGTTCAATTAAAAACCTGAGTGTATTTTTGTGTTTGTGTGTTATGGGGTATTTAGGACGCAGGTATCAGCCAGGTGGGGTTTCTGCTCGGCAGCTGTGGAGTCGGTCTGGCTCTGACCAGTGAGATATGTCTGAAAGGTCTACCCAAGACCCCCACAGGAGAAATACTACAATTTAAAGGTTAGCAAGCACTTTCCTAAATGAGGAAGTATCTGTTTAAGTAGTAAAACATAAAGATCATTCAATAATTATACATTCACCTTGAGAAAAAAACACCTCTCTCTCTCATGAAATATTGCTGAAAGTAAAACATGTAACAGCTGAGTTTCAGGTCACCTTCAGACTGTTTGTGTACAAAATTGTTATGCAGGAAGGATACAGTCTACTCTGTGTTTTCATGAATGCGTAACAATGAATTTCATGCAGATAAGTGTAATATAAATCTGCTTTGATTAAAATTCTCTCTCACCGATGCCTTTCTCCGATAGGCTGGCCTCGACTTAAGTGGGTGGTGACAGACTCAAAATACCTAACCAAGCCTTCCAAAGACTGGCAGCCACACATCCCCACTGCCAACACTGACCCTGCATATATAGAGGTAACACAGCTGCTTGTTGGTGTGTCAGTTGATTTAGTTACATGTGATCTTATTGAGAGAATATTGTTTAACTTTTGTTGTTGTTTGATACATTGGATCTCAACAAAAGCAAACTGGGAACATTTAAACCAGACAGTTTTCTGCATCGTGTTGTGATCAAAGTATGAAACTGTATTGAACTGTATTGAACATATTTGTCGTGTTCCCTCTTTGTTGTTGTGTTTCATAGTACAAGGCAAGTAAAGAGGGCACAGTGGTGGGTGTGGCTGTGTCTAAAGTAGCCATGTTGACCCACTGCCAGGCTTTGACCCAGGCCTGCAACTACTGTGAGGGTGAGTGTCATCATCATCTTTTATCTGTTGAGTTTCCTCCTTAACACAGCTGTTATAAATCCATCTTCTTTCTTTGTGTCTCCATTTTAAGGGGAAACTTTAGTGAATGTCCTGGACTTTAAAAAGGACATGGGCCTGTGGCACGGAGTTCTCACGGTGAGTGTGTGTGATTGCATGCTAGACATGCAAGCTCAATAAAGCATTTCACAAAATTGTCACATTGATTTTTCGGGCTTGTTGTCCTAATAAGTGATGAGGAAAACAAACTCCAGCGTCATCCGTGTGTCCCTTTAATGCTTTCAAAGTGATTTTAGATAATGCTAGTTACACCAGATCACCACAGAAAAGGGGATTATAGTGACTGTGGTTTCATCATTTAATAGTTAACTCACTGATGGTCCAAAATATAAAACCTCATAATAGATTGATAGATAGATTCCATAATATTTTTATTAGTTTTATTAGTTTTCTTTCCATTACTCCTGTCATATACATTATTCTTATTATACAGATTTCAGAGAATTAAGCGTTCTTTTCTCTCTACTCATGAATTGGGGTGATTTCTTTATTAGAGTCTTTGTTTCCTTATTTGGTATGTTTTGAAAAGAAATCCTTTTGTTTTCCTTTACCCACCCACACAATTTTATCTTCTTTCACTCATTTCCGTTGCTCAAATCATTCACCAGAGAGACTGTTAGTACTGGGAAGAAGGTGGTCACTCAGTAAATATTTTTGAAACATTTACCAGAATTTCAAAACATAATTAAGTAAAACATTGTTTTTCTCATGATGGGAAAAATAACTTATTAATAATAATAATAATAATAATAATGATAATAATAATTCACCATATTAGCTGTTTAATCAGGTTTTGTGCGTTTGCAGGCTGTGATGAACAGGATACACACTATAAGTGTTCCCTATGCAGTGATGAAAGCTTGTCCTCTCTCCTGGGTTCAGAGGGTCCACATCCACAAAGGTAAATAACGCCGGTTGCTCCATTTAATTAATGAAGAATTACATTTATAAAACAATGTCTAATTTTTTGTTGTGCAGCTCGTCTAGCTTTGGTGAAGTGCCGTGATCTGCATTGGGCCATGATGGCTCACCGGGACCAGAGAGACACCAGCTTGGCATCATTGCGTATGCTGATTGTTGCTGATGGTGCTAACCCCTGTGAGTACTTCACAAGACTTTTATAGTTTTGTAAAACAAAGTTTTCTCAAAAGGCGCTCATCAGATGTAATATACTGAATTTCTGGCACTTTTTGATGCACGCTCTCCATTCGTTCCAGGGTCGGTGTCTTCCTGCGATGCCTTCCTGAACGTGTTCCAGTCCCACGGGCTGAAGCCTGAGGTTATATGTCCCTGTGCCACTTCCCCTGAGGCCATGACAGTAGCTATACGCAGGTATGACCCTGAACCATATTTTCTTTTTTATTGAATTTTTCAGCCTTTATATTGGATGAAAACTTAAAGGAAGATAGAAATCCTTCCCTTCAAGTCTCTTACCCCTCCTACCTCCCAGTTCTTCACTCAGCCTCCCTCATGTCCTTTTAATCCAAGGCCGTTGAGAGAACATTAGCTGATGATAAAAGATGACAAAGAAAAAGCATGACACACTGTTTCATCCAAGGTTGTTTTTAATTTTTACTGGTCCAGCAGGGTAGATGAAGACATACTCTGTTCTATGTGGTGGCATGGGTGGGCAGGCAGATGGCTAACTGTACGAACAGATGGGACGGATGGAAACGTTCATGTTTGATCAGACTCTCCTTTTTGTAGACCGGGATTACCGGGCGCACCGCTCCCCGCCCGTGCCATTCTTTCCATGGGCGGCCTGAGCCATGGGGTCATTAGGGTCAACACCGAGGACAAGAACTCAGCCCTCACTGTGCAAGATGTTGGACATGTCATGCCTGGAGGTGAGGACTGAAGGAAAGATAAAACAGTCAAAATGAAGTAAAAGGATAAACAACAAATGACTAAGAGGTGCTTGTTGGAAAATCTGACATCCAAGATTCAGCTGCCAAAAAGCATTCATGAGCTATGGTGTCATGAATTCATGCCCAATAAACACATGTAGATGTTATGAAAAAGAGTATTTGAAATGTAAAGTTCGATAAAAATTATGTTTGACAGCAAACTTTCAAACTTGGATATTGGAGCTTTCCATGAGTGCCTGAACACACCGACAAGAATTTGTTAGACAAAAAAGCGGACTTGACTGGGAGTTGATTTTCACATGTGGTATGTTTCAGAAAACACACAAAAATGTACACTTATGCCTTTGTGTGCCTCCAGCTCTGATGTGCATTGTTAAACCAGACGGGCCTCCTCAGTTGTGTAAAACAGATGAGATAGGAGAGATAATAATCAACTCCCGTGCTGGAGGCAACATGTACTATGGCCTGCCAGGACTCACCAAAAACACCTTTGAGGTATGAAAGCGCAGTTAAACCCAGAACCTGCCTGTGCTGATACAATCTCACACAACAGGAGAGTTAATTAAGTTCTTTTTCTGTCCTCCTTTCTGTCTTTGTGTCATTGTGTTTAGGTGATTCCGGTTAATGCTAATGGAGTTCCCATTGGAGAGATTCCATTTGTGCGGTCAGGACTCCTGGGGTTTGTTGGCCCAGTAAGTGGGACTGTTTCATTACAGTAGAACATCTGTGGTAACATGAGACTTCATGGAAACCTTCCCCTTCTTCTATTTAATAATGACCCTGCTGTGTGTCCCTCGCTCTGTACAGGGCAGTCTGATCTTTGTGGTGGGGAAGATTGAGGGACTGCTGATGGTGAGCAGTCGGAGACACAACGCTGATGACTTGGTGGCCACTGCACTCGCCGTGGAGCCAGTCAAGACTGTGTACCGTGGGAGGTGAGGAGGGCATCGAGATGCGGTAGTGCCTGTGCAACAAAAGCCATGAATGTGTTACCAAAGAGGGTGGATGGTAGTTTTAAGAGCACCAAATTCTTCTTACACTAGTACAAAGTGTAGAAACAAGCTGAGCCCCTCTGCCTTCATGTGCCTGCTGTGTCCAGAGAGAATCCTATTTATCCTATTTATCACTACTGACACCTGGTGGTTTAAAAGAAACATAGCAGGCACAAAACAGTTGTTCCAGAAGGGGGATATCAGGATGTTTTTCTGACTTTCTCACCATCATAATACAGCAACCCCTGTCTGCATGATTATTATAATTATTGTGTGTTTGTTTTTTGTGTCAGGATTGCTGTGTTTTCAGTGACAGTGTTCTACGATGAGAGGGTAGTGATTGTAGCGGAGCAGAGGCCAGATGCCAGCGAGGAGGACAGCTTCCAGTGGATGAGCCGAGTGCTTCAGGTAAATCCCCTCATCATCTTCTTTAAGATGTTTTTATTGTGAGGCAATTAGTATGAAACAATATGTATATGCTACTACCCACTAAACCACGTTGCATTGTTTGATTTCTTCTGTAGGCTATCGACAGTATCCACCAGGTGGGCCTTTACTGCTTGGCTCTGGTCCCAGCCAACACCTTACCTAAAACACCCCTGGGCGGCATCCACATCTCTGACACCAAGCAGTTCTTCTTAGACGGCAGCCTGCACCCCTGCAACATCCTAATGTGTCCACACACCTGTGTCACCAACCTGCCCAAACCCCGCCAGAAGCAGCCAGGTACGTGTGTGTATAAAGCTGTTTTATAATGAGATATTTGTACCTGAGGATGAGGTTTGTGCCTTATTATGCTGAACATGAAAATTGGATAAGAATTCCTCCTGAAACTGCTGTCCCTGTCCCATGTTAGAGCGAGCAAGGGTATAAAGTGTTTGTTGTTAAATAAGAGCTTCATCAGAAGCTCTAAGATTTTTAGTGAACACACTGAACCACTGAAGTTTTATATAAGGCACACTCACCAGTGTCTGAATGTGGGAAATTAATATTTTTGCCACATTGGCCCTGGATTTGCAGCAAATGTTACACTGTCTGCATATTTGAACACAGTAATCCAGTGAGGCAAAGACTCTTCACCTGCAATACTTCATGCAGTTTTGCTTTTAGTACTGACACTGAATTAATATTATTTTCCTGTGAGGTAAAAATTAAAGTCTTGGTGGATTCTGACAGGGTCACAATTGAGGTGACAGGTATTAAAGTTTCCCTAGTTTAATTGTGTGAATCTGTATTATGAGTGTTGATATCTCTCTTTCGCCTAGTCTTCCTCTCTCCCTCTCTTAATACTGTTCCTCCTTTTTTTCTTATTTTTTCTCTGCCTTTCTCACACTCGTTTTTCTCTTGCAGTTGGTGTAGGTCCTGCATCTGTCATGGTGGGCAACCTGGTGGCAGGGAAGAGGATTGCCCAGGCTGCAGGCAGGGACCTCGGCATGATCGAAGACCAGGATCTTGTCCGGAAGGTAGTTTAACTATGAACACTCTCGCTTTTAACTAGTCTCTAACTCTGAATGGGATAACTAACCACATTTCCAACTTCGGAAGAGCCAAATGCATGTCTTTCAGGAAGAGCACGATCAGTACAAATGCTCAAAATGTGTTATTAAGGTAAACAGTTAGGTTTGAAGACTCTCCGCTGCCAGTGTAACAGTGGCCTAAACTCAGCCAGAGCTCAGTTTTTTAGAGATGTAAAAAAAAAAATGTGGACTCTTCTCTCTTTCTGCTCTCGTCTCTCTGGATGTAGCTCTGTATGTGGCCCACTGTGATGGTAAGAATTATGGCCCCCTCTGGCATCTCCCCCACACCTGTGTTTATTCTTGTCATGCTTTAATTTATGGTGTATTGTGGTTTTATTTTGTGTGCTTGTCCTAATTTGTGACGCAAGCAAAAATTTGCATGCTTGATTGTTTTTTATCTGTGTTACCAGATATGCACGTTCTTGTTTCATTGCAGATGTACCTTTCACTTCCTAAAATATTGCTCATTATTTTAAGAGCTGGATTGGCTCACAGTTTGTGTTATAAATTGCTTGCACATCGACAGGTGATAATTTATGCCAGACAGCTGTCTACTGAGGTTTGCTGTCTCTGAGCAGCACTTTATTTAGTTTTATTAAGGTTAGTTCAGTTCTTCCATCAGCACAAAAACCCCTCATTATAAATGCCCTCCACGGTTGTGTTTGTAATAATGTATTAAGTTTCAGTAAAGTACACCCTCAAAGCTGCCTAATTATAATTTGTTTTTATTCCAGCATCAGTATTTGACGGAGGCTCTACAGTGGAGGGCGCAGACAGATCCAGATCATGTCCTCTATGTGCTTCTTAATGCCAAGGTACCACGTTGATCTGTTCATAAGTCAATTTAACTGTGATGCACAAGAACAATGTCAAAATATTGCCACATGAATTACACCTTGTGTTTATACAGAATCTCTCACTCTCATCCCTTCCTGTCCTTTAGGGTGTGGCAGTGGGCACAGCGACGTGCGTCCAGCTTCACAAGCGAGCGGAAAAGATAGCTGCGGCGCTCAACGAGAAAGGCAGCATCAACACCGGAGAGAATGTAGTGCTGCTTTATCCTCCCGGTAGGTTCTGCCTTTGGCTTCCTGTCTGTGTCCTATTAAGTTGAATTATTGTGAAACCTGGATGGTTTTCGCTCTTTTCTTTACGCTACTTGCGTCCTCCATCTCTGTCCTAGGTATTGATTTGATCGCCGCCTTCTATGGCTGTCTCTACGCTGGATGCGTTCCTGTAAACGTCAGACCTCCACACCCTCAGAACCTGGCAGCCACTCTGCCTACTGTCCGCATGATTATTGATGTAAGTGGACAAGTGTGCTCTTTTGCATGTGTGTGATTATGCATTTTCATGAGGTTGGGACATTTATGTTGATCTAGTCATCTATGAGAACTTGAAAATGACTGCTGAGAGTTATTGCTCATTTTATTATTGAGCAACATTACTTTCAACTGGGTTGGACCTCCAAAGTTCCAGTACATTATTTCTAAGGCCGTCTTGCATACACTGTATGTGTGTCATGTGTTATGTCATACTGGGAAGATCATTTATGTTGAGTTTATGAGTGCTTAGGGCTGTTTTTGTCACTCATTTAATTTTTTTGTGTATTGTCTCCAGGTCAGTAAAGCAGCATGTATCCTTACAACTCAAAATCTCATGCGGATTCTGCGCTCCAAAGAAGCTGCTGCATCTGTAAACATTAAAACATGGCCAACAATCATTGACACAGGTAAGATACCAAAAGGTTCTCAATACATGCCATGAGGTAATATTGCATGAAGATATTGGATACCCCTTATTATAGTTTATCAACAGGACTTTTAACACTTTTTTCCCCAAGAACATTGGTAGAATGTCAAATTCTTGTAATACTCAGCTGTATGTGCAGTTATTAGTAATTTAAAAAAAAAAGACTGTAGTCTAAATTAAGGATACAAGCGTTGATTACAATATTTATAGTTTATAGTTATTTTAAGACACTAAAATAAGCTTATCAGTCATGGGCAATAAAAATTATAGTGAGTGTATATTTGATAGTGTATAAAGTGCACAGTTCTGTCAGGAACACTCATGTCAGTTATTACAAACCGCTTGCTGTGAGTTTGCAGCATGAACACAAACAGGAAGTGAGACATTTCTCTGCAATGCTTTCTACAGTTATTATCAAAATTGCTCAGTGGGTTGGCAAAGTTGTGGGTAGACAAGAATTTAAATGAGTTACATAACCAATAAATAATCTGTAAACAATAATTGGCAGTATCAGGTATATTTAGAAATGATTAATTTTTGTTGTGTCATTATTGCTTAATATAATTTTCTCTCCTTTCTAAAACACAACTGTCCTTGTTTGTAGATGACCTTCCTCGCCGCCGGCCACCACAAATATATAAGCCGCCCACAGCAGAGATGATAGCTTATCTGGACTTCAGTGTGTCCACTACAGGCATGCTCACTGGGGTCAAGGTGAGACACACAAGCTTCACTTTCACATATTCTGCTGCACTGCTCTCCCTTCATCACAATCCAATATCCACACACTATTACATATCCAGCTGCAGAGTTCTCACATGTCTTTCACCATCTCCCTCATTCACTGGGCTTCCACACCTTTCAGAATATGGATATTGCTACAGTAAAGGGATCCTTGCATTTATGGAAGTATCTTGTTTTTATTTTCTGTGTGTAATTGGCTAAACATGTGCCATCTAACATATTTCCATTGTAAGTACAGCAGAAAATTGTACAGCAATCTGAAACACTGGTGGGGACTGTCAGGTTGTTTTTGTCAGTCCCCCAGAATCATGAAGCCAGATTACATCTTACTAAACTGATTAAGTCTGGAAAACATTCAATGAGAATCAATTAATCCAGACAGATATGCACTGGGCCTGTTGCCCTCTGAGAGGTTTAGGTAATAGTGAAACATGTGCTTCTGCAAACTCTAAAATATTGTGAACACGTCTCTAGTTTTGTGTATATTTACATACATTTTTGTGAGAATGTGAATGCTTTCAGCCACCATGTTTCACCAAAAAACTGTAAAGACCAATGACTGCCCTGCAAGAGGCGTAATCAGTCAGTTAGAAGTCGGAAAAATGATGGAGAGAACACTTATTCATCTACTGTACAGTCTACCTGAAGTTAACTGTGTCCCAAGCAAAAGCCAGTTGACTCTTTCCACATCACATAGTGAGGTAAAAATTGCGGGCTGACAAACAAAATCAGATCAGAATCAGGCCCGTGGTATTTTTGTCGAGTCACCATTCTTATATAAAGATGTACTTAAGTCTTAAGTTTTCCTTTGATGTTCTAACATATTACCCTGTTTGTGTCAGATCTCTCATGCAGCGGTCAGTGCACTTTGTCGCTCTATAAAGCTCCAGTGTGAACTGTACTCTTCTCGCCAAATAGCCATCTGCTTGGATCCCTACTGTGGTCTGGGCTTTGTCTTGTGGTGCCTCGCAAGGTACAGTGAACCATCACCTACAGTACAGTTTTGGTTTTGGTCTTTAAATGTTTCTCCTCCATTCATACACTTCTTCCCCTTCATGTCTTGTCTTACAGTGTTTACTCAGGTCACCAGTCCATCCTGATTCCTCCCTTTGAGTTGGAGAGCTGTGTGTCTCTGTGGCTGAGCACGCTCAGTCAATACCGCATCAGAGACACCTTCTGCTCCTATTCCGTCATGGAGCTCTGCACTAAAGGATTAGGCACGCAGACAGAGTTACTCAAGGTGGGGCTGCATATATATATATTTATTATGAATCATGGCAGATACAAAATCTACTTATGGTTTCAGTCACTCTGTGTACGTGTGTGTTTTAGGCCCGTGGTGTGAACCTGTCATGTGTGCGGAGTTGTGTGGTGATAGCAGAGGAACGCCCTCGTCTGGCCCTTTCACACTCCTTCTCCAAGCTGTTTAAGGACGTTGGGTTGTCATCCAGGGCTGTCAGCACTGCTTTTGGCTCCAGAGTTAACCTGGCCATCTGCCTGCAGGTACACCAACCAACTTGACCTGGTCTCACATACAGTACAACTATACTGTGAATCATGCCTAGAGTGACCTGTATGTACCTGTTCTTTGTGTGTCACAGGGCACCACTGGTCCTGATCCCTGTACAGTGTATGTGGACATGAAGTCCCTCCGCCATGACAGGTGAGAATATATTATTTCAACTAGGGTGACTCCAAAGCTTTTGAAAAGTTTTGTGTGTCCTAACTTGAGCTTTCTAAATTCAAGACCTTGAATTGTATTATGTCAGAGTTTAGATCTTAGCTGATGTTTTAGACTGATGTGCCTGCAGTGTTTGTGACATAATGAATCAACCCAATCATACTTAGCAGGTAGATTTTATTTTTTACTCTTTATTTGAATTTTTGCAGGGCTTCTTTTTCCATAAAACAATTTCTAACAGTCTCATATTTAATTTAACTTAAAGTTGCTTTTTAACTGTGTGTCTTCTAAATCAGAATAAGATTCAGACAGACTTGAATCTTATTCAATTTAGTCTTTTTTTATTTTAAATTTTTGAATTAAAACTTCACACCTTCAGTGAGAAGAGGAAACAACTTCAACATAAATCCCATAAACTTGTGTGTATAGAAACGCATGGATGGATAATCCTCATTAGGAAAAAACGTTAACTGGGACTCAGCATTTGCTTTGACTTGGTTAATTACAACATGATAATATATTTATAAAAAAATACAGTTGGTAGTCCTGAGCTTTTTTCCATCATTGTTCCTGGTGTTTATAGAGTCCATCAACCTTTATTAAGACAAAGAAGAAAGGGATTAAATGTCTGACATTAAGATATATCAGAAATTAAGAACTGAAGAACTAGAAAATGGACAACATAAAAAGGATCATAGACAACAGTAGTATTGCAAGGTTTTAATTATGAATGAGTGTACATGTATGCTTATGTGTGTTCGTATTTCTGGCCATTTTAGAGTGAGGCTGGTAGAGAGAGGAGCACCTCAGAGTCTTCCCCTAATGGAGTCTGGCAAGGTGAGATGTTCCAGATGTACTCCAGTGGTGTAGAATCAGTTAATGAAGAGTTTAGTTAAAGTTGTGCATGTTGATCTTTGCTTCAGTGCTTCTACTTTCATGCTCAGATACTGCCGGGTGTTCGAGTGATAATTGTGAACCCAGAGACCCGAGGCCCACTTGGCGATTCTCATCTTGGAGAGGTAAGAGGAAGCCGTGAACAGGCAGTATCGTTACAAAACCAAAAGTAAAGTGTCCCTCCATTTGAAACCAGCTGTGAACTAGTGTATGCTTCACTTAGGTCTGGGTGAACAGCCCTCACAATGCCAGTGGCTACTACACCATCTACGGAGAGGAGAGTCTCCAGGCCGACCATTTCAACACCAAGCTCAGCTTCGGAGACCCACAGACCTTATGGGCCAGGACCGGATACTTGGGTTTTGTGAAGAGGACCGAGCTGTTGGACGCCAGTGGTGGTAAACAGACCTTTACAAAGATAAGAAGATAGATTAGATCGGGAAAGTCAAGTCTTGATGAATTCATTAGCAGATAGATTATAGATGATAAACAGTCTTATACTGAACCTTATAATGAATGAAACCCTCAAATGTGTCAGAGTGAAGTACTGTAGCACACGTCAAGCCTACTCACATGTTTTCTCTATTTTGTCTACTTACCTCTCTGAGTTGATTATGTTCCCCGTGTCTCTGTGTCTGTCTCAGATCGACATGATGCTCTCTTTGTGGTGGGCTCCTTGGATGAGACCCTGGAGCTAAGAGGGCTGCGCTACCACCCCATTGACATCGAAACCTCAGTGTCCCGGGCTCACCGCAGTATTGCTGAGAGGTGAGAATGATTTTGATACACATTAGACACAACGTTTAGTTTTCTGGAACACGTTTTAGGAAACGAAATGTTGACTGGTAAAATCCACCACTTAAATGCCAACTTCTCCATGTGTTAAAAGTCCCTCTTCACTCAAAAATGTGTTTTCTTTATTGCAATCTTGGAACCCATTGGCCGTCTGTCTGACAATGATTTAGCCTCTGAGGGGCAATGGCCAATATTTCAGGGTTCCAGCATAGCCAGCAGATATCCGGATAACAAATAACGGATCTCCAGTCTGATTAGCAACTTGAGATGAGCCAGACGACATTCTGGCTAATTTCTATAAACAGATATATGCATATAAATGCAAATAAGTTACACCAACTGTTTACCTGCATGGAACCAAAGCCTGCTCAAACATTATTGGTTGATACTACTCGGACTACATATGGACCACAAATCAAAACCAGAACACTTCTCATACCAAAATCTTGTCCCGTTGCCTACAGATTCTGTATTTTTATGCGGATATCTGTTTATAGAGATTACACCTCCTGTTCTCTTGTATATTTGAGCTTCACTGTGAAAAATCATGTATGTGCAGAGTTTGATAGTAAAAGGCTGTTTCACAGATGAGGGAAACTGTGTCTGTTTTCATCCTGTGATCTTGAATCTTCCATTTGTGTAGTTCTCTGGGAGAAGAAACAGAAAGATGTGTAAATGATAATAACTGTTTGATACCTTTCACTGAAACTCAAAATAAGTGACTACATACTGAAGTAATGGAGAATCATCATTGATTTTTGGTTAAATGTTGTACCTGATCTTAACCCTTGTAGTGCTGTGTTTACGTGGACCAACCTGCTGGTGGTGGTGTCGGAGTTGTGCGGTTCAGAGCAGGATGCACTGGACCTGGTGCCTCTGATAACCAACGTGGTCCTGGAGGAGCACCACCTCATTGTCGGCGTGGTGGTCATTGTGGACCCCGGGGTTATACCCATCAATTCCAGGGGAGAGAAGCAACGCATGCACCTTCGGGACTCTTTCCTTGCTGACCAGCTGGATCCCATCTACGTTGCTTACAATATGTGAGGGGCTGTGGTGGCCTGGGCTTGTTATGCCATTATCCACAGTCTGGATGCTTCTGCACCATCATCCTGGCTCTCTAATCTGCTACTGGCTTGGCAAATGGTGCAATTAAAAAGCATGTACTGCTGCCCAGCCCTGTGTGACACCAGCATATCTTGGCCATTGCATGTCTGTGACTGGACCTGCCATGTTCTGGAGCTGTTCACTGTGTTTTATAGATAGATTTTTGCAAATGGGACCTGCCAGGACCGTTCTGCTGCAAACGGCAAAGAAAAAAAAAAGTCCTTGGTGCACTTTTTGGGGAAAGGGCGAAGCGACACATACAACAGGACCATTTTTGAAATCAATTCTATATTAATGTCTTTGTGAAAATACATTTTCTTATTATGTACTTACCACAAACCTCTTTTCCCTTTTGTGTCTACACTGATTCCAAGAGCTACTACACTTAAATCAACAACTTGAAATATTTTTTACATGCAGCTTTCAAACAGACGCACACAAATGCATGTGCCGAGCCCTTGTCACTTCTCACAAACATGAATTTAAAAAAAAATAGAGGGCATGAGACAGTGAAACGTGAAACTAGTAGCAAGTCTCGGTCTGTGTACATTATTTAGATAGCTTATATTGTCCCATGATATTGAAGCCAAATAGATTTTCACAACTTTGTTGCCCTAATATACTGTATTTCCTGCCTTATGAAACTTCAGCCATACATTCCTACCTTAAATTTTAATGAATCATTTGTTAATGGCTGTTTATTTTCCTTTGGCTTTGATTAGTAACGAAAATCCTGACAGACAGATATCCAAAGGGATCAAAATAAAAGAGGAAAGAGGCCATATTCTGTACTGTACCTACAAAGGCCTCTTTGTATTTTAGATACTATATGTTACTGTATAGATATTTTTAATTGTATAAATGTATAAATGCTTGATTCATCTCTCAGTTGATGGTTTATGGAGAGTTAACCAAGCTGGGAGGTAATAATAGTCGCAGAGAGAAGATTGTAAATAAGATTTAACAGCTTTGACAGTACTTTTGAAGTGAAATATTAGTTGTATAATGGAGGGTAAAGATGAATAACTATTAATCATTGTTAATCAGGATAGATAAAATGTTGCACTTTCTCAAAAAAGTCTATTTTATTATAACAGTGAGGCATTATAACTAACGTTTCAGGATCATATTTTATTCTGAGGAATCTCGCTTGATGAGTTAATGCCAGGAACGTTTCCCGAAGGCCATAAAAACATTTAAAAAATGTGTGAGGAGAAGACTAAAATCAATATCATGACTGTTTTCAGGCTACCAGGTTATTTTGTAAAAATGCTTAAAAAAACAAACAAGGTCCGTAACTGTTCATCTAATTTTTATTGCCATTGTACTTTGTATTGCACAGTCATACCCCCTCTCAGTTCTGTACTGCGTAATAGAGCAAGTGTTTGAGAGTTGGCCCTTTCCTTTTCCTCTTCCTCTCCACACTCAAAGTTGATTTTAAATGTATTTTGTCTTTGTGGAACTTTGTAAAAAAAAAATTTACTTTAAATTCCAACAAAGTTGTTGTTGGTAAGTCTGTAGTGCGTAGCGGCAAGTCATCATGTTTCTGGATTATGCTCTGTGTTCAGTCACTGGATTTATAAGCACTTGTGGATGCGGTGGCAAAGCTGAGCCACATCTGAAACACCCTTGATTGGCAAATAAAAATAAGTACTTGTAAGAAAAAAAATATATATATATTTTTTTTTTTAAATTTTGCATCAACATGTATTTGCAAATTGTATTTCGTTTCCTGCAATCTTGTGCTTTCTTGTGCTCCTTGCCATAATTTATAGGGTCTTTGTACTGGATTATATTGTATTTCAGTGATGAACCCTTACTGTCAACATGTAAATAAGTTTTTGTTCTTTTTAGACTTTTGCAATTGTAGATCTGTCCCATTACAACATTCAGTCATGCCAAACACAAAGTTAGAAGGATGTTTAATCATTTCGAGGTAAACAGGAATATTACCTATGGAATTACTGCACTTTGCACTGGTGGCACCTACAGCAGGACCTGCGGGGACTCAACCTTTGAGAAATTGATTTATTTATCCCCATTTCATGTTTCATTAAATGTGTTTTTAATTTTAGAAATATAACGCTTGACATTTGGTTTTGCCCGGTGATTAAGTCCACCTAGAAAAAAAGACAAATAGTACTGCATCTTAGCTTTAACATTGCATCCAATCTTTGCAGCAGAATGTTTGCATGACTCAGCCAAGCACATGAAGAAATCAGCTTGAGACACATCTCGTCATGAGGCACAAGTGGGAGAGTGATATACACCGTATGTATGAAATTGCATATTCAGGGAACAAAACTCATATAAACACAGGGATGGACCAGGTGGTCCCTTGGTGCAATCTGTGAATAATACCCATAAAATGTTGACGTTTGTCCAAATGAATTTCCTTGTAATTAAGGCAGACCCTGCAAATCTAATGAGCAGAAAGAGGCATTACTAACAACCATCTACCATCTACCTGCTTTGCTGGGAAGTCAACAAGGGCTTCCTCTGGTTTCTGCTCTTTTTCTCCGTCTAACACTATGCAATCCCAATGACAGTGCAATTTAATTTCAAAGCTTGTACAGTCTGGTGAAATATACATGATGCTTATACATTTTGTAATAACTATGAACAGGAGACTGATGAAATTTAACCAGTTGTGTACTTAAGACTGTATTCATCTCTCTTCAGTTGTTCTATCGATATTTTGTGTATGCACTCTTGATATGTTGTACATTGATTATTTGGTGAATTCTAAACTGGTCCATGAGGGAGTGATCCACTGATGAATCTTTAATGCTAGGGAGACATTTTAACTCATATAGTTAAGAAATCAAGGTGATACACCCCTTCCCATTTTTCTCACTTATTTTCTATTTTGGTTTGTTGTACTTTGTTTTATACTTTATGTAAAAGTAATATGGAATAAACAAAAGCATTTAATCATTTCAGGTGTCCTGATATTCATGAGTTTAGTGATGATGCATCATAGTGTGACAGGATAAAGTTTGTCGGTTGTAGCTATATAACATGTCTGTCTCAACACAGTGTTTCATTTTCAGGTTGTTGTGTTCAGGGTCTTGTGCAGTTTTCAAAATGTTTCCCAAGATTCAGCAACACATAATTATGACAATGCCAACAGCCAGTTTAGATATAAACAAGGGGGTTGATAAGTTTTGTAGTTTTAATTTTTTCTTTGTTGTCATGGTTATGTAATTGGCACTGATGGAAAATGGCCAGCACAACTTTTTTGTTGTCTTTTTGCAAAATAGGCAAATTCAATGTAACATCAAAGACTTCCTCTGCTGGCTCAGTCAAACTTGGACAACATTTCTGAATCAAGCTTTTGTGTATTGACCCAGAGGAAGCTCTTAGAACACTGTGTATGGCTTGCCAAAAAGGCCAGCATTTTGTAAAGTAATAATGTAAAACTAATTCAGACAGGCAGCCCAACTTCAGGGCTTCAAATGTTTAAAAATGTATTTGATTGATTTTCATGGAAACCAAAGTCTACCTGGAAGCTGGGAAACATCCTTTGGAATTTTAAAACACTATATCAGAATTTGGAATAGGATTATCTCTAACCATGCATGATATGATTTGTAGTAAATGAGTTAAAACATCAGCATCGTTCTAAAATACTGCAGATTACATTGTACTTGTATGGGCTCAAGAGACCATATCTAAGAAGGTTACAGGCCCAGTCTTTTTTCAATCTGTATAGCAATGTGAAAATACTACATGTATTGGTCCTGTATTCAAGATTATTACTAAACAGAAGTACAGTGGTTTTAGCCGCAAAATGTGCTTTACACATTGAAAGTAGTCATTATGTCAGAGTGTTACATTATTTGATCATTATTACTGATGCATTAATGTGTAAGCTGCATTATAATGTTGTAGGTGTTTACTATTGCATAAGAAATGCTTTGTTTACTATTACTGTTCTCACATACATGATTTGTGTGTGAAGCCCAGTGAAATATGTTTAAGTACAAAGAAAGATACTATGAATACTAAAGTACAGCCTTTACAAAAAAAAAAGTCCCTCAGAACTGTAGGAATAATGCAGGTATCCTTACTTTTTTATATAATGGTGTTTGTTTAATATATCTCTTGTAACTTTTTCCACTCTGTACTTGTGAATGTAGCAGATGCTCGAACTCTGTTCACCAATCACAAAGCTCAAAGACACTATTACGTAATGCGTCTTTGCCAGGCAGCACCGCCCACTTCCTTTTGGAAAAAAAAGTGCTCAGCTATTTTTTTTTAGCTGACATCTTTGTATTTTTAGCTGTTAGCCGTTGGTGCTAAGTAACTTTTCTAAGTATTTCCTGTGTCAAAGTATATACACGAATTGCACGAAGTCCACGCTGTGAACAAGAGCAGTTACGCGGCCTCTGAAAGGTAAATTTTGGCTGCCTGAGCGGTAATTTTGTGCCCCTCCGGCTGTCTGCTCTGCTGTCGCGGTAATGGCGGCTGTTGCTTCGTCAACTCCTCGCCGTTTTACGAAAAGGGAAGGTGTAGTTAGCTTAATGGCTCCCCGTATCGCTGACGTCTATTGACGCGGTAACTTGCGTGCCAGTGACAGAGTTACACATATTTGCTCATTGAGACAAAAGCTCATCCATCCTGTGAACCAGAGTAACGAAACTTGCACCGCGCGAAGCTCCTAAACGGCTGTTTTTTAACGGTTTAAATTGGTTAACGTCCGTATAACTGAACGTTAGCTGGAGTTAACTAACGTTAGCATTGCTAACGTTTGTGAGATCGAACATTCTGGCAGTTCTGATTGAAAGGATAACTTTACACTTCGTCTGTAAACGTTTCTTTGGGACGGACTCGCCCCGCTTTATAAAATTGTGCAGTTAACACCAGTTAGCTAAATTATGAGGGGAAAAAAGTTAACAGTATTGACTGTCTGTCGGGCCTAGCTATGTTCCGTAACTCCAGGTTACTTGTATTGGCTAACACGAATGAACTAACGAGGAAGTCGATTTTTAGCTGGCATGAACTCACCAGTTTAACTTTAGCGATAATGCTAAGTTAGATGAAACGGTTGGGTAACATACTGTTAGAAAACTGATTTGATAGCGCTCTGATCATTGCCACACTGGTCATGAACAGTTAATTGTATCAACAAATATTGTATAAATGAAGCGCACAGGCCAAAGCGGAATACAGGCTACAGCAGACAGACAGATAACCCCGCCACTACAGTTGTTTTACATTAACTAGAGCGATTATAAAACGGTAACATTGATTTATCTATTCCCAGTGACTATGGAAGAAGTACAGCAGGGCAGCAATGGCACAGAGTCACAGACTACGACCATTCCCACTACCATCACAACTTCTCAGTTCCCACAGATAGCCCAACAGGTAACTAGTTAATAGACTTCCATCGTGCTATTAAAAATGATCTTATAAGCAATGAAATATATTTCCACTTTAGCTTTTACAGTGCTAATACAACTAGCCCACTATGGCTATAAGCGGCTTGCAGAAAGCACTTTATTGTTACTTTTTTTTTTTTTTTGTTCACTCTTTCTTTCATACAGCTTAAAATGTGACATAGCTCCAATAGGACAGTTATGTTAACACACACACACACACACACACACACATACATATATATATATAAATAATGATGAATTAAGAGGCTTCCCCATGCCTCTTAGTTTGTCCGCCATGATGAGCAAAGTTAGAGAAAAAAGACAATTTGAACTGAATCCATACTTTAAAATTGTATTGTGTGGAATTCAACAGTATAAAATCATTTGAACAGTACCATTTTAAGCAGTTTCTACCTAATTTTTAAACAAGGAAGGGATTACTGAATCTGTATTTAATCCCAGATTGATGTTGATGTATGTTTCCAAATTCCATATTGACTATGGGAACCTGTCTGCAGACTTTAAATCACAGCCTAAGTTTATGACATATTATAAACTTGGTTTTCAACTTTTACAGATTTAAAGCAGATACTGGTAAAAGAAAATGTTAACACATGCCCATTGGCCACTCTAAATACAAGCGAATGAACATATACTTATCTGTGACAAGACGCATATTGTATTAATTTGAATGAAGTTGTAAGTTTCTCAAATTATATTTAAAAGGGTCAGGTCACTCAAAATGTTTTGACTTATCCTCATGGATATCCATCTAGAACATTTCAGATGTTACACTGCAAAGGGGAAATTATTGAGTAATGATTGTGGTGCTCAAATAATTGAAAAATGATGATGAAAAATCTCAACAGCAATTTGTCTTTGCAAAACTATTGTGTTAGTACTATTACTAATACTAGATAACCAAAGGGATCTTTTTCAGTAGAACATAGATCTAGTAAAATTTTAACTGTGAAGTCTGTCAGAAACAAAATTTCATTCACTTCCATTGTATTAAGTGGTAGCAGAAGTTTCAGAGGCAGATATCCTAAAACCAAAGCACATAGAACTGAAATAACATTCATAGCCAGACATAACTAGGGGTAAGTGGGGGGGAAAAGTGCGAAATCACCCTTTGAACCAATTTGCTGAATATATGAGTACAATCTCAAGGTGCTCATTAATTAAACACAACGATGGAAGGCAATTGTCATGACAAATATTCTGTATTTTGTGGTTTTGAAATTGTGTTGGATTTTTGCAGATGTCACTGAGTGGTTCTCCTGTGACCGTTGTCCAGCTGCCAGGGGGTCAGTTTCAGGTTCAAGGAGTGATCCAATCTGCACAGTCCTCAGTCATTCAGTCCCCTCAGGTGCAGAATACACAGGTATACCACCTTCTTTTCTTGGCACTGTAATTATTGATTATAAATGATGGCTCCTGTTTCATAGGTCTCAGTAGTTTATTTTTATAAACTGACAGTCTGCCATTTTATACAATAACTCATATGCACTTTGTTAATCCACCTCCCACTTTCAAGGCCCAGTGTTCAGATAGTGAAGATTCACAGGACTCATCAGACAGTGGAAGTGCAGCACAAAAGACCAGAGAGATACTGGCGAGACGGCCGTCATACAGGTAAAAAAAGACTAAAAGCACAGACACAACAGAAACATTTGTGTGATGAAAAGTACTTTAAATGACAATCCAATTCTCACGTTTTAGAAAAATCCTAAATGAACTTTCATCTGAGGAAGTGACACACATTGAAGGAAAGGATAACAGTCCGGCATCCACAGGAGTGACAGGTGTTACAGTACCCACCACCCCAATCTACCAGACCAGCACCGGCCAGTATAGTATGAACTTTTCCCTTCAGTAGTATTTGCATAAAAAAGCAGTTGACCTTTGAAACAGAGAATTTCTCATAAAATGTGTAACATCTGTTGACCACAGAAAAAGCAGAGGTTTGGATTTCAGCAAAGTTAACCTTGTTTGGTATATAATCCTTGTTATATACATTTGGAGAAATGCAACCCGACGTCACTGCAGCTGAAGGCTGCAGTAGCCAATCACAGCTGGAGATCAGACTGATCAGAGCTGTTAACTCTGCCTTGAGGGAGTAAAAAGATGTTACTAGGACGAGGGGAGGACATTTCTCTTCGTTTGATTACATTAAAAGTAAAGATAGAATTTGCTGTTGGCT
Source organism: Euthynnus affinis (assembly GCA_029490765.1). Lineage (NCBI taxonomy): Eukaryota > Metazoa > Chordata > Actinopteri > Scombriformes > Scombridae > Euthynnus > Euthynnus affinis. Next base: position 15,228,355 of record CM055840.1, on the reverse strand, counting down.
TCCTGACTCATTTTAAAAAAAGACAAGAAAGAGAGAGAGGGAGAGCTCAGAGCACCACCGAGAGAGTGAATGAAGAGAGGGAGCGCTGTTAGCGAGAAAGCCAGTGAATCATATCGATAAAATGTTATTTCCTGATTGTTTCACAGCGGTTACCTTCTAGAGCACAAATGAACATGCCCACACCCCCACACACCTCTGCTCAACCCTGCAGCTGAACGCTGCACCACCTGATTTGGTCTTAATACGGCCTTAGCGTTCTCACCAGACAGAGCTGTTCAGTAGAAACCAAACTTCTTACCAGTTATTGTCCAATGTGACTACTGGGCCAAATTTCCATAAAGTCTGCGATTTATTAATTTAAATCTATTAAAAAGAGAGAATGTTAACTCATCTAGCTAGAATGTCATTTTTCTTGTGCCTCACCCAAATCTGACACTATCTTTGTGATTATTCTAGTTACCATAGCCGCTAATGGCGCTATCCAGCTGGCAACTCCAGGGTCCGAAGGCCTTCAGGGACTGCAGGGGCTGCAGGCTGTTACAATGGCCAACTCTGGTGGAGCCCAGCAAGGCACCACCATCCTCCAGTATGCTCAGACCCCTGATGGCCAGCAGATACTGGTGCCAAGCAACCAGGTTGTTGTACAAGGTGAGCAAACTACACAATACACAATACAAATACACATTTTTAAGCTAATTGTAGGATATTATTGTGATCATGTGTATATCTAACCTGTCCTCAGGTCTCTCTTGTAAGACATCTTGATCTCAATGAGATTTCTTAAATAAATAAATAAATAAATGATAATAATAATTTGTTTATGTATAGTCACATTTTGTAAGGGGAATACATTAGGACCACAGTTTGGTGCCAGGACAGATGCAAAAAGTGTTGAACATTTAAACAGCACTGTGTCAGAAATATAGTCACCATATTTATCCAGTTGGAGGGCTCTGACAAGAAAAAAAACACAAGGTTGTGCAGCAAAAAAAGTTGATTATGGCTCAGTTTCATCCTGCAACATGCCAAACATCTATTGTGCAATTGCAGAAATTTCCAGAGTGTCAAAATCCTGCTGCAAAAAAGTATAAACTGTTGTCTTTGTGTCTGTAAGCCTCCAAACTGGACTTCATACTTCATCTTCTCACTGGTACCTGTAGTAATTATCCGACATCAGCACAACTTCTTGTTTTTTTCCAGCAGTGATAAAGTGGTTGGAAAGCAGCAGCTTTAAGACGCCTTACTTTATATTTATACTTTATATTTAGATATTACTAAGCTATTGACAGAGCCATGTGTTCATCTATCTTGTGTTGTGAAATAGGATTCTCACTGTATGTGGGGAAATGGTCACTATCTAAATGTCACTGGTGGTGCACGCTGTGTGGACAGGCTTTGATGATCCCTGTTGTCATCCTTTGACTGTGGTGTTTTTCTCAGGTGCGGGAGGAGAGGTGCAAACATACCAGATCCGCACAGCGCCCACATCCAGCTCGCTGCCTCAGACTGTAGTGATGACCTCTCCTGTGGGACTATCTCAGGGCAAGAGTGATGATCCAACAATGAAGAGGGAAATCAGGCTTGCAAAAAACAGGTAACTGTACAGTGTATTTCTGGCTTTTCAACAGTAAAACTCAAAGGAAGAAAAATGTGAAGTCTCCCAAACATTGTGGACAGAGAAAATAATTTTCAGATAGATACAGAACAAAAGAACAATGTAATTGTAATTAATGCTCTTCTAATTTCTATAACAATGAATGATAAAAAATAAATATTTTCATTTATATATCATTTATATGATAGTTCAAACCTTTGTTGGACAGTTAGAAAGCTCAAAATACAGAACACTCTTGTTTGATAGATTCAGAGGTTAAAGGTCATAGTATCACAACTTGCAGAGCTCTCTGCAGTTTGAACAGAAACAAAACAGCTCGCAGTAAACAAGATTTCGTTTCTTCCATTGTTGGAATTTTGTTGAGCCCAGCAACAATTTGTATTTGTTGTTGATTATTTTTGTTACTTGCACATATTTTATTGTTATTGTTTTATTGTTTATGTTGTGACATATAGTGAAGGTGCACTGGTTATGTAATCTTTCAGTTTAACTGACTGTACTTTTGTCCCCTCCCTCAGAGAGGCAGCCCGTGAATGTCGGCGGAAGAAAAAGGAATATGTTAAATGTCTGGAAAACCGCGTAGCTGTTCTTGAGAACCAAAACAAGACCTTGATTGAGGAACTCAAAACATTAAAGGACCTTTATTGCGTTAAAACAGGATAACCTGTTTGAATAGAGCTGGAAGATTGAGTCGTAGTATGGCAGCAGCACAGTTCAGCCTTTTGGACATAACAGGGTTTCTGGGAACACTTCATTTCAGGCTGAGATCCTCCAGATTTTTTACTCTGTTTGATATAAAAGTGACTTGTGATGGCAGTGAAATATATCTATAAATAAATAAATTTAAAAAATTGGCCATTTTCCACCTGTTTTTTTAAATTTGCTAATGCTATAACATTTATAGTTGTGTATATTTTTAATGATGGGAGGTTTGAAATTGTGAGCTTTTAAATCTCAATTTCTAAATGTGTCCCTTTCCTATTTTTTCTTGTGTTTTTACAAATGTTGCTGTTGGAGTTTTTTTTTTTTTTTTTTTTTTTTTTTTTTAAATCTTCTAACAGCATCTTCAGAATTTTGACTGTATGATTACTACACAGACATAATTCCTGTTTATTTTGTGAACCAGCAATTCCCCTTATTTCCCCGTAAGGAGATGTTACAATTGTCATTCCTTATTTTTGTGCAATGGAATATAAAGGGTAATAGAAAAGATGACAATGAGTATGGTTTATTTGGATGTTTCTTGGCAGTTACTTAGACAATCAGGGAAAAAGCACAGTGTCCAGGTAATATTTATTATGTACATCTTGGGAGGGGCGGGGAAGAAGAACAAACAGTGTATGAAATGTTGCTGATTCTGTAAGTAAATAAATATATTTTCACTCAATATATGCAGTATGGCTTAAGTATTTTTGTCAAGTATAAATGTAAAGCTGTGCAGTTCCTGTACACCTACATGGATGCATCTGCTGTGTCTCATGCAGTGTTTTATTTGCCTTCTGGCTATTTTATATATCGCAGGTGGGCCCACAAGGGGCAACATGAAGTCTACTGATTGTCCCCTGCAGTCATTTAATAGAATATCCCATGATGTGTGGTCTTATCATTGAAGTGACCTCTGAAGCTTCAAAGTGTTTTAGGTGAAGTTCAGAGAAACCAGCTGCCTCCAGATCTTTCCATGTTGCTCTGGTTATCGAGCATCCGTTCCCAATATAGTACCAAAGAGGCTCGAGCACATACTGGAAGAAATAAGTCCAGGAGGAGGAATCTGACACCACATGCTCCATGAAGTAGAAGGCTCCTCCCTGGGAGAGAGAGAGAGAGAGAGAGCGCCAATAAAAACAGATCATTGCATGATTTTTAATCAAACCTGGTTCTGTTCCTTTGCTAGTACGCCGTTATATTTACTCCCTGGCTGTTACTGGACAAGCAGGTGGGAATGATAACTCACATAGCTTTCATGCTGTTCATATCATCATTTCATCAAATGAGCCTTTGTGTAATTATAACATGAACCACACAGGTTTAACGCTAACTAGCATAGCCTAACCACTCACAATCTTACAACTGCATTATCAGCTATTCTAACATAAGTAGTATAAATGTAGATGGTCATGGAGAGGCAGTCATTCCACTCAAATGATGCTAAATTTAGACAAATCAATTAAACGTTGTACAGCAACTCAAAGTCCAAACCGGGCACACTTGTGTAATGTAGAAAAATACCAGAATGTAAGAATAATGTGTATCTTTCTCTAGTTTAGTGGCTTTCAAAAATATTGAGTGCCTCTCTTAATTTCAGTGTGAAGGACAGCCCTAATCTGTGCTTTTCAGACTGCCCAAGAAATATTTTTTGGTTTCAAGTGAACATTAACAACAACCAGAGAAACAGTACAGTTAATGTTTACTGTAATCCAACAATTATACCTCTTGGCCAAAAAGAGGTAATGGGACAGACAGCAAATATGTCAATATACAAGAAAAATATTTTTTTATACATAAAGCAGGCACCTGGCTTTATCCTTTATCTTTTACAAAAGAGATCCTGATCTCAATGACATTTCCTGGATACATAAATCTTAAAATAAATAATAATGGGGGGGGGGGGGGGGGGTGAGGCTGGGTTTATTAAATAGGCTGTAAAGAAATATGTTAGTATCCAGGAAACCTCTAACAGGTTAATCCAGCTATGCACATATAGCCCACCACCTATCGTTCATGCGCGTGAAGTCACAAATCAAATATTTCCTACAGCACCTGAAGGCCGCACAGAGACTCACTGTTTTGAGGATCCGTCGGACCTCCTGCAGCACCCGGTGAACACTGCTAACCGAACAGAGCACCAAGGTGCAGACAACAACGTCCACAGATTCGTCCTTTACTTCCTTCATGTCTTCTCCAGAGAGAACTATAAACTTGTCATAAGTCAGGTGCTTGTTTGCCTCCATGCTCATCCGGAGGTACTTCTCGAAGTGCGGGTTGGGGTCAGTGCAGACCACCGTGCAGCCGTACGGGTAGAACTGGAAGTTCGCCCCGCTGCCGCAACCGATCTCCAGCAGGCAAAGTGTCCCGTCAGTGTTTGCAAACTTGCCCACGTTTCGGAAAAGCTCTCTCTTCATTTTGTGCATTTTGTCGTTGTACGAAAAAGTTATATTGTAAGCAAGCAGAGGAAAAAACCGTTTGTACATACCGTATAAACCCATGATCCCCATGAAATGTAAAGGCAAAGTCAACAGTTTGCAAAGCAGTCTGCATAATTTCATGAGACAAGACTTCATGTTGGACTGAGCTAATGTAGACAGGAGACTTTAGAAGATCAAAAGATTACACACTAATACCTGAACGATGCTCATTTCGCTTTTTTAACACATGATGGCGCAAATGGACTGGTGGTCCACAGGGTGGGGGGCGACTACATTATAACAGTAGTGTGTTATACTCATATATTATAAGAGCTTTTGTAATACTACTTATCTTTATACAGTCTATGATTAACACACAAATCCCACAAAATCAGTGTTTCCTTCTCCTGCCCATCTCATCTCATTCTTTGTTTCAAAGAGAGAAAAGACTTATGTAAGAGGTTACATTCTTCAATTGTTATTAAGACACAACACAATCAGCATAATCACAGCAACTTTTATCTTTAATGTTACAGTTGACATGTGGAGGATACAAACAGGCCACATCAAGGAGCAGACAGATAAACACTAACATACACTAGATCTCTATGGTAATATTATAGATTTCATCAGCAACCTACTTGGAGATGAGGAATGAAGGATAAAAAATCAAACAGACATCAAGGTTGACTATATTTGGCACTTTAACGGTATAGAAAAAACAGTGTTAATTGTGTGCTGTCTATGTAAGATTTTTGTTCAACGCATTAATTGTCTTAAAAAAACACGCAGTTTTTTTTCAATACAAAAATAAAAATACCAAATTGCCTAGTATTATCTAGATTACTGGTGATCAATCATATCAGACGAGAGAAGAGGAGAGGCATTTTGTGCTTGGCATGTTTACACACCCTGTGAGGCAACATTACTACAGAGTCGACGTAGATATAATCTATTTCACAGCATAGCCAATGATGTGCGGTTTGATCACGAAGATGAGCGGCGCTTCAATGTGTCTTAGTTTGAGGTCAGAGAATCCAGCTGCCTCCAGATGTTTCCATGTTGCCCGGGTGACCTGGCATCCGTCGCCAAAGTAGTACCACGCCGGCTGGAAAACATGCTGGAAGAAGTACGCCCAAGAGGAGGGGTCTGCAACAACGTGCTCTATGAAATAGAAGGCGCCACCCTGCAAAGCCAATATTTGTTATGTGTATTTGTCCACGTAGATTTAAATATGTATCAATTCCACATGGTGTAGAGCCTATTTGTTGGTTTTCTGGGTTTCTATGGGCTATTTTTCTGAAAGTTTGACAATAATCAGTAAAACTTGGTCTTGGTGATCTTGGTGAATGAAACTCGTGAGTATTATGAAATGAAACATACTGTATGTATTCAAACCTGATAATGACACCATGCTGGCATCATCTTTGAGTACATTTTGGATGCTGATTCCAATACAAATATATATAGAGTTTTAAAATATGATATTAATATATGTTCTGACTTTCCCCCCATAAATACATAACATAAACAAGGATATATGATAAATCCCTTTAATTTAAAACAAGATATGAATTACATTATATCAATTATAGTTTGCCCTCACTGGCGGACAAACTATAATGGTGAAAATATCAATCACATTTCTGTACTGGAGTTTCTTGATTCTTATTGGCTGATATATTCTTGGATGACAATTTCATATTCATGGATTTTCATTCCATATTTTCCGTTTTATACATAAACACACACACCTAATCTCCTACTTCAGTGAAGTTTTATGTAATACTACAGTGATTGTTAAACATTAAACCACAAGTTGCACCTCAATGACACTATTATTTGAATAGTGTGTTTCCGTTTTTATTAGGTGCATTTGCATTTTAGAAGCTTTTTCACTGAATTTATTATCTCAGTAGTCACGGACGACTTACTGGCCTCAGTATGCGGTGCGCCTCCCGCAGAGTTTGCGGTATGTTGTTGACAGAGCAGAGCACCAGGGTGCAGACCACAACGTCTACCGATTCGTCCTTAACCGACCCCATGTCCTCTCCCGAAGCCACCACAAACTTCTCATATGTGAGGTGGTCATTTTCGCCCATGCTTTTCTTCAAATACTTCTGGAAATGAGGGTTCGGGTCTGTGCAGATCACCTTACAACCGGGTGGATAAAACTCAAAATTTGTGCCAGAACCGCAACCAATTTCCAAAATCGTCATCTGGCCACCGGCCTTGTTGAACTCTGGGAGGGTCAGAAATAGCTCCTTCTTCTTATCGTACATTTTCTTATTGTAGTTTACAGATATCCGATACACACATAGTGGGAAGACGCGCTTGTATATTTTATACAGGCCGACGGCTTCGAGCACATGAAGGGGTAAGCACAACACGTTGACAACTAACATGCATAATCTCATTAGAAAAGCCATTACGTGCCTGTGCCCTGTGTAGAGTGGACGCAGCTACCAGCAGTGTCGACAACAACAAACTATCACGGGGATGTGGGCGACACAGGATATCCGGTTAACGATTCAGAAATAAAGGTCGACATGTATAACCTCACCGGTGTAAACATTGTGATGCAATGTCCAAATGTCAGCGGTCAGCAGTAAATATGCTTAAATGGTAGTACAATTATGCTACATTTTAGGGTAACCGTTGCAAACCCTTTAACGCCAACTATCTGAATTCAGCTGTTGTTAGAAATTGGACGAAACTGCAAACTCTAAGGCCTGAGATATATTTGATTTAGGCAAGCAGGTTGCCCCAGGTCCATGGATATATTATAAGAGCTCTTGTAATACATCGATGTTCGGGTCTGAAACCTGCTGATTTAAACCTGCATTCTTTCTAATGGTCAGCAGGGTACGACTCCACTAACTCCACAAAGTCCGATTGTATGGAAGTCTATGGGGAAAATGACCCTACTTGTCACTTGATTTGTCAACACTTTCTTAATGAGTTAATGGTCTCAATCGTTAGTTTCAAGTCTGTTTCAATACTGCATGATGTTCATTGTGTAAATTATGTCCCCATTTAACTTAAATTTGACCATAAAGCAATGTATGCTTTAGGGCGTGGTTACGTTTTAATTGACAAGTCCCTGACACGGTGACTACGTTGGTTACGTAACGTAAAACGTAACAGATTCACAGAGCATAGGCATAGCTGTCGCTATTTTACAGTGTGTTTTAAGTTCATGAAAGTTAATTGTAACATATTAGCTGTCTAAAAAGTCGTGTTCAGTTTTTCGGTAAGTATATTTTGTTTAATGGTTTTTGACCTGAAAATTAGCATTAGCATGATCATAGCTATAGACTGTAATGCACCGCGCTAACCAAGCTAGCAGTTAGCACTACAGTCAACTCCATCCTCACGTCCAATTATGATAACTTCTGGCTCCAAAAATTCAAGATGGAGACGGTCCAAATGCCAAACTCAAACCTCAAGCAAACTGTGAGTCCATAACATGGATGTATAAACTTCTCAGAAAAGTTGTGATGCCATTTTCTTGACGTCACCTCCAGGGTCTTGAAAAAGCTGTTTGACTGTCTTCACTTGCTATAGTTAGTAACTTTGTTTGTCTGCAATGTGGTTCTTTTTGTTTTGTGGAAAACAGCTTCTTGCTGCCGCTACTGCTAGAAATGGAACTGATGAGAGCTGCAAGATTGAATCAAACTGATTCCAACTGATTTGAGGGCTTTTGAACAAAAACATTAAACTAAAAGTGGCTGTAATGGTCCACAGAAGAATTTGATGATAATTCTTGGTGTGTTTGTCATAGCAAGCAAACCATTACAGATTACACAGTCATTTAATACATTTGATACAGTGTTGAGGGTGTTCGCATATTTTTTTGGTGACCTATGTAGAACTTGTAACCCTTTTTAAAAATACATAATCCATCCAATTTTAGGCCAGTGAAGTTCATTATCAGGCCAAAGGTTTTTGAGAGTGAAATGTTCTTGACCTTACAAGTCAGTCACCTAACCTGACTTCCAGCTGAAACCAAATTTAAAGCAAAAATCCCCTTTAGTGTTGATTGCAAAGAATTTGTAACTAAGTATTGAATACAGTGACCTTACATAGGTTATAATAGTAATAATAGGTTTAATTTTCCCCTTATGATCTGGTGACCTACTTAAATTTGGGGGACTATATCTAAAAAAAGACTGTGCTTACTGCATTGTTTCTCTGATACACTTTCAAATTGAAGCTTAAAATAACATTTATCCTTCAAAGTCATTTGACAAAACACTCTCAACTCAAGGTGCACTTACACACTTGTTCAGGAGCTGTCACACAGTCTTCATCACAAATCAAGTTTGCTCAGTTGTCATGGTCCTGTAGATGTTTAAATTTCCCATGATTCTGAGCACTTCTAGGACTTCTTGTCCAAAAGTTGGGTTTAATAGTTACTTTTTGACCTTGGAAATTGCGGTTGATAAAAACATCTCAACTCAAGGGCTGCTTACTTTATAGGCATTGTTTCATTTCAAATACAATGTGCTGGAATACAGAGTCAAAACAACAAAAAAGTGTCACTGTTCTGCTACTTATTGACTGCACAATAATTATACTGTACCAACCTTGTCATGTTATGGACCAGTCCTGGATGCTTGCTCAACAGTCCTCACTCCTTGAATCCCATAGTTTTGTAAATCTAAAACATTTTTTCAGAATACTTTCATCTTTCCACCCACCTTTTCAGCCACCTGCTGTATCTGTGTCCCTGTCGTTGTGGTGCAATACTCTGCAAAGTAGCTTTGAAGCCCCTCTCCCTAGGGTGATCCCAGCATACCTCAGGCCATGGTCTGTGGGTATAGTCTGACTTCAAGTCTGACATATCTTTCTCCCTGCTGTGGCACGCTAAGTACAGGATTTAATGGGAATAGGGTTGCATTATTAAGTGTTTCCCATACTCACAACACACTGAAATGCTGCACTGAAAAGTTGCTTAAGGAATGAAAATGCATGCAGTTCTCCAAAGTTCCACCAGATAGAGACATTGTTGGGTCATATTCAAAACACTTCCTGTATAAAATCCGCCAACACTGTATTTTGAAGGGTGAAGGCTCTAGACTGAGGTTCTCAGTATACTGGTAGTGATTTTCTCTCAGTGATTGAATGTGAGCTGTCTAAATAAGTCTAAACAAACCAGTCTGCTGAATGACCCATTTATAATTCTTTATTGTCCAAGACACCATGGTATAGAGTGAACTGTATGAATTAAAATAAGATTTGAAACCTAAGTCATAAAGGTGCAGTGTCAGATACTGCTTATAGTCCCTCACCACTAAACTGCTCATAGATTTTACTTCAGCTTTGAATGAATAACTATTACAACTAGGGCTGCAACTAAAGATTATTTTCATCATTGATTAATCTGTCTATTATTTTTTTCTTCTTGATCAATAAAATGTCAGAAAATAGTGAGAATGACTTCAAAGGTGACGTCTTGTTTTGTTTGAACCACAGTCCAAAACCCAAAGATAGATAGTTTCTGGGCATTTTTGCTTAAATGACTACAGTGACTAATCGGTTATCAAAATATTATACAATTCATTTTCTGTCAATCGATTAATTGACTAATCATTGCAGCTGATTGGTACTACTTCATCTGGAAGCACTAATATTTCTTTAGCTAGAACTAGACACTGGTCAGATGTTTGAGAGGTTTGTAGAATTGCGACGGCTCCATACAGAAGCATTTGGCCGACCGTGAACCATTAAATAACCAACATCTTTGGAATTACAATGTGATCTTTATGCATTTTGCCTGTGTCACAGTTTGATTTCTTACAATACTTAATGAAAGTCAGACTGAACTTTTGCAGAACTGGGCTCAGAATTTTAAACCTGGATTGTGCAATGTGGATCATTTCCACATGATGAATGATGGCTGAATTCCATTTAGCCGCTGTGGTTTCAGGGTCCTGGTATTGTGCATAAGGGCCCACTGTCACACTGCCATGGCTTTCTGGGACACTTGAACACAACAGAGACATCATTAATGTTACTGTGGTTTTTCTACTATGACAAGTCAACAATTCTGACCTATATACCTATACCTAAAACAGAAAATATATGTGCAACAAACAGAGTTAAGGCCATGTAAATATACCGTAGTTTAACATGGTGAAACTTTTTATGCCAGAATTATGTTTGCCACTAGTGCCTTAAAAGTCAAACATTGACTATAAACTAGATTTTTTTTAAAACTCAAGAATGAACAACACAGCTGCTTCATTTGTTTGTATGCAAAATAATCATAAAAGCAACTTCAGGGTTAATTTTGGTGTGAAATGGCCCATATCTCCTATCAAACTGTAATTTGAGGAGACACTTACATAGGAGATCAAAATGAACGCAGCTATGTTGCCAATAACCAGAATGTCCATGACTGCTATTACATGAACAGTGTTTTTTTTTTTTTTTTTTTTTTTTGCTTTTTTTTTTTTTTTTTTGCTTACGGTGCTGCGGTCTCTTGTCCGTTATTGAAACTGAAGGCATTTACCGACACTCCCTAACAATTTGCTGAGAGTCATCAATTATGCAGGGTAGCCGCACGCACTGGGAAGGAAGATAGAAGCAACAATATGGCGACAGCCGCAGTTACTCCCGACTCTTTCCTACATCTGCAGTTCAGTGACAGCTGTCTGGATTTCTGTTAATGCGAGAAAAAGTAAGTAGACAATATGTTTTCTGCTTTGCCTGATATTTTGTCGGTGAATGGTTCGCAGTCCTACTTTGTCGACTGACTGCATCCCAGTGCCGCAGAGCGGTCCCTCTCTCAGCATCTTTTCCTAGCGTCTGTGGAGGGCTCCTTGCCAGTACATGGGCAAACATGTATGCGAGGCAGCAGTTAGAAGTGGAGAAGGTGTGATGGGTTTTTTTTTTTAAAAAAAGGGGGGAAACGTGGATTTTGTGATGCGACGTGGATGGAAAAAAGGGGGAGACAGCAGGTTATTTGGGGTGTTGGCCTGCCGCTGGAAGGAATGACATTTCAGTGTGTCAGAATGTGAAACATACGCATATGGGATGTAGAAGTGAGATCACGTCAAACTTCTCTGAGTGGCGACAATAACTATCCTGTATGCTCCAACTACACCAATAATACGTCGCTTGCAGAATAATTCTAGGTAGCCTGTTTTTTTTTCGCCACCATTATTTTATAACTATGATAGTTTTATTCCCCCACCCCCACACTCCACCTCTGTGCCCCCCCTCCCCTCCCCTCCCCTCCTCTCTCCCTCTCTCCCCCTCTGCCTCTCTCTCTCTTTGGAGACTGTATTGCGTGAGGAGGTAGGTGCGTCTTTAGTTTGGCAGTCCTCAAAGGGGGCCGCGGCACCCTTTTCTGGTCTTTTTTCACGCTCCCATTAAAAACAGTTTCCCCATCATGTTGTTACTGTGTAGACCTGCATCATATGGAGCCTCTCGATCTCTGTCGCCTAGACATTATCTGTACGGGTGTGGTACAGCCTTGAGGCCGTTTTGTTTCTCTCTCTCCCTCTCTCTCTCTCTCTTTTTGGCTGTAAATAATTTCTTAGGTATGAAATTGGGCTGTGATGATGTGATGAAGGCTATAGGCTGCTTTGAGTCGAGGCTAGGTCTGAGTTGTCAGGACATGACTTGTGCATTCAACTGACCTACTAGTTAGTTAGTTAGAGCCTATAGCAGCAATAAACCACACTGCAGTATTTTAGGCTTTGGCTGTGTAGGACAGCGGCGCGCCTCAATATGTAACAGTGGACTTTACTGAGGACTACTGAGGGCTCAGATCACTTTCAGACAATGAATATGATAAAATTATGAAGGGGAGCCGGTGGTCCAAGAAATTAGGAGAGGTGTTCTTTATCTGTATATCTTTATAATGTCCTAATGCCACATGCTCCACAATTTAAGTCTTTTCTTTCTCTTAAAACGAATTAGCCGAATCCAAATTTCAGGTCAGGGAATTACTTCAAATGGACTCGTTCAGGCTCGAAGAAAGTGGCCCCCACCCGTTTAGGGTATACGGGGTTATCTGAGGCCTCTTGAATATTTGGCAGTCAAGTTATTCTATCATCGATGCTGGACACGGGCCTGTTAGGCTCACCCATCCTCATCGATGCTGTGGATTTTTTTGGACTGAGTTACGGCATCCTGCATTCAGTGACAGGCAGCATTAAGACATCACTGCAGGCAGGAGATGACGGATGTTTTAAGTTTTAACCGGCCCATGTGACTCCCGATCCAAGCGCCCCTTCATACACCACCACCACCTCCTCCTCCTCTTCTCTAAGCAGCGGTGTCTCCGCGGTGTCCGATTAGCTCCGTCAGATGTCAGATCATCAGCATCAGTGAGTGGAGAGAGGAGAAGAAAACAGTTTTTCCCCCCCGTTATTTCCAGGACGGAGGGCCGTGGCGCGTCTGGATGTCTTTTCCTCCGCACAGAGGACGCAGCGTCAACGCGGTTTGCTAAACGCTGCTGAACAGGACAGCTTATCTTTTCCTCGGGAGGCAGATGAGGCTGCCGGAGTTGTTAGTTTTCTCTGTCATCCTGTTTTTTTGTTTTGTTGTTTTTCCCCCCTCACTTGACTCATAACGGATTTAACTGAAGTGAGAGCGGGTTTTGGGTTGTGCGCTTTTCGTGCGCTAATGGGAGTCACTTTAATTGAGTTACCTGCTCTGTCTTTTTAAATTAAAATGTTTGAGTCCATATTTTTTTTAACGCAGTGTTACTCATATGACCTAGTGAGTTAGTAGACCTCTGCAGAATTTCAGACAGTTTCCTCCTGGTCGCCTCTCAGTTGTGCTGCCTGCTTTTTTAGATTTGAGGCGTTGCGTGTAGCTACAGTGCACATGCACTGCTGGTCATGCTATTGCATCCCGTTTTGAATCACCTTGCAGGTAGATCAATTGATGTAGCTTTAGTGGAAGGAGACTTAGAGGTTGTGCCGAGGTTGGGTTACTTGAATCGGAAGATACCGGGCTGTTGGATCTTTCTCTCTGCCCGTGGATTTCTTCTGACTTCTTTCTGATTCATTTTTAAGGTCTGTACCCTTTTGCCATTGTTTCTGCTGCACACACTGTTGTCTGATTTTTCACAAGCCGAACTGCTACCTGACTGTCAAATATAAGGTGTATCAAACAGCTCTGGCATCAGCCCGAGTGAAATGTATCTGAGGCTCAGAGAGATGCAGTAGGCAAACCTTACTGTTTTAACAATGAGTCAGAGCTCCAGAGGTTGAATAATTTCCACCAAGCCCAGCAATAATTCATGGAGCAAATCTTTTGACACACTGTTTTTGTTAGTTTAGGGTGTTTAGTTATTTGAAAATTAATAATTAATAAATTGTCCTGTGTAGAGTCATTGTTTTGGTCAGCACAGCATGTAGACACCAGAGTGCACACTGTGGCCTGTGTTGGAGCTACACTGCACATATGGGCCAAGTAATATTTTTGTAAAGGTTTTGATTTTTCTCTATATTAAAATCATTCTTATGCAATAAACCCCCACCTATTACTGTCTTTCCCACAGGCCCCAGTCACATTCATCTCTCTGCCTTCTGTAATTTAGATCAATAGGTAATGATGTAAGAGGTAAACAAACTTACAACAATGAGTTAAGTTCTTATGATTGATGTGTTAACACTTAACACATTTAGCACAAATGTCTGTGCATTGTTTGCTTACTTGGCTGAAGATTGTTTAACTCCTTGTCATCTTGCACTGGGCAGACAGCATATATTAGTCTGCCGTTAGCCCGTGTGCCTGCTTATTTTAGTTCCATCATCAGTGAGAGCTGTTTGGACTCAATCACAGAGACCTCCGAACCAAAACAATTAGCTGAAAGTGGCATAGATCTGCAGATGTGGCTGTCTGCTCTCAATAAGATTAGCAATAATAACAATACTTATAGGTGGATTCATTGTTAATAGCAATAGTATGGAGCTTTAAGGAAATATGTATTACTGCCTTTTGGCCAAGTTAGAACATTGATACATATTAAATGTGTGAGAAGGAAAGACAAAATGTCATATCAGGGGACAGACAGACAGACAGGTGAGTGCCTGATAGGATAAAGGGCACATCCTTTGTGAGCATCAACTCAAGGAGAGAAAACTTGACACTGTTTTGTTGCTTTTTGGATCACCACGATCAGAGAAAATGGGAATCCAGTGCTTTTTATGTGTTGGGTACATGGGTTTAGCTTTCGAGAATATGGGATCTGTGCTTTGGTCAATAAGGTTGATGGAGAGAGCAAAAATAGTGCTTACTGGCCCATGTTCCAAATGTTTGCACTTTTTCCAGCTTTATTTTGCTTTGTTTGTTTTCTCTGGCAGAACTAGTAAATTTTTGCCTGTGAGCAACACTGACTGAAATAGAGATGCAGTTCATTTATATTTCTCTTTCAGTTCTAAAATCTAAATGTTTTTTAACATAACTGTTCTTTGCCTGGCTACTGTTATTAACAAATTGATACCTGTAAAAAAAAAAAAAAACACTCTTTCAGCTCACTCTTTCTCTCTCACTATATGTTGCTCTCTTCCTCTCAGAGCTGGATGTCTGGGATGGAAAACAAATAAAGAGGAAATAGCTGCAGGATGAAAACATGGCCGCACCCCTTATTGCACCCCCAGGACCTGACAGCTTCAAGAAGTTTACCCCGGAGACGCTTGCTAATATCGAGAAGCGCATCAAAGAAGAGAAGAACAAGCAACCTCCCAAGCCCAGATCGGACAGTAGTCATCGCGACACATCTGACGACAATGAACCCAAGCCCAACAGTGACCTGGAGGCTGGGAAGAGCCTGCCGTTCATCTACGGCGATGTCCCTAATGGAATGGCGGCAACACCGCTGGAGGATTTGGACCCATACTATATGAACAAGAAAGTGAGTTGTCACATAGGCCAGCTTTCCCCAAACAAACACTCTGTACGATGGAAAAGCCTTTGCTTCTTCGCTCGTTGAGAGGTTTGTAGATATACAATAGAGGATTATAGATTATAGTTTATAGATAGTCAGAACATTAGAACATTGTCAGTCTTTTATGAAATTCACTGTCATAACATACTCAGGTCAAGTCATTGTTTTCACTTCAGAGACATGGATATCATAATAGCAAAGATGACCTTGAGGCATTTCACACTGGTACAGGGACTTAGAGACAGTCGCTACATAATTAGTGTGCACATGGAGATGGTATGAGAGCTGTGAGTTTTTGAGTGCATCTGTACAATCAAAGCACAACTGAGACAGAGGGACGTCGTTCCTTTACTTCTGCAACACAGCAGGCTTGCTGTGAAAGTGATAATTCTCATAAAGGTTTGTTGCAGTGTTGTTTAATTATTGTTAGATTACTGTTAATGCATGGTAGATGATGATGATGATGTAACAGCCAGAAGGGTTAAAAATGGAAGGTATGATTGTATTTGTGAATCTGGTAAACTGTCTAGCAACATGGGGGTCTGAACGCATTATTTCCTCTCCACTGCAACCCATGTTTTCATTAGAGCATAGGTAATGGGATCTTTACCCCATCTCTGGTTTTCTGTACAAC
The DNA here is from genome assembly GCA_029490765.1 of Euthynnus affinis. Classification (NCBI taxonomy): domain Eukaryota; kingdom Metazoa; phylum Chordata; class Actinopteri; order Scombriformes; family Scombridae; genus Euthynnus; species Euthynnus affinis. The sequence continues at coordinate 15,212,072 of CM055840.1, read as the reverse complement.
CTTTGTGTTTTTTTGTTACATTTTGTATTAGTGTTGCACAGTACTTTAGGCATATTTGAAAAAAGATAAACACTAAAGCTCTAAAAAGGTTATTATATACCATTGTTGAAGGTCATATCACTATAATCTTATTATTATCCAAGATTATAGCATTAATTATGCTACCGTCACATAATTTCTGCATGTAAGAATGAATGTGGTACACCTGAAAATAACACAAACCATGTCCAATTTTTTGTTCGATTATATCCCCAAATTATGCATTTTTTATCGACTAGACTTCAAGGTTATTTAGGCCCACACCACTCCAAACTCTAGCCTGGCTCCGCCATTACTGTAGCTCAGTGGTAGCGGAGGAGGGATGAGGAGTAGAGATGGCAGAAGATGGCAGGAGAGGACAGGAAGTGGAGAGGAGAGGGCAGCAGCGTGTGGTAGTACCTTCATCTGTGTAGAGGTGTGGAGTAGCCAGTCTCCTGTGTGGTGGCAGTGATAATGTGTAAGAGAATCTGCGGCCTGTACAGCAGCAAGAAGCCCAGTCAGCAGGACTGGCCAGCTCAGCCAGCAGCACTCCCTCACAGAGCGGATTGAACTATCAAGTGTATGTGCCTTTTCTGATCTATTGATCCACAGCCCCAGTTCAGTTGTTGCCACAGGAAGGGTTGCATTTTTGTCTTATTATCCTTTCCAACTTTGCTTATTGCCCAGTGCATACTACTTCAATCCCTTACTTTCCTCTGTGGCATCTCACTTGCCCCACTTCTTAGTTTCTGTGCAGTTGTTTATCATGGCCGCTACTCTCATACCCCCTTTACCTGTAGTAGATGTTTTTGTCTAACTTATATGCATGTGTGTGTGTATATATAGGTCATCTGCACAATGACTAAATGATGAAAATTATACAGGTCAAGACACACTAATGTCAATGTTACAATGTTGTAGTGTGGATCAATGCTGTCAGGGTTTCTTAGGGTGCGTTCATATGTGCATGTCAAACAAAAAAACAGGTATTCTGTTTCTAAAATCAATTTCCTGGAGTGGTCTTATTACTTAGCAAGTTAGTGGGGGCATGGTGCAAAGGATATCTACAGTTTCATAGAATTACTGCTCCGACAGGACATTGACTAACAGACATTGGAGGTTTTTGAACATGTGCAAAAGATGATATGAAAAATAGGATTAGAGTACAACAGACTGGCAACTTAGGCTCTATGTACAACAACATAGATCTCATTCATAGCTCATCCAGATGAGTAAACATGCTAAACAAAGGTAAACAGTACAAAGTATTCCAGCTCTTAGGTTCAGTATGTTACAGTACAAAGCTTCAAAGCGCTGTGTCTTATACTTTATGTAAGAAACAATGCCTCTCATCCTCATTTACATTTACATGGCGGTACTGAAGATGACATTCATTTTCTTAAACTCTTTGGACTCTGATGATTCATTTCATGCATGCATTATTTTTCATGGACCTTAGATGACTTTAAGGATTTAAAATCTCCTCTGAAAATTGTTAAATTATCTGAATTCATATATTTATGTTTAACACTGTATATTATTGATTCTAAATAATGAAATAATAACATTATTTGCTTTAAGTATATTAATATAGTACTAAAGTCAGTCATTTACTGTGTAAAGGTAGTCGATGACTAATGACGGACACTACATTTACATGGGATAGTTGTCCAGTGGCTGCAATGCATGGATAATAAACTTCTGGTTCATCTTTTTTCTCAGATTGTTATTGGCGAGAGTTGTGAAATGTGATAAAATCTGCATTATAGATATAACAATATTACGCCTGAAATCTAAATATAAGTCATTTTTTACAAATGTTATTTAGCCAGGATATCCCAATGTGTGTACAAATGATTCACTGTTTGATAATTGATAATTGATGCAGGTACATTCAGAGATGTTATGCCAACATCCCTATATGACGACTGTTAGAATTAGATTCATAAGTGATATAAAAAATGTGTCACCATAACTTTGATAAATATAATCATTTCAAAGAATTAAATCCATGAGTGTAGTTTCATTGCAGTTGTTGCTAAGGTGCTCGTTTTCAGTCTAAAGGCAGGAATGGGCTTCTACATTGCCATTTATATTACTTATCTAACTATGAGGCTACAGTTTAGTTACTTCATATGTGTTTCTGTGTGTATCAGTACAGGCTCTGACTGCTCTTCATCCTGTTTAGTCAAGATCTGCTAACTTCATCATACCCATCCACGTGGTGTGTCAGCAAGTTCAATATGAGTCACAGGCCAAAACCTCATCTTCCTTCTCCATCATACTATCATTCATATCAATCATTTTCCTAATCCACTAATGTATCTGTCCATGATCACACCTGAGGAAGTGCCTCCCAGTATATTCATGGTTAGCATCCAGTCCTCCTCTGCTGTTTGTGTCCTCACCTTTCCAGGCTGCTCATCTCCTCTACTCGACCGACAGTCATCCTATCGCTTACCATTGCACTGTATGTCAATGAGTGTGTCTAAGTGTGTGTGTATATGTGTGTGTATGTGTGTTACCATCAGCTGCAGGAAACCTGATCACAGCACTCATGCATCAAAGAGAGGAAGAGGGGGCAGTGGTGAGGAAGAGAAATGCAGCGTTGCAGTTCTTGTTTTCCCCTGTGATGGGGAGAGGACTGCTTGGGCTTTTCAAACGTCTGATGTGATTAGGTAACGTTAAAGCTGCTGTAGTCGTACAGGAAAAGGCTGGACGGGATGGATGGAGGGCGTACTAGTGTTTTAGCTGGCACGGTCCACGTGCACAAGCTTTGTGTTTATGTGTAGGAGGAGGATTTCGATATATATGGACACGAAGTTGAGATGATTCAGCTCATTTTGGCTGTTGTACAGTATGGATAAAAAGTAGTTTGAACATCTTTCAGGTTTTATCGATGCAGAAGCTTTATTCTCTTCCTGGTGTGGTGCTATAACAACACTGTGCAGTAGAACAGTCATTTCTGCCCAGGCTTCTGCAGAGCAGCAGCCACTAGTGAGCACACAAGGGGAGCTCACGGCTAAAGCTACAGTAGCCACTGAATCTCAGCATGTAGCTTTGCACACACCATTACATTATGTCCCCTATCCCACTATGTCTGTGTCCAATCGTGTGGGTGTGTGTCGCTGTCTGATACTCTCCTTTTCCTTCTCCCTTCTGCTTCCCCCGACCTCCCGCCCCCCCTGGTCGTTCTTGTTTTTTTAGGGTGTAGTAAATTAGAGCGAGGGCCAGGCTTTAGTGCTCTGTCTGAGTCCTCAGTCTCTGATGACACAGCATCCTCCTGTACTGAATGAGGAAGGGATGGGGGTGGAGGGGGTTGAGTGTGCTTCCACTGCTAGCCAGGTTGGTATAAAGAAGGAGGGTGGGGTAAGGGGTAGAAACTGGGGTTTTGCAGCAAAGCAGACAGGTAGAGAAGTGGGATGACGCATTTTTTTCATATGGGATAATTTGCAGGGAATTATTTTACATATTTAGGTGAGATATTACTGGCAAAGTCGTCACTGCAGTGAGCTCAAACAGAGTTGGGTTTCAGGCTATTATGCTTAATAGATATGAAATGAAAGCTCCTCATGAGATCTGTGCTGTTTTGTCACAAAGCATCAAAGTATCACGGTGAACAATATGGCGTATTTTCTCTACTCTAAAAATTTAATCAAGATGCACTTTGTCAATACAAGATGGGCTCAGATTCAGCTAATTCTGACTATTTTCAATGCATACTTTTCTATTTCTGAGAGGCCTTTTAAATCCAGACATGTTTTTAAAAAATCCTATGTGCAAATTCTTATTTGGAGCTTGTGAAGGACATATAGAGTGGTTTTCATTATTTCTACTATCAATCGATTCCTTGTTTAGTCTATGAAATATTATGAAATAGTGATTAATGCTCATCACAGTTTCCCAGATCCCAAGGTGACACCTTGAAATTGCTTGTTTATAGTCCAAGCACCAATCTAAAACCCAAAGGTATGTAATTTACAATCATATAAATGGGAAAAGAAGCAAATTGACACATTTGAGAAGCTGGAAGCAGTTGATTAGAAAGGCCAAATCTACAGTTTTGTGAAGTAATAGACTGGTTGGTGTCAGACTCGGTTACTGGGATGATTAAGAGAAGTAAAACACCCTTTCCTCATGATTTTGTCTCTATTGTATCCCAGCTTAGATCTCACTCAGCCCTCCTTCTCTTTCTCGTCCCCCCCCCCCCTATCTCATTCTCAGTTTCTCTCTCTCTGCTGCATGCCTACCCGTTCCTCCTCCTCCTCCTCCTCCTCCTCCTCCCTCCGTCTACCCATCCATCTCAGGTTTGGCTCTCTCCCCTCTGCAGCTCTCCGGCTTTCTTTTCTGCATCACTCCCCCTCCACCCCTCCACCCCCTCATCTCTCTCTCTCTCTCTTCAGCTCTCCTTACTGCTGTCCCATACCCCTGCAAGCCCCTCTACATATCCCTGCTCCACTATTCTTCCTCCTCACCCACACAGACACAGACACACACACACACTGTCCTTGCAGCTGCATTCTGCCTCCTAATTCTTGCATATGTGCCTTTTTCTTTAACGCTCTGTTGAGAATTAGGAACATTTCACCTCACCAGCTTTGCAGCAAATAAGGCTTATCCTTACAGCGAAGCTCGCTCTGCTGAATGTGTATGTGTGTTTTTGTGCATATTTGTAAGTATGTATGAATTGTATGTACTCAAATATGCAATTATGTGGATAGATCATTGTAATAGCGATATGTGGATGTTTTCTCTTGCGTTACGTGCACTGTATTTGACATACACAGTGTTTTGTGAGCCATGGTAGCCTGTCAGCTGACATAGTCACTCTGTGTGTGATTGTATGCTCGTCCCTGTGAAGAGATGCAATTCATCCTCAGTTTACTGATCATAGTGCACATAGTACATGGATATTTTTCGCAAAAAACAAAGCAAAACCTTCAGTTCACTGACTTGGGATTCACTGTCTGTCAACAAACGTCACATTAAGTTTATCTGGTAAATTAGGAACAGCACAGTAAATGTGCTGCTTACCTCAATGGCATGTTGGAGTTTCCAGTTAATCTAAACTGCATTAAGTGCCTGTAGCGCCTGTTGAGGCTGATCATTTATCCAGTTTACTGTGGCTCAGCAGTTAACAGACTGCTCATATGACTCACCTCTGACCACAGAGTTGTGCTTATATTCTCAAATTGAAATAAGTCCTCTAGTCAAGTTGCACAAACTTATTATGTGTATTGATTAAAATTTTGGCATTATTACATTTTATTTATGGCTCAAATCATTTACTTGTGTTTATATAGTTTGGCTGTGAAAATAGCCAATGACAGTGAAGCTTTTAGTGAATGAAGCACACATTTTGTATTTTATAAGCTTAAGTGATTGATTGATTATACATTAATGTGGCTGGCGATCAATTAAGGAAATTACCTGTCCTTTGCATCCCTTGTTGTAGTTGTGCCACTTTGCCAAGTTTGCGTCAACAGCACATTTTTCTGTCTCCAAATCAACCCAATTCATTGAGTAGCAGGAACGGGTTTTGTAGTTAATTCGTGAATCCTCATGAAAACGTTGACTCGAACTCAGTAAGGACAAAGCAGAGGTGTGCGAGATTGTCTACAACTTTTAAGTTTTCAAAAACCTACAAATCTATAGGATTTATCCATGATTTCATGGGGAACATAGGTTCATAGGCTTGCAGAGCATCTGTAGCTGTTAATGAGATATTGCTAATTTTACACCCTCTCCTTCCATCTACACACTGTATTTGCTTGGTCAGCAGATACTTGGTTTGACCTCTGAGAGAAAGATTCACCCTTTGGACATGACTGTAGATCCTGTGTGTTGATGAAGTATAGATAATTATCTTCACCTTGTGACAGGAAGAATAGTGAGAGGATTTTTTAAATAGTGCAGATGCTTCATAGGTGAAAAAGAGGCAAAGGGAGAGAGAGAGAGAGAGAGAGAGAGTGACAGAGAGAGAGAGAGGAGTCTTCTGATGCAGAGAATACATCTTGTCATTCCCCAGACTGCAGACGCTATTTTTAATTTAATTTAATTTGAGGACACCACTTGTCTCAGGACATTTCTGGTTGCCTCACCATTTCTTTCTAGTGTTTCCCGTGGTGTAAACCACGTGTGTGTGGTTCACACCACAAGTGTGTCCACAAGTGAGTTATCATTTATGAGTGCAGTGATTATTACAATCCTGAAAGTAAACTAGTTGGGTTTATGATCTGCTGTGGTTGAATGCATGGTTTATGCTGCACTTTGACTGCTTTATTATTTGTAAATTTAAGTGCAGTTTAATTGAATTGAATATATTTTTCCCCCAGTTAACAGAAGCTGTAAACTGCTGTCATATCAGCCAACCACAAGTATTGTTTATTGCTTAATGTTGACTGCAAAGGAAATTTACATCTTGAATTCAGATTGATATAAATTGTTAAAGGTGGTGATTATAAATTGACATCTTCATTGTTCTGGTTAGACATGTTTTCTGTAAATACTGGTGGTCAACATGGTCAGTGGTGTCATCAACCTACCACAATTTGTGTATTCATGACTCATCCAAATCATACATTTGCAAATTGTCAGTGAAGCAACTCTAAACTGTGAAGCATTTAAGTGTAAAAGGAAACTGGAAGCTTTTGCTATAAGCTAGCTGTAAATATAGTATCCCAGTATTCTTTCTGTTTGTAAATATTGCTCATACGTCTCACTCTGACCCCACATTGTCTTTGCTCAAAAACACCCACAAGCACACACAGGTGTGCACACGCAAACGCACACTCTCTTAAACACAGAGGCTGCTGCCTCACCCCAGTGTCCAGCCCCACTTGGCCCACTGCTGTTTATGGGTGGGGAGTGGTTGTTGAGAGCCTGGAGTCAGCAGATCTGCCCCTGATCGATGACAGCATTTGCGGTTCTCTTCCAGTAAGAGCTTTAAACCTGGGGAGCAGAGAATCATTTGGCCACTGCGAGGGAAGAGCCTCACATGCGCCTGTCTGCTGCTGCTGTCATGGTGAAAGCTCCCCAGGACTGAGGCTCTGTCTGATGCAAGCAGGACAGAGGTGTTGACTGTACTTCTGGCTCTCGGGTGACACAGAGGGAGTGATGTCAGAGGAGTAAAACACAGTCTCGCTGCCACTGATTATGTGCCCTTTTCTATACCAACTGTTTTAATCTGTGTGCTTTAAATACTACCAGGCCCTGAAGATATAAAGGACATCATTCACTGTTGAGGTGACAAATGGGTAAAGTAACCACATTGTGAGGACTCAAAATCAAAATGCCACATTCAAAAGGATTTCAGTATCACCTGTATTGTGAGAACTAGCCCTGTAGTTGCAGGGCAAACCAATGCAGCAGTGCCCCATGACTCAGAGGTAAACTCAGGACTCACATCAGCTAATCAGCAGTCATCTCCTCCTTTTTTTAAATGAGATAGAGCAAAGGTTTGTAGACCCTGTACTAATTAATATGCACCATATATTTTCTGCAAATGATCTAACTGTCTCTTTCTCTCTCTCTCTCTCTCTCTCTCTCTCTCCACAGACATTTATAGTGATAAACAAAGGGAAAACAATCTTCCGCTTCAGTGCCACGCCCTCCTTGTACATCTTAAGCCCTTTTAATTTACTTAGGCGAATAGCTATTAAGATTTTGATACATTCATATCCTTTCAACTGGAGAGATTGATTTTCTGTGCTTTACAGGGGATGAAAACAGATGTTGCAGTATTGTAAACATGGTTTGTTTTTTTCTGCTTGTGTGACAAATGGTCAGTTAAAAGTAAGTGAACTTGAAATGCACTGTAAGCACTAAATCACTGTCTTCCCCCTACTCCCCCCGTCTTCCATGAGCTTTACTTCAATGCTAAAGCTTTATTTCAGTAGTTGCTGTATTAAATGTTGATTGAATGTATGGGGTGTTATGGCTAACACTGTTCAAACTTTCCTTAACATCTGTCTCCTCACGTTATTCAGCATGATCATCATGTGTACAATTTTGACCAACTGTATATTCATGACATTTAGTGACCCCCCAGAGTGGTCCAAACAAGTAGAGTAAGTACACATCCGTACTTCTTCTCACAAATGATATCTCCATTTAATCTGTCTGTCACCGTTTTACTGTCTTCCCTCTTCTTCTTTTTTTTTCAAGGTACACTTTCACAGGTATCTATACGTTTGAGTCACTCACAAAAATTGTTGCCCGAGGCTTCGCTATAGATGGGTTCACATTTCTCAGAGACCCATGGAACTGGCTGGATTTCATGGTCATCTCAATGGCGTAAGTATTTTAACTCATAATTATTAGTAAAAAGAGCAATAAAAAAAAGATGAAAAGAGTTGCATAAACAACTGTGGTCAAACATAAAAAAGGGGGAGAGCACTGCAATTACAGCAAGAAATCAAAAAAGGAATTTCAACTTAACTAATCAAAATATCTTAATATTTTAGCATATGGATAGAAGAATGTTGTGAGAAGTGATTTATTTAAGCCTTACTAGTTCTAAGATAACACCTGGTAAATCCCAACTGGCAACAGACCATTCTCGCTGTGGAAATTCTGGCTTCTCAAACACAGGTGTAACTAATCACATTAATATTGGCCGCACTCCATTTAGGTTTGCTTGTAACTGGGTCCTGAAGACAGTTGCACCAGCTGTTTGTGAATTCAAACTAAGGCTAGCTTTAGTGTTAACTGAGTGGAGATTTACGCAATGCTAAATTAAAACAAAGCAGTCCATTTAGACTGAAGAGTAAAAGAGGAAATATGGAATATGGTTGACATATCTGACCTGACGCATTTTAGAGAAAAAACACAATATATCTCAAATTACAAAATGTCATCCTAATAATATTACACTAACTGAAAAATAATGACAGTTAGATTAGCATAATCAGATGTTTCACTCTCTACACAAATAAAATAAAGTCAGACTTACATTCACAAATATTGGCAGTTATATTTATTTTATCTTAAGGCCCTCAAAACTGTTATTTTTGGAAGTCACGTGTTGCTAAAGTGACTTCCTGTTTACACACTTTCTACTTATTTGACAGCATTGCAGATGTTTCTCAAGTGTTTACTAGCTGTTTCTTAAGTTTTAATGGTGCAACCTGATTTAGTAAATCACGAGTTTGAAACTAGTTAGTAGTCACTAAGAACTTATTGACTTTACACAAACACTTAAGGATTTTCGATTAGCTGGTGCAGCATTGTGCATGCTGTCTCACTGATGTGACTAATGAGACACATCATTAAAGTTAATGATGACACCTGTGCTTCCTTGACGAGCCAAAATGTCTGCTGTGAGAAAAGTTTGAGGCCATGTCCAAAATCACCCCCTCATTCACTCATAAACCACGCCCTATATGATAGACACTCGGTAGTTTGCTCTATAGTCAGCAGTAAATTTAGATTTCTGACACTTAACAATTATGAATCATTGTCATTTTGTGTCATCATTGATGGTTGTAGAATCACACAACAATAATATACACATTATGTTGCGGACAGACATTTTTTTTGTTCCACTGTGAGAATTGTGGAGGCACATTATAGTGAATACATTTAGAAGCAGAATTTGGACACTCAAATAAAATGGCAGAGGTTAAATATAATGCACCGGCGTATAGTAAATAGAGAGTGTTTTCAGTCATTTTAATTTTGGTGCAAAACTGTTAAAACTAAAAATGTTAGTTAAACATTTGTCATCAAGTTATACTTACTTCTGATTAACTTACATATTCCATCCTGGTGTCTGTGTGTCTTTGTTTTAATCTTTGAACAACAAACTGCTGTTTTGTAGTCTGCCGAAGTGGTATCAAAATTCAACAGCACAGTCGTTTAATTTAAATCATAATGGACAAAGACAGTTCTCCCCCATCTAAAAGCTGCTGTGGGCAACTTTGGAGAAATTAAAAATATTCAGAAAGAACAAAATCTCCATAAACCTGAAAAACAAATTTTAGTCAAATGCCATTTTGTTAGCAGCCTTTATAAATTTCATACTTTTCATGCAACTTTAGGCCATTGCCCCCAAAACTTTTGTTACATAAAGCCACCACAGCTTGCAGAACTGTAGCTACCTAAAATTTACTCTTTGACTCTTACCAAACACGTCACCTTCCTCATCCTAATCTTGACATTTTTTTCTTTCTCAGAACATTGATTTTAATGATTTATGTAAAGATATAGAGATGTTATAAAAATTTTACTAAATATTGCAAAAAAGGTTCTAAGGACAATTGCTTACAGCACCTTCAATCTACATCAGTCCATCATACCACATTGATAATGCTTATTAAAATATCATGTAACAATCTATTCTTTCTTTCCAATGTTTGGGATGGCTGCTGAGTAACTGTATCTGATCCACCTTGCAGGTATATAACAGAGTTTGTAAACCTAGGCAATGTGTCAGCTCTGCGTACGTTCAGGGTTCTGAGGGCTTTGAAAACAATTTCAGTTATCCCAGGTAAGAGAGTCCAGGTGTTTGTGTTTGTGGGTGGGCGAGTCACGGGGTTGATGTTAGGTGTGGTTTTGTTTCAGTCCCTATCCTCTCCTCTTCCTCCTTCGTTCTCTTCCCACTGGTCGGACAGGCGTTCTCTCTCTCACCGTGGTGTCCCCCGCTGATCTTCGATGGTGGTGCTGGTGTCGTGCTCTTGCGCGTACATGCGTGCGTGTGTGTGTTGTTATCGTGTGTGTTGTGTGTCATGGGGTTCTGTTCTGTGTGTCATCCTACCTTGTTACAGATATATAACAGAGTTTGTGGACCTTGGGAATGTCTCGGCGCTGAGAACGTTCAGGGTTCTCCGAGCATTGAAAACTATTTCTGTCATTCCAGGTGAGACTCCCATTTAAACACTAAGGCTGAGCTTACTTTATCTATTAGCCGTCTTTATTTCTGTTTCTTTGACATTTTTTTTCTTTTTAAAAAGAGGATGTTTCAGAATATATACATTTTTTGTTTTACTTTTGTTTGACAACTCAATCAAAAATGGTAGCAATACATTTTTGATAGGCTTAGCAGTCTATTGGCAGTCTTGTTGGGTCACATGTCCTATTTGGACACCTGGACTTATGTAGCACTTTAGGGTATGCAACAGCAATCTTTCTGTACAAGAGAAAGTGAAATGAATGTCCAAAACAATGTGATAATATAGAGGAAGAGTTTAGGTATTATTTCCAATGAGTTGACTTTCAGGATTTTATCTTGAATGTTTAAATTAACAACCTTATTTGGGATAAAACATGATCATGATGAGAAGTTTAGATCTGTCCCCTCTTTGCACATCTGGCTTGTTTTCAGTTTTATTTCAAACACTGACCCAAATTCTCTCAGTCTATGATACTGCCTCCCGGTTTCTAAAGATTATTTAATTCTCTAAGACTGCCAAGCCTAATTTGACGACACATCAACACTGCATGAAGCTTTGAGACACATGCATTTACAAGTTTGGCTTCAAGGGGCTTTTATTTGGATTTTGCTTTTTGTTCATTAATTAAAGAGTTATTTGGATTCAGGCTTCTGATTGCTTTTTCTTTTTTTCTTTTTTTTTTTTTTTTGAAGATCTTTGTCCATCCTGGGAGTCAAAGGGAGACACATAAATACGAAATAAATATAAAAATTATGAAAACTATGCATATATATATATCAGATTCAATAAATATTTTGTTTCTAGGACACACACTGTGACATAAGTTTATACGTTTGCTTATACATTAATTTCATTGTAAAACAATTAAATGCAAAGATTATTTTAGCTCATCCTCACACATGCACACATACTGTACATGTGCACACTCAGTACAATAAGCTCAGCCTCCAGCATATACCGCTCAGGCCTGAGGGCTCACCCAGCACTGCATGAGAGTGAGAAAGGGGTGCCTGGGATGGGAACGGTTCTTCAGTGAAAGCAAGGTCACCATCACGGTTTACAGACAGGTGATGCTGACACAGAGTCAATTCCTTCAGCCTTGGCGTTTAAATGACCTGCATGCCACCTCTCATTGCCCGCCCCCCCAGCTACCGACTCTTCCTCGCCTGTCCTCTCTTTCTCCTCTTCACTTCCTGCTTCCTTGACTGGGCCTGGTTATGTGCGCCGTTTGCTGTGTGTAGTGCTGCTGTGTTCAGTTGATATAATAATTACCTGCAGTTAGTCAGGTATGTTCCCTTAGATGGACACAATGAGTGAAGGGAAATAAAATCCCATGATACAATTTCTATTCCTCGGATAATAAGTTACAGCACATGTCTATACAACTGTTTACTCATGCAGGAAATTTAATGTGAAAATGAAAATGTGTCTTTCTGATGGAAACATCCCATTCAGCTGCAGTGTTATGGTGTGTGTTATGTGTTTTATGAAAAACAATAAACATGACCTCTATATCTACGGTTCACCTTGAATGCACCACTTGAATCATAGTGGAATCAGTCTGCTGTTATTACATACTATATTGTCATGTCTTTGATTTTAATGAATGTATCTCAGAATATCTTTGTTTGATAATCGTATAGCTAAGAACCTACAATACACATATCCTGCCAAAAGTATCTATTCGACATAAATGCAAAATCTTGTGTTAGCCTTTGAAACCAGGAAGACACTTTGCTTGATGCAGCTTTGTCTGTGTCACAACATCTACAGTTTATGGTGGTTAACAGAAACTTCCTATGAAAAAGTACTGACAAGTATGATTTTACGTGAAAGTATTGTCATTTATGATAAGCATGTAATACTAAAAATAGTCAAGTGGTCCTTTAAAAGGAGGTACAGTAAGGGAGAAAAGAGCACTAAGTTCAGCAAAGCTTTGAGTTAATTTTATATATTCTAAAAGCTGCCAATATTTTACACATCTACTATTTATCTTATTCAATCCAGTAATGATTATTAATTTATATTTTTTACTCTTAAGCATAAGATTCTTAACTTTATAATGGCAAAAACTATAAAGCTATGTTGATATCATATATAGTTATGTCACATTTATTATTTAAAAAATGGCAGAAAACATCCAGTTTCATGATATGGGATCATTCTCTTTATTTGAAATAAGTAGTAAACAATAGTAGCCCATAATCTATCCAAATGTGCGGGAAAAAGACAATGGAAGTCAACAGTGAGAAAATGAACACAGTATAGGATACAGGGTTTCTCTTCCCTGGAGACATGGAGATACAGGACAACGTGTTCCTCTACCTATGAGAGAGTCGTACCTGCAGATAGTGACCAGAGATATTAAGCCCCCAGTCCAACACCAAACACAACACACAGGCTACACTTTTTTATTACTGTAAGGGACCACCTGTGCCATTATTGCACTGTGCTTACATTATTTATGTTTGGATATCAGAGAATTCCAATTTCTACACTAGATATATTTTACACCCAAACTGGATCCTCAGTTGTCTTCTCTGAACTCTCTACTGTGGGATTTACTGCATCTACTGTTATGGAGCAACTGAATGATGCTGTAGCAGTTAAATGTTACATTTAAATGATGGTATTATGATCTTGTTGCATTTATACACCATTTAAAGCCCTCAGAAATCTTTACTTTAGTGCATGAAATCCATCAGTGCTAAACTGGAGAAGGGAGAGTTACAGTTCAACAATATACATACTATTTTCAACATACTGCACACAAACTCACATACTGGATATTAAAATTATTTATATCAGTAAATGTACTAGTATCTGTCATGAAATGGATCTCCTATCTGAAGTGTGATGATTCATGTGCCGTTGAAGTGTTACATGGTTAGCAAAAATCTCAATAACTAATTGAAAAGACAACAGCCTGAACTACAGATTTCCATCAACTCAGGGAAAGACAATTAGAACAACAAGAAGCACTCTATACACACTGATTTTATACTTAACTGAAATGCACAAGACACTGAAAGTCGATTTCTGTTGTCAAGGCTTGGCAGTGCTGGGCGTAGGTGCTTGAGAAATAATTCTGATGCCTGCCAAGTTTAGATTTATGTAAGAGCCTGCACAGCACAGGGTTAAAGACAGGATTAGATATACTTTACCAACTTCTTTCTTGTGTGAATTGAAGATATAAATACAGATATGAAACCAAACTCAGCTTGTCCACTCTTGCAGTACCAAAAAGTTGCAATTCTTTTTATTTGTGTCTATCTGTGTGTGTGTGTGTGTGTGTGTGTGTGTGTGTGTGTGTATGTGTGCATTTGAATGTGTGTGCTGGTGTGCGTGTGAGTTTGCCTGTTTTCATGTTTGTGCATTCGTGCCCATTTGTTTGTGTGTGTGTTTGTGTGTGTGTGTGTGTGTGTGTTTTTGTATGTTAATTGACAGGCCTGAAGACCATTGTGGGTGCTTTGATCCAGTCTGTGAAGAAGCTGTCGGATGTGATGATCCTGACCGTCTTCTGTCTCAGCGTCTTTGCTCTGATTGGACTGCAGCTCTTCATGGGGAACCTGCGGAATAAGTGTGTATTCTGGCCAATCAACATGACAGACCAGTACCTAGCAAATGGCAGCAGAGGATTTGACTGGGACGAATACATCATGAATGACAGTGAGTGAATGGGACATAACAGAAAGTGTGTGCATAATTATTTTCTCTTAGTATTATTTTGTTTTTGAAAAGGGTTACATTTTTCTACACCACTGACGATTAATAGAAACATCAACTAATTAAGGTCACATACACATTGTAGCCCAGTGGCTAATGCAAGTGACCGTTCTTTTTTTCCACAGCAAATTTCTACTTCTACCCTGGTCAGGTTGATGCTCTACTATGTGGAAATAGTTCTGACTCGGGGTAAGTCAGTGCTTCACTCACTAAATCCATGTCTCCATGTTTATTCTTTAATGTTTTTAGCTGGTGTCTCTGGTTTTCTGTTGTTCTTTCACATATCTTGCGATCGTCCAGACAAGTATATACAAGTATATATGCTCAAATAGCATGTGTTGCCCACGGGCGCCCTCCTTGATCCACAGCCATCTTGATGCCTTTTCTGCAGCATCAGTGATGTTCTGATGGCTCTCCCCTTGTGCAGTCAGGCAGGTCTCTGCAACGTTCCTACACCTTTCTGATTAGCTGAGTGACCACTGTGTGCCCCATGCACCATGGGACCTTCAAGACTCTGCCTTTCTGAACTGAGGTGTTGATGTAGGAGTTGTTCAGGAGGTATTACATTAGGGATCGAGTAACAATACTGAAGAATATCTTGCCTTTAACACTGAAGAGTGAGATGTTCCTGAACTGCTCGATGGTTCTTTCATTCTCCCCTTTTGGAGTCCAGACACCCTTGACAAATCTCCACTGGTCAGTCTTTACTTTGGGGCATGCAAGATTGCTCTGCAGAGGGTGATGAGTTTCCTCCTTGCAATGTTCTGAAGATCTGATAAGGTGGCCTTTTTCTCCTCCTTTTCTCCTTTCTGCTGCCTCCTTGAAAGGCTCAACTTCATGCAAATGTCCTCTGACACAGTGCGATCAACAACCAGTGTGGAAAATGTGTGAAAACAAATAGCAGACATTGTTGGTTCATTAGTATTACTTTAAATCCGAATATGTGAATATACATTAGAGATGTCAATATCTGTTTTAGCTGGCCGACGTTTGTATCACCTGGTTTCATCCCCAGGATTTTGCCAAACCACTCAGCAACAAAATTGACAATGATGATCGGAGCTTCTGATCTGCATCATCTTTTGTTATGGCTTCAAAAGTCCCATCCATGTCCTTGTAAAACTGGAGCCACTCTCCTTGTCAGTTCCCATCAATGTTCATGTCCACTTTGGTGTGGAGTATATGGTGTGTGGACGTTCTGAGGTAGTTGAGGATGACTGGTTGGCTGTTGCTTTGCAGGTTAGGTGTCTGACAGTGATAGCAGCGTGCTGGCTAGGTTTACATGGTGTTAGCCGGTTGTAGTTGCTATTAGCTGGCAATATTGTAGACAAAAGTGATATAACTTGCTGTGTGGTTGAGTGTGTGGGTGCAGGTAAAGAGAGGTTTCCTTCTGGGATGCTGGAACACACTTCTCTGTATCCTAGACTCAACTCAATGAAACACCATTTATTTATTCCCCCCTGATGACTCTGTAGACATACCTTCACTCTTACACTCACCAACAAATCCATACTCAAACCGTGTTCCTTTATTTGTTAGATGGTTTGAGGGACATAATTCAAGAAAAGTTTCTCATTCCAGATGGCATGCTAATTAGTGGCTATGGGTAATAATGGAACCAGTTATACAATGATGGTGCTCAGACAACTGAGCGGGCCATGGCATTCAGATGAAGTTGCCTATCAAACCGGTTAGACCAGCCATTGTAGTTTAGCCTGAGTAGATACAATGTAGAGACAAGGCCAGATTATGCTACTGAGTAGTGGAGCCAGATAAATAGGGATGAAGACTGGAAGAATGAGTGGGCCATGGCATTAATAAGATACTACGCATCAAGCTAGTGGGGCTAGCTTTGACAGTTTAGCCTAAGGAAATACAATGTAGATGTAAGGGACCATTAAGCCGTTGAGTATCTGATTTTTGCTTGGGTGAGAGTAGGACTGAAAGGCAACTTAAATGTAGGCTAGGTCAGGGCTAAAGAAAGGTGCCACCTGTCATGGGGCCCAGTAAATTTATAACATCACAGTCTTGATAGGTCAATTGCTGCAGGTCAGCATCATTTAACATGAATACTGGGATTCCATAGGAATACTCATCCAACTTTTGGGACATTTTACTGTGTATTGATAGCTTGGAACTGTGGGATGACTCTAGGTATGGATCCTCCTGCATCTTATCAGCTGACAATCCTGTACATTGCACCAATTGTGGCTCTGTCAAGCATATTATATTGACCTGGTGGATCTTCATGGCCATGTCGATTTTTGAAGACTTTACCACATACACAAACATCCTCGATTAGCATTTAATTAAGGAATTTGTGGTAGAGATAGACCATAGAACAAGACAAGGTCAAAACCTAGTACATGACTGGACTGACTGTGTATGGTCAATATGTGTTGTTAGAGGGATAGTCAGAGCTAGTGTCTATAATGTGAATTACTGGATATTAAATGTTCATCTACTCTTTTCTGTGGTGGTCTCAGTAATATTGTGAAAATGTACTGACGTAGCATATCACATGACATGGTTAAGCCACATTTCAGTAAAAAAAAAAAAAAGGTTATGAATGCAATTGGAAGAACAATATCTTGGGATGTTTGATTTGAAAGAGAACTGATTTTACTTGTAATAATGACTATTCTAAATATTATTTGGTCCCCCTGCTCTTTTATCTGTTTCTATCTGTGGATGTCTCGTTTTTCACTCTGCATTGAGTGTTTTGTCAGAGTGATTGTTATTTGGGGTGCTTTAACTCCCTCATGCCTCTATGCGCCTTTTTTCTGCCTCTTTCCCGGTTAAGGAGGCTGCGGTGGAAATTGTAAATGAAAGGAGGCTTTTCTCCGCCCGGTTACTGCAGTTACAGTCAAATCAAGCGCAACTGCAGAGCAGCTGCCCCAAACTGAACTGATATAACGGCTACATGAGTCACATGTTTTACCTGCAAGACTCGTGTTTTAATGCTGTTGTTCATCGTTTGTGATGTGAAAACGTCAGAGAAATGAAAAGCTTGTTTTAGTTTAGTTATTAAATCCAAATGCACCGAGGAGCCTCTCTCCTGCCGGCTGCTGACAGTGCTGCCAGCCGGAGAATCGATAACACTGGACGGTAGAGGAAGAGACACAGTGTGTGTATGTTGTATGCAGTATGTGTCTGTTTAAAGAGGAGTTTAGCTGACTTCACTGCATTTAACACCAGAGCTGAGAGGTTCAGAGCTCGGAGCAGGAAACACAATCGCTCTGTGTTGCGCTGCTGTCCTCTGCTTCCATCATTTTGCACCGATTCATTTTGAAAGAGGAATGGACAATGGAGAAACTCCAACACTGGGTTTAACTTCATCATTCATTTATGGACAACCATGGTTGTAGGGCTGGCCCTGCTGTTGTGGTCCAGTCAAAAAATAGTAATTATAGAGACCACCAAAATATTTTATCATAAATATTTTTAGCAGTTCCCAAATGTGTTCATGCTAAAGTAACACATTTCAGTCATGTATAAAGTGTTTTTATATTTCTATATGTTTCTTTCAGTCGATGTCCAGAGGGTTTTACATGCATGAAAGCTGGAAGGAACCCCAACTATGGTTACACCAGTTTTGACAGCTTTGGATGGGCTTTCCTCACCCTCTTTCGACTCATGACCCAAGACTTCTGGGAGAATCTCTACATGCTGGTAAAGCACTGGTTTCCTTTTTTCTTCTTTGTCCTCTCCTTAGTGCTAAATTGAAATAAAAATGTCACGAGAAAGCAAAAACCAGAACTGCATACTTTGTGACAGTATGACCGATAGATGCAGTCTTTGACCCTTCTTACACTTGTTTTAGAGACCTACATTAAAGCCTCTCCAGTCCTCAGCAACTATCCAGAGAAGTAAAACACCCCCTAAGCAGTACTGATGATTTTGTCCTCTTGCCGCCATAAAAAATATATATATATATATGTATATATATATATATATATATATATATGTACATCATCATCCTAATACCTGAATGAATCAGCAAAAGGTGCCTCTCGGCAACTCTCCCCCTCTGTTCATTTGCCCTCTATATAGAAGAAAAATGAAGGACAGCTGGTCAGAAATACTGTAGCTAGGAGTGTGTGACTAGCTGCTAAATTTTTTTCCTTAATGAAGGGAGAAACGAATTTCTTGAATTATGAAAGATGTAGTTATTTGGATTTGTCTTGAAGCAATAAAAAAATATGTTGTTGAATTTATTTTTGCTAAATAACCCTTTAGAAGAGTCTGATTCTCTACCAAAATTGACACAAATGCATATAGACCAAATATCAATATCGGCCTCAAAAATTCAGTATGGGGCTTAAAATTCACTTCATTTGGCAAATAGGCCAGTCACCGTTTTAGTGTGTGTGTATGTGTCTCAATGTTTTACTGGAGAAAGCCATGAACCGGAAATATAAAAGCACCAGTAATGCTGACACACAGAATAAGAAAGTACTGCAGGAAAAAGACTCATGCATAGTACAACTTTTTTACTAAGATGCATTCTCTTTATACCTTATCAATAGGTCAGTATGTCTGTTTCAGATCAGTCTAAATTTCAGATTTGTTCTCTTTCTGTCAGACTCTGCGAGCTGCAGGGAAGACCTACATGATCTTCTTTGTGCTGGTCATC
This sequence comes from Euthynnus affinis, assembly GCA_029490765.1. NCBI lineage: Eukaryota > Metazoa > Chordata > Actinopteri > Scombriformes > Scombridae > Euthynnus > Euthynnus affinis. The sequence continues at coordinate 15,192,800 of CM055840.1, read as the reverse complement.
TTTGTGGGCTCCTTCTATCTGGTGAATCTCATCTTGGCTGTGGTGGCCATGGCTTATGAAGAGCAGAACCAGGCCACTATTGAGGAGGCGGAGCAGAAAGAGGCTGAATTCAAAGCTATGCTGGAGCAGCTCAAGAGGCAGCAGGAGGAGACACAGGTCAGTCTCACTCTCTCTCTGACACACATGCCTTCACTCATTTTTCATAGTTTATGGTTATCATGTGTCTTTTTTTTTCTCCCAGGCTGCTGCCATGGCGACATCTGCAGGCACAGTTTCGGAGGCCGCTTTAGAGGATGAAGGAGGGGGGCACTTGTCCCGCAGCTCCTCTGAAGTCTCCAAGCTGAGCTCCAAGAGTGCCAAGGAGAGACGCAACCGCAAGAAGAAATGGCGGCAGAAAGAGCAGGAGAAAGAGAAGGGTGACAGCGAGAAGGTTGTAAAGTCTGAGTCAGATGATGGTAGCAAGAAAAGTACCATTCGTTTCCCAGGAAGTCGGCTGGGGAGGAAGACATCAATCATGAACCAGGTAAAGTTAGCAAGACAAAATATACAGTGAATACAGACTGTTGTTTGATTTGGCATGTGAAAAAACATGTACTGATGCTTCTGGAAACATTATTAGTGATGTTCCTGGAATTGTTTCAGGTCTTTCAACATCATACATGTTCCTCCAGGTGATCCAGATGAAGTTGATACAGTCTTAGCTTGTGCCCAGATGTCTAGTTACCTATGTCCTCCCCATGGCTCTCCTCTCTTGAGCCACTGCTATATTAAGGCTCTTCTATCACTTCATTGATGCATTGTATATGGCTCTTCATCTCCTTTCTCATTTGATGATTAGTGTATTGTATTCTCTAGCCAGAAATCCAGCTGCAAAGCCCCTGCATCCAACTTCAACAGACAGACACCTTTCTGTCTAGCTGCCTTCTTGCCTGCCCTTTCTGACCAGTTCCCAATACTTAGTGATTTTGCTCTCACTGCTCTTTTCACTCTCTGCTTCATCCGAGCAGTCTTCACAAGGGACCGTCACCTTCAGCAAAATGATTTGTTTGTTGGCTCCAGACCAGAGAACAATATCTGGTGTCAGAGTGGTGGTGCTGGGGGAACTTCAGCTGTCTCTCCAAGTCTACCAACAGCTGCTAGTGTTTTTTGCAGAGGCCAGTATGGTGGTTCCCCAGTTCTAATGAAGGAGGGATAGCCAGTCAATTCTTGCACCGATGGTCAGATAATGAACTTCAACACCATTGTGTCCTGCTGCCAGTGCTTTGGAGCAGCAGCTCAAAATGTGTTCCAGGGTTCCCCTTTCCATGCACAGGGGACATCCCAGTTGTGACAAAGCCTTGACTCTACTTGATGGACTGCTTCTGGTCGCCATATTCTTACAGTCTGTACCTCAATGCCAGCTTTTGTCACCATCAGCTTTGTCAACTACTGGTAATGCAGCAGTCCTCTGGTCCTTGCCACCTTGAATTCCTCCTTAAGAGATTTGAGTAGTAACCCCAGCCATCTTTGGAGGTAAGTGCTCACCTTCCTCTCCAAGGTCTCAGTGGCTGAGAGTGGCACTTTGTACACCAGTAGTGGCCACAGGACTCTAGACAGAATTTCCTGTTGGGGCTTCCGGGTTTTGAACTTTCCTGAGAGTCCTGACTGGTCCACAGATATCATTTTGCCCTCCAGTTCAGTGCAAGTTGATCAGATGGATGTCGTGTCCCTCAGGCACATTTGCTGTTGAACACCTTACACCAGCTTTTCAGTGGCTTCTCTGTGATGGTTGGAAACGTAGTGCTTGTGATGCTGAAGCATGCCAGAATGAGTCATCACCTTTGAGCCTGGTTCGGACTCTGTGGTGACTGCACGTTCATCGCCAGAGAAAACAAGATGGTACCTTGATCTTACACCAGAGTCATGTAATTCTAGAGGAGATTCTCATCCTGAAGTTGTAGTCAGCAGTGAGGTCTCTGGTTCTGCGGTGGACATGATGTTTTGTTAGTGTGAACTGGCCAGGCTAATGTGGTATCAGCTGGTAAGCCACAGCACTGACAGGTTGCCTTTGCTCTCTCTGGCTTTCCTGATGAGCTGTGCTGCTACTCCTGTATGCTCTAATCATCCTGTCATTCCTTAGATGTCAGTCTTCTGGACCAATATATCAAGCTATTCTTGGTGAAGAAGATGCAGTATCTACTGGGCACAATGCTGATGAAGATCTTGGCTTCAACGCTCAACAGAAATGGTCATTCCTCTTGGAGCTCTCCTCCTTTGGTATCCAAACAGCAGCAGGTTTTGTTTTGTATGAAGCCAGCCACAATGTCATCTTTTTTTGTTCAAGCTAAATTGTGAAGATAAATGACACGATGAAAACAGCTTTCATTGTAATGAATGGTGGGCATTTTCTGTATAACCAACTAAACTGTACTGTAATGTTGCTTAGAGGATAGAACAAAACAACTGGCTATGTTCCAGATCAAAACATCCCCAAAGCATGCATTTTACTGCAATTGCTAGAATATGCTATATGCAATATGCTAGAATACTAACGCTTGAAAGAGAAGAATACAATCTCAATCATTTGTCCTATAGTTCAGGGTCAATTTATTCTTTAAATTGTGTGATTTTTTCACTTGTATAATTATTGGATTCTTGTGATCTTCTTTATGTGACAAGGAAAAGACAATAAATTTATAAAATCATCAGAACTTTAATTTTGTATAGTTTCATTGATATCTTACAGTACATTACAGTGATGCAGTTCTCATGTTGTAAGTGATTGAGCAAATTTACAAAGAAAACTCTCCATTAGTCTTTAACATTGTTTTCTGTCTTCTTCTCTAAACATGATCAGCTAATTTTTGATAAACACATGATTGGGTTCATAAGACACAAGACACTTTATTGTCATTGTAGGCATACAACAAAATTACATTTGGTAACTCTCAGTGACCAGCAGCAATGAGAATAAGATAAAAACAAGATAGCAAGATAAGAAAAATATCATAAATAATAAATATTAATAAAAGGTATTACACAACAAGTTGCATGTATGTATGTATGCAATACAGTGTTGTAGTGCATTAGTAGCAGTTCTACAACAGCTATTGGATGGTGGGGGGTGTGATGGAGGCTACAGCTCTGGGGAAAAAGCCATACTTTAGTCTGTTAGTTCGGGCTTTGATGGTTCTCTATCTCTTCCCTGATGAAAAGGAGACAAACAGACTGTGACCTTGGGTGCTTACTGATGTCGCTAGCCTTCTTGTGGTCTTCTGGTTATTTTTTGTATAATCTGTGCCCCTCTTGCCCTCCTCACCTTCTATCTACACATCAGCAAACTCCTGCTGTTTTAATAACTCCTCAACTCACTCTCCTTCTCTGCGTCTGTCTCCCTCTTCAGTCACTACTCAGCATCCCAGGCTCACCCTTCATGTCGCGCCACAACAGCCGCAGCAGCATCTTCAGCTTCAAAGGCCGTTCCAAGGACATGGGCTCAGAGAACGAGTTTGCCGATGACGAACACAGTACAGTGGAGGAGAGCGAAGACCGCCGGGGCTCCCTGTTTATCCCTTACCGCCGCAACAGCTACAGTGGCTACAGCCAAGGCTCGTCACGCATCCATCCGCTGGCACCCCACTCTGGAGGGAAGAGGAACAGCACAGTGGACTGCAATGGCGTGGTGTCTCTCATCGGCCCTGGGCCCGGCAGACGGCTTCTGCCTGAGGTGAAAATAGATAAGGCAGCCACTGATGACAGTGTAAGGACGTCCATGGGACACCGATACAGTATAGGCATGATGGTGGTGGCCCTGGTCTCTGCAGCTTCTCCTTCACAACCTCTTCCCCTTGGCACTTGTTCCTCTTTCCCTAAACTAAGTAGCTCCTTTTCCTCCCCTGATCTCGAAATATCTTGATTCCATTTTTATTTCATCTTATACTGCCACTTACACTTACACCCTGATCTAATGCCTCTTTTCCATTGTTCCTTTTTAACAGCCCTAAGAGGCACTAACCAGCTCTGAGAGTATCCACTCACTCACAGCTTCACAAGCATCATGATTATCATTTAATTGATTAATATCTGTCAATAATTCAGTATCAGTCCCCATAAATTCTCCTAACAATTCTATCACCAAGCTCTCTCCTATAAAGTCATTTCCATTCATAAAAAAACAAGACTATCAAAACATTTTACACACAAAAACTACTTCTCCCTACTTCCCTACGTCCGTACTTCTTCATCTTTCATTTTAAGGGGCTTTCCATGTCTGGGTTCATACAGTTCTCTATCTCTGCTTTTACCTCCCCCCTATTTCTCTCTGTCTCTTTCTTTCACTTTCACTATATTTCTGCCTCCCTCTCTTTCCTTTCCTCTCATTCACTCATCCTCATTTATCCTCTGCTCCTGAGCAACTGGATGGTGCAAAAACAAATCTGAAACTTTTTTCTATAATCCTCCTCATTCTAGCTAGCATGGTAGACCCCTCTTTTATTCTCAACCAATCTACCTGCTTTTATCTTTTGACCTTTCTTCAAATGTAGCATGGTGTAGCAGCAAATGATGTCTTGAATTCCCTTCTGTTCTTGACATGCATGCAATTGCATGCAATTTAATGTTAATACTTGGGGTTGTAGATATGTTATGTACAGTACATGATGAAGGGTTTAGAAAGTGTACTATAAATTCTCAAATAAATCTAGTAACTTTCAATAGAAAACTGGGGAAATTAGATTTAAAGGTTTGTATCTTATAATAGTTAGTTTTAAATAAAGACTTGGTTCTGGTGGTAAATTAACACAACTGTTTGAGAATTTACAGTATGAATTTGAAATGTTTTGTATGATATGCTGCAGGAAATGCTTAAATATAACAAGTCAGATATTTTGGGGGAATTGTACATTGTAAAAAGATTTGATGATTTGATGTCAAGAACTGCACTCATCATATTAGGTTTTTCATTTTCTATGCAGACCTAGGGCATCATTTATTGTTCAGATAGCTTTAGAGCATTAGTTCTAATGTGTGCTTGTTTGTGAATATGCATCCATGCGAGCACTATCTCTTACTGACATCATGTATTTCTCTGAGTACAGACTACAGATGTGGAGATCAAGAAGAAGCACTCTGGCTCTCTCATGGTATCTGTGGATCAGCTCAACTCCTCCTTTAAAGGAAAGGATCGTACCAACAGTCAGATGAGCGTAGTGACCAACACACTGATAGAGGGTACAGATAGTGACACATTTCCTTTTTCCTTTTCAAAATGGTTTCATCCTATGCCATTAAATGTCTAATTTTGCAACAATACTAAAGTATGATCTCTTTTATTCAAATTAAAACATCTAATTAGCCTTGCATTTACAGCTGAAGATAAATATGTGCCCCTATTATACATATGCAAACTGTCTGCTTTAGATCTGGATATGGATAGCATAAGTAGGAAGGCAGGCTTGACCGCATCGGCTGTCTGATGTCAACAAAATGTGAGCTGTTTTCTGCAACTTGTGGGCAGAAAAACCTGTGCCTCACAAAAACTAGCAAGTTGTAGGAATTGCATTTGATTTTCACCTGACCTCAAATAGATGTTTTCCTTATGTTGACAGAACTTCCAGATACAGATTGCACCAGAACTCTGACTGTTACTCACCAGGAAATAGTAGAAATAAATAAATGAATATTTTGCTTGTGTGACTTTCTGTTTCACTCTTACCTGTTTTGGTTTTCTCACCCTTTTTCTTTCCCTTCCTTCATCTCTTCCTGCAGAGTTGGAGGAGTCTCAGAGGAAGTGTCCTCCCTGTTGGTACAAGTTTGCTAACACCTTCCTTATCTGGGAGTGCTTTCCCTTCTGGCTGAAAATCAAGCACATAGTCTATTTGATTGTCATGGACCCATTTGTTGACCTGGCCATCACCATCTGTATCGTGCTCAACACCCTCTTCATGGCCATGGAGCACTACCCCATGACTGAACAATTTGAGGGAGTCCTGGCTGTTGGCAACCTGGTGAGAAACTGCGGCTCTTCTTTTGTGCATTCTTGTACCACTGCCATTTGTCTTTGTAACTTTTTATGCTTGCATCAACCTCATTATCCCTCTCAGGAGTTACAGAAGCATTGCAGGTTCAGTTTGCCCCACCTACATAACCACAAACCAATGCATCAATGCATCACTTGGTATGTGCACTTAAGTATACACACACACATACACTCTATATAGGAGTTTGATGGGGTCTCATTAAAGATTTAGTTCCATTTTAATGTAGCCAGCAAGCCTGCTCCCCAAACTCTCCTCACCCCCACTCAAGTCCAGCTTCCACTGCATCCTATTTACCTCAACTTTACTTTACTCAACTGATCTGTCCAAGACTGGTTTGGCGGAGTACAAATGTACAGCAGACATTTTGATTTGACTGTGTTGTACCCTTGCTGTCAGACATCACTGTGGCACAGCTGTCTGAGGGCAGCAGTATTGGCACAGTGTCAATACTGAGACAGGAAATGAGGTCAGAGGGATTGGCACGCCATCAGGGGCGAAACAGGATCTGAAGTCAGAGAAATTGGCGTAATGTGATGGATGGTGCAGTATGAATCATTGGTTGTTCTCTACAGCGCTGATTGGGCACATGATTAGCTGTTGGATGGAGAGTACAGGAATGGCTCAAAGTATTACAGCTCTGTACAGGTTCTTCTGGAATACTGTGCTCTTGCTGTATAACCTTGCCCTGTCAGGAGAGTCCTCACTCTCAAGCAAATCACCGTTTTAATCAGTTCTACTTCAAACAAAATGTAAGAAACCCAGCTTTTGTCATTTAGCACTCAATTTTCCCTTAAGGCTTTCAGCACAGGAAAAGATTCTGTTTCTGGGAAACAGAGAAAATCTGTTACTGTTACCTCCTGGAAAGAGGTGTATCTTTAAGGTTAACTTCATGCTACAATAGTATGCATAAATAAGTCCAACCAATAGAGCACTCACAAATAGTTTCACAGATTCATTATTCACTTTGCACGCCCATCCTCCTTACCATGTCTTTGCCACAACGTACATCACAGTAAATAAGTGATGTTACTGTTTCAAGGGACCTCTAGTTGCATTTGACTTTTGTGGGAAACTTATAATAAGTTCAATTATGTATTATGTCACTTATGTGATATTCTGTGTGGGTTTATAGGTTTTCACAGGCATCTTTGCTGGTGAGATGTTTGCCAAACTGATCGCCATGGACCCGTACTACTACTTCCAGGAGGGCTGGAACTGCTTTGATGGTTTCATTGTGACTCTGAGTTTAGTTGAGCTGGGGCTGGCTGATGTGGAAGGTCTGTCAGTGCTCAGGTCCTTCCGATTGGTAAGTATAATAGAATAAAGTCTCTTAACATCTGTTTATCTCTTCTGACCCTCATGTTCTGGCCATGTGTCAGCATATCATTAATGAGAGATGAAAGTGTCAGGCTGAAAAGATTTTTTTAATAGGTCACATTTTCAGAGCAGACTGTATCCTAGAAATGTGATGTTTATTTGATAATCCCTCTCAAAGTATATATCATGTTCATGTGCTGGACCAAATAGAAATCACATATTGGCAATCAATATGTTTGCGCCACATGGCCTTTAAGTTAAATTAAAATGCATGAGTCAGTTCTACTGTCCTATTGTGAATTACTGTGGAATAATCCTGTTTCCTGTCTCCCATTTAGTTAAGAGTGTTCAAACTGGCCAAATCGTGGCCCACCCTGAACATGCTGATCAAGATCATCGGTAACTCAGTGGGAGCTCTGGGTAATCTGACCCTGGTGCTGGCCATCATCGTCTTCATCTTTGCTGTTGTGGGCATGCAGCTGTTTGGCAAAAGCTACAAGGACTGTGTGTGTAGGATTGCAGAAAACTGTGAGCTGCCTCGCTGGCACATGAACGACTTCTTCCACTCCTTCCTAATTGTGTTCAGAGTGTTGTGTGGGGAATGGATTGAGACCATGTGGGACTGTATGGAGGTGGCAGGACAGACCATGTGCCTCACCGTCTTCATGATGGTCATGGTCATCGGAAACCTGGTGGTAAGAAAACACAAAGATTACATAGTGTAGATGCTATTTATCCATTTACTGTGAGTGCAAGGGTTCCAACTTTTGTGATGTTCATTTTCTAGGTCTTGAACCTGTTTCTGGCCTTGCTGCTGAGCTCATTCAGTGCAGACAATCTTGCTGCCACAGATGACGATGGTGAGCCCAACAACCTCCAGCTTGCAGTTGCCCGCATTAAGAGAGGTATTGCCTGGTTCAAGGCCAACATGCGGGTCTTTGTAGCCACGGTGCTCAAGAAGGTACCTTATAATCAATAATCTACATGCATGAGCAATTTGTGGTTGTTAAATAACTTGAACTTTGAGTGTTTATAATCACATTCCTGTTCTCTAATTTTTTGTTCACACTATTTTGTCATTCTGACATGCAGCCTGAAGAGGATGAACAGAAGCCTCTGGATGACATGTACGAGAAGAAGCTCAACTGTATTGCAAACCACACAGTGGACATCAACCGTGAACTGGACTATGCTAAAAATGGCAATGGTACCACCAGCGGCATTGGGAGCAGTGTGGGAAAGTACATGATTGATGAGGACTACATGTCCTTCATCCACAACCCCAACCTCACTGTCTGCGTCCCTATTGCTGTTGGCGAGTCAGACTTTGAAAACCTTAATACGGAAGACTTCAGCAGTGAATCGGATGTGGAGAACAGTAAAGATGTGAGTAGGAAGGACTGGTAAGACTGTGAGCATGCAGGAGAAATGTCAGCAGAGAGGTGGCAGCGGGGATGTCCTTGTTTAAGACTTTGATGATTGTTTGGGTAAATTATTAATTAGTGCTTGATGGAGGGAGATTTTTTGGTGGCGGTATTATTCTGGACGCTGTTTATTGGAGATAAACATTTATGCTAAATCAACATAAAATTAATATTTTAACATGGTCGACATAAGTGCTACAGTGTGGTTAAGTTTGCCAAGAAGGTGACTTAACATACTCATGTAGGTGATGTAATAAGATAGAATGCACATGTGTAAAGTGTGTATTTGTTTTTGTGCACCCAACTGGCATCATTTGATCCATTAAGCAGAACTGGCCTGAGCTGCCACTCTAAAGACATTTAGTTTACCTGACATTTCAGAACATCCATTTAGACACGAGAGTTGCAACACTGAGCCTAAGTGCTGACAAAGGCAGTTGTGACGACAGACAGAGAAACATACTGTCTATTGTATAGTATGAATGTGGGAGAAGGGATGTCGGACCCAAAGTGTGTAGAGAAGTGTGATGCATGGGTCACCTTGACCTGGTTTGTAGTAGGAAGAAAGGAGATAATGCAGCAGCGTCAGTACTGTACCTGCACCAGGTTCATATTCCACTGGGCTCCCTCAACCAACCACACAAACAAACAACAACAAATCTTCCCTGCACCACATCCAGCCATGGGCTACACTGCAGGGGAGCAGACACAGACAGAGCTGCTCACAGCCAATCAGAAAAGCAGGGATTCTTCTGGCTGAGGAAGAGAAAAGAGAGGGAGAGGGAAGAGAGCACGATTGCAGTCCTTTGCTGACGACTTAAGATTATTAAGTGTGGTATCATTCTCTAGTGAATTGAATTGGCTGAGTGTCTGTGTCTGCATGTGCACAAGTGTACTTTATTGCAATAAGGCTGCTGTTATGCTAGTGTTTCACTAGTTTGCCCTGTCTAACCTTGACTCTAGGGCTGTAGTCTGCTGGTCGACTAGTCGATTAATTGGTCGATACTCTCTCATCCGACTAAATTCTCATTGGTCGACTAATCTCCGTGTTACTTTCATAAGGAGAAAAGCGCTACATCAGCAGCTTTCTGGGATTAATCCATTATTTTCCTGCAGCGGGGGACAGACTGACAAACTACCTTTGAAAACGGGGGTGTATTCAAAACACCCCCGCTGTTTTCACAACTTTGGACTCTTCCAAACTCGGAGGTCTAACTGTACACAACGTAACGGAGCGTTTACTAAACGTACTGGACTTTTACTGAATCAGTGTTTCTCCTACGATTATATCAACAAGAACCCCCGCCAGGCCAAAAAATATTTTTTAATGCTAGAATAAATGCCAAATATCCACTCATTCAGAAATATTAAGCGTTTGGGAGTCTGTGCAGCGCGCGAGTCAACCGCTGTGTCGTTGCCTGGGAAACGAGTGTAACGGTTACGAGCGTGACGCGAGTTGGACACAGAGAAAGTGACGGTAGATACGAGTGGAGCAGAGGAAAAGTTTAGCGGTAAGTTGTCAGTCTGGCAGTAAATGTACAGCACAGACTACAGTGTGTCAGTTAAATGCTGAAGTCACGTCTGTTGTTTCCCCAAGTGCTGGAAAAGTGAAGGTTAGCTCCAAAGTTAGCAACAATGGATTAGCCTAACCTGAAGACGCTAAACAGAGAAATACAAATTGCAGAAATCACTTTGCTACCCCCCCCCCCCCCCCCCCCCCCCCCGCGCGCGCGACTAATCGATTAGTCGCAGATTATTTACAATGTTAGTCAACCGAGATTTTCTTTGGTTGACTACAGCCCTACTTGACTCATTGTTAAGATATGACCTGATTTATTGGTACAGGTGAACTTCACTAGGCAGCAGCTTTGGTTTAATGTCTACGAATGTGAGATGTCATATTCATCTTTACTACATCCTAAAGCAATGGAATTCATATTCAGGTCAATTCTTATTCAGTTCATCTATCTGTTCATCCAAAAATAGTATAAAAATTGATTTTCTTTTTGTTTATTAAAGTGACTCTTTGGTTTGACTGAACATGTACAAGCATAAAGCCTTTGTTTAATTCCTTCATCACAAATGAGTGAGTCCTTGATCCCAGAAGAATCTTTATTTATGCATGTATAGCAATGACTATCAGTACCAGTGCAATCAATCGCTGGTCAAGTTCAATTACTACCTTGTGAATATCTGTTAATAACTCTGCAGGGTAGTCAGTGGCAGAGGTAGAACTAGCTACACTACATGACTGCAACATGTATACCTCTAGCAATAAATCATGTCATGCACATGAACCCAAAAGGCCATTAATGTAATGGCTGTACTGGCACTGTGCCGTATCCATATGCTTTCAGCATCTTACTGCTGAGCCCATAATATTCGGAGAGAAATTCAGAGGTTGAATTGATCTCTTTGGTCCTCTGTTTGTCCTAGCTGGATGACACCAGTTCGTCTGAGGGCAGCACAATAGACATCAAGCCTGACGTGGAGGAGGTGGCAGTGGTGGAGGTAGTGGAGGAGTACATTGACCCAGAAGCCTGCTGGACAGATGGTTGGTGGTATTCATTATCTGACTTTGTGGTTCATAATTGCAATGAACAGACAGTAAATAATATTGAGATTGTATATAATATAATAATAATAACACTGTGAAACAAATTGCATTATGCCCATTGGTAGTATTATGCATCCATCTCTTTGGTGGATATCAGCAGTTGTGTTTTTATTTGTCATACAGAATGTGTGGCCAAATACAAATGCTGTGATGTTCCCATCACACACGGCTGGGGGAAGCACTGGTGGTTCCTGAGGAAGACGTGCTACCTGATTGTAGAACACAACTGGTTTGAAACCCTCATCATCTTTATGATCTTGCTCAGCAGTGGAGCCCTGGTAAGAGCACAAACATTCAAGTATTGGTGTTTGCACTTTTTAACACAATCATGAATGTGACACCAATGCCACTATTAGTACTCACAACATGCTTTAAACTATTATAAGAGAAGACATGGAATAAATAAAACAAGGATGTGGCATTTATACAGTTAAAGAAAATGAATCCCATTTCCTTATAAGGATGTGAGCAAGCAAGATCATCTCCTGCTTTTCCTCTACAACTGTGTCTTGATATGGTTGTTGCTAATGGACAGCAAAGTGCTGTAATGCACCAACCTTTCAACCAGCAGAATCCAGCTTAGGTTTGCAGCTTTCTGGAGGGGGAAGGCCTGTGGCCAAGTCAAAACACTCATGTGCTGAAGAACAGACACAAGAAATGAAGAATAGAGCTGATGGAAGGATCAGTCTAGTTTGAAGGGTGAAAAATCTCCTTTATTGACTAGTGTTCCTTTACTATGTAAAGAACAATAAAAAACAATCTATAAGTGTCCCATTTTCCAGGTACATTCAAAACACCTTGTATAGATGATAATATTGGTTGATTAAGATTGCTTGCTATTTTTCTTGGTTTTATGCAATCAAACATTAAACAAAAAAGCTGTAAAATGTGGCTTGAAATGTATCAACTGTGACATCAGTTAAGCCATTGTATGTCACGTCTTCTCTGCTGCTCTTTAGGCCTTTGAGGATGTGTACATTGAGCAGAGGAAGACAGTCCGCATCATTCTGGAGTATGCTGATCGGGTTTTCACCTATATCTTTATCCTGGAGATGTTGCTGAAATGGGTGGCCTACGGCTTTGTCAAGTACTTCACTAATGCTTGGTGTTGGTTAGACTTCTTCATTGTGGATGTAAGTACATTTGCATACTAATTTGTTGTATACTTTAAGTGCAGAAATGTAATTTGTAGTCATTTGGTTCAAGTTTTTGTGATAATATTTTAAGATTGCAGCATCAAAAAAATATGACAAGGGTTTAAGAGACTGCCTCACTGGTCAACTTAATCATTAAGACAGACTCTACATGAGCATTTTTATAAGTCAAAACTAATGGTAGTTTAAGTTGTTTTGTATTAGGTTTCAGTTTGACACACCAAACTTTGAGTGATGACAGTATTCCTCTAGTAGATGTTACTGAAGATATATGAATCTAAAGGTTATATAATAAAAGCAATAATAACTTTAATTAAAAAAATAATGTGTCTTACAAAACAAAATAATAATAAGCCACAGCTTGAGAGCCAGATTGTATTTATTACACATTCACAGGCAGTAAAATGATGTAACTTTAAATGTTACTGTTAAAAATGGGGGGGGGTTACATCACTATGGAGTCAGCATGATTTAGAAACACAAAGGTTGACAGAAGCTCAGACAGTAAAGTGGATATATAATGATACTGGTAAAATGATGGTTGTGTTAGTGCTTAAGTCAGTGTCATGGACATTCAGCATGACAACAGCAGCCCTGATACAGTAAATATCTATAAACACTGGCATGTTTCAGAGCTTCTGTGTAGCACTGGGCTGCTGAGCCATTCAGTGTTTTCCCACTTGACAATTACTATTTCTCACAAATGGTTTGTCCTCTTCTGTCATTTGTGTGTGATGGGTTTCTCGCCTGAAATTATCGCTGTCTGTATTTGACAATATACATTACATGGTATGAAGTGGGGCTTCCTTAAGGTACAACCAGATTGAACATGGCAAGCTAGACAGAGCTGCTGCTTCTCATTTGTTTTTGTGATTGCATGTGTAAAGCCCAATGGAATAAAGGGTAGCCAGGAAATATGGGGGGCTAAGGTCTAGTAAATGACCCGTAACCTGAAAGGGGTGAAGAATCATTATGCAGTAACCAATCACACGTGATTTTCATTAAATACAGCTTAGTATTTTGCTGCTGACATAATACTCACTTCAGATGTAGCTTCTGTACTGATTTGAGTTATTTTTTACACTTAACTGTAACAACTACAGTAACAAGTATTAATCTGCATTTGGTTTGACAGTATGATTGATCTCCACAAGTGGAAAGTGTCAGTGGCGTCTGGCAGTATCACCATGTTATGTCTGGCTGTACCCTTCATGTGATGTATTTCCTGTTGAAACAAGAGGTTGAGGTGATATATAAAACAGTATTAAGATGCTGTTAACCTAACCTTAAAAGATATCAATTAAGAAGAGAGAGGCAGCTCTAATTGATAGGCACAAGGGCAGGATTTTATGTTCACATCTACTAGTGCAAGATGAGAAATATTCATTGCTTTCGACTGCTTTTTCCTGGAAATTAGAGTGCTCATCTTTTGGTGTCCATAAATGATGTGGTACTGTCATACACTGAAGAGGAATAGGGCCATAGAAAAAATATTCAATTGATTAATCTCAGAAAAAGTCCAAATTTGGAGAAAGGAATCTTGCAGCATCAGAAATGATTGACTATTGAGTATGCAGCATAGTCCACTATATTGAGGTTTGTCTAAATTCCCGAATGAAAATGATTGTATCCAACTACTATAGTGGACTCAAATTATGTAAGGAGTGAATAGACCATGACCACTAAACAAGTACTTTTTACTCTCATGTACTGTGCATGACAGATGTCAATGACATATAAATGTCAGATTTTTTACATATAATTTCCCATATACAATTTAAACGATTAGTGAACAATGACAAACAGAACCCCTGACCTTCTTCCTAGAATTCTTTTTGATCAGAACATTATTAATCTGAGAATTTCTTGTTGTCCTAATCCTCTTCAATATTTTTCACATATATGTATTTGATGATGTACTTTATGTTGTGAGTCTTTTAAGTTGGTTGTGTGGTTGGTAAGTCGTCCATTATCCCTGACTGCTAATCTTCCACTGTCGTTGACTTAGCTGCAAGTCTGTCCGTGATTCAGTAATAACATCCTTATCATGTGATGATGCCACATAATGTCACATGATAAAGATGCACTAATGTATGTTCCTTTTGGTTTTCTGAACTTGTCTTTGAGTTGATCCCAGTACCCACACTTGCGGTATGTCGGACTAGTCAAGAGTCTAAGGCACTTGATCATGGTGGCTTAAATATTTAAATGAACAACATACTAAAGATTTTTAAAGTTTCAGAGCCTCAGTAGGGCTAAAAAAAAATGCAAAGTTTATCATGAGAGAGCACTGTAGAAAAGACATGTAGTCATTAAAATTAAACAAGTTTCATCCCCTTGAGAACATGCATGTGTACAGAAACTAATCTCGCAATTAGACTTTGAAATTTCTTATGAGTTGTTGATATTGTGGCCTGATGGTGGCAGCACAATACCTCCATATTGGAAATGGTTTATCCTTTGGGGAGTGTGAATGTGCCCAGTAAATCACTTCTACCCAATTGTTTTGTATTTGTTGACAACAAATGACTTTGGCTTGCTAGAAGCACCAGAGGAACAAACGTTACACCAAACGTCGGGGGCTTTAACAAAAATCATCAAGATTTATCCTCTGAGGGCCTGTGCATACCAATTGATAGTAAAATTCAGGGCAGTTCGGCCAGTAGAAGGTGTCAAGATATCTCGAACAACAGAGGAAATGACTAAATGATGATGCTAATCCCTGCCGCTAACAGGGCCAAAATGTATGCGCAAGTGTATGTGTTAGTCACTGTGTCATCAGTAGCAATTTAACCCATTGATTGGCCAGTCCTGGCATGATGATTCAGATCCTTGAGAGTTGGACATAGTTTGATGCTACTCACTAAACATATGCACATCTGTGTATATATGAATATAAAAGGTTTGGACAGAACATACAGCTGACAAATATAATGCCGTTCAATGCAACAGTAAGATTGAGTTGTGTGGACTTATTTATCCAACCCTATGGCAATCCCTTAGATTTTAGTCTATGGTGTTGTTGTATTGGATTTCATTATATCATAAGATGTGTCTGTGCATTTGTCCACCTGCTGTATATGAAAAAGTAAATTGGCCAATATATTATCATATCTTTATTGGCCCAAGAGTCAAGTAGTCACTCTAAATGTCACTCAATGAAGTGAGAAATCATATGATATAAAATAATGAACTTTTTATCAGTGTGGTTTGGCTTCTCTCTTCTGAAACAGAAACTAAGACAGTTATCTTATGGCCCCCATTTATAGTCAGAAGTTAGCTGATGATAGAAGACAGAAGAGTCAAGTTCCTCAGGTTATGTGGTGGGATCCAGTGCTTGTCAAACCACTTACTGATTGTCTAATAGAAACATATGCAGAAATCTCAGTATATCCTAAGGGGGCTCATGTGTTGTGAAGATAACTTCTCCTGACTTTAAATCCTGCAAATATCTACCCTAATATTGACCTGCCCTCTCTCTCACAGCAGGTGCCTATAACTCAGCCTCTCTTTAAGTTAAGAGAGACATTGTGCAGCTGTCGAGAGGGACTGAGGGTCGGTGTTTGAGGGTCCAGGGTAAGGTTTGTGTGCTGTGTTGGGACTCCTACTTTCACAGGTTATCCTCTCTCTTCTAACCCTTGAAAGTTGTCCTCAACCTTCTGTGTTTTCTCTCCCCTTTTTAAGTAAGATGCTCTCTGGTGTGGAAACTGTACTGTTCTGTACTGTGTACTGTGTATATTATTGTGTCATATTGATTTAGTGTTTGTGAATACATCTCTCCTCTAATTTTTTCCCTTTGTTTGACTCTTTATCTTCTCTCCCTCTCACTGTGTCAACCACAAGTTTCTTTCCAGGTGTGCTCACTGTGCTGTTAAGCTGGTTTTCACGCTAGACTGGCTTGCCAAACTAAACCAAACACAATCATAAGCAAACAAACACGTAACAAAAAAGAAAAAAAGAAAATTTGGGTCATGTACAATTTATTGACCTTTGTATATTGTGTTAACCCCTGTTTAACCCTATGTTATATAGATACATATACTTACACATATAGAAACTATATATGTATTTATATATATCTGTATATAACCAGCCATCCTTACAGTATATGTAGGGTCCACCTTTCTCTCTATATCCCCTCTAACTATGTGGGTCCTCTCTTCCTTTGCCTCTGTCTTTCCCCTCTCCCTCTGTCCCTATCTGTGTAGGTGTCTATAGTCAGCCTTATAGCTAATGCGTTGGGCTACTCCGATCTAGGCCCGATTAAATCACTCAGGACACTGAGGGCCTTGAGACCCCTCAGGGCCCTGTCACGATTTGAAGGGATGAGGGTAAGACCTAAAATACCAGGCAGCTGGTCCTTCTGCATGCTGATTAAATAAAAGCATCAACGCATGCTAGAGATGGAAATACAGAAAATTGAAAAAAGTTTCTAAAGGGGAATTTTTTTTAAGTAACCCCTTTTATCAATGAGAAGCTTTTTGCATGGATTCAGATCATCTCAGATGGTCATAGTACATCTGATTTGATTTATCATATTTCATTTCATATATTATAAATTTAGTGCTATGTTAAGACATTTTGCAATGATTTATCCATTAAAATATAAAAAAAAACATCTAAAAAAATCTTTCCGATTCCTTATGAAAGACTAGACCATAGGGATTTTGAACTGAATGATGCAATAATAATAATAATAACTCAGCTCTGACATATTCAATACCAGCTGAGAAAACAACTAGAGGTTGGTATGAACCATTACACAAAACCTGTTCAAACTGAACCACAGGACAGGGTTCATGTGGGCTCAAGTTAAGCAATCTGAGCAAACAAACATATACCAGTTAAAGTGCTACAGAGCCCCCCAGTTGTCATATAATAGACAAATGAATATGGACATTTGTGCTCATGGTCAATTAAACTATGTCTGAATATTTATTTAACAGTGCAGGCACTTGATTAATCTGTCCTTAATTGTGTGTACAGTTTCCTTGTGAATAATTTTGATTCCATGTGACCCCTGGAGGGCCCTGTATCAAGCTTTGCCTAAGAAAACCATATTTTCTTTCTATGATGGTAATTGGGTTCTTTTGATCATTAATTTAATGTGTGATGGGTTTGATCAGCCTCTGGTTGTTGCTGAGCAGAAAAAGAGATCTGGTCAGTGTCTAGGCTCAGCATCTTCTGACTGTCGCTCTGCCTCAAATGTCCTGTTATCTGATCTTATCACAGTTTGGCTTTGGCATTGTCACACTGGAAGATCAACAAACTTCTGGTTGCATACCCCCCTCCCCTACCATCCTTGCTCACCACTCCTCAGTGAATTTCATTACCATGATTTTTGTGATTACCATTTTGCAGTAATTATATTAGCAGATCATATGGATGCATTGTCTCTTTAAGATAATATTTTGCAAAACACTGGAATGATAAGAAAACCTAGACCTAGTTTTTGATTTGATGTTTGCCTGGTTTATAATTTGGCTTTCTGTTACCATGGCACCTCTGTGTGGAAATGCACATTCATATAGTCTCCTCCTTAAGCTAAAAGCTTTATCTCCTCCAATATGCCCACACTGCTTTGGCGCAGGATAGTTTATATAAGTCACACTCATATGCTCATTTGGCAATGACTGTACATAGTGTAACTCTGTAATAGTTATTCACTTATATCGCTATACACATATTTTGCCCCCCTCATGTATAATAATGGGGTGGACAAAATATTAGGAACACATTTTAATATAATGCACTCCAGTACACCACTATCACCCATTACGACCTCAAAACATAAAACTAGAATCACCTTTCTGACGATGTCAACAAAAACTAAAAAAGTGTATAAGCTTTGTTAAAATTAGGATTTATGCGAGAGCTGTTGTATTGGATTGCATTAGATTGCACAAGTGTTCCTAATAAAGTGCTCGTTGAATGTATATGTTGTGTATGATTCTTACAACCATACAATCCTAGGTACAATATCTGGGCTTCGAGGTAAAGAATAATTGCATTTTGTAGGGGTGTAACAATATATCATGGCACAATACAAAAATGTAATAACACGCAAGTGTGGAGCTTAAAATGTTTTGCGATGTAATCAGTCAAAACTGAGTGCCAGAGGGCGCAATTAAATTCATTAACACTGAACTGTCAGGGCTGAACTGTCACCTGCTGCATGAAAATGTTGACAAGCCTTTAATAGCTTTAAAAATGTCCCTGGCATACTCCCGAAATCTAATGTGAAGATGTTTAAATTAGGATTTGTGCCTAACTGAAGTGGAAAATGTTACCTCCATCAAGACATTTTTATTCTTCAAGTTAATTTTGTGTAAAGATCTGCTTGTTAAAAAGCTGCCTCATTTTTAAAAAAATTTATTTAGGGGACCCTATTATTCATATTTTACACCAAAACTGAAGGAATCAGAGTCACAGTTTGTTTTCACATCAGCTTTGTTAAAAATATCAGGAGTGTATCAAACCATGAACTCTATATTATGTATCATGCCGAAACATGAGTTGACTGTATTGTTACACCCTCTAGTATATTGCATTGGGCTTCATCTTGTGCCAAGAAATCAGATAACACAGCTAGAACCTCTACTGGAGAGAGAGAATGTACATTTCTATATAGAGTATGTGTGTGTTGATGTTCTTATATGTAAACATCTCCATGCAGCTGGTGTGTGATGGCTCAGTCACAGTGGCTTTGTTTCCTTGCTGTTTTCTTCAGGTTGTGGTGAACGCCTTGGTGGGTGCAATTCCCTCCATCATGAACGTGCTGCTGGTGTGTCTCATCTTCTGGCTTATCTTCAGCATCATGGGTGTCAACTTGTTTGCTGGAAAGTATTACTACTGTTATAATGAAACAGCTGAGGAAAACTTCCTGCCCGATGAGGTCAACAACAGAACAGAGTGCTTTGCGCTCATCAATGCAAACTTCACTGAAGTCAGATGGAAAAACGTCAAGATCAATTTTGACAATGTGGGTGCAGGATACTTGGCGCTCCTGCAAGTGGTGAGAAGCCTTCGCTGTCACTTCTCATTTGTTTCTCTCTTCTGATGGAAAGTGTTTAACCTGTTCTTTTACACACTGTGTCTGCCCACTTACAGGCAACATTTAAAGGCTGGATGGACATTATGTATGCAGCAATAGATTCTAGAAAGGTAGGTTCGTTGAAGTACAAAATTCTGACTTCCAGGTCAATGTGCAGTAGAGTTTTTTTTTTTTTTTTATAGGTGTTTTCACTTTTACCGCTTTACAGGTGGAGGACCAGCCCCTCTATGAGGACAACTTGTACATGTACATCTACTTTGTCATCTTTATCATCTTCGGCTCATTCTTCACCCTAAACCTCTTCATTGGTGTCATCATTGATAACTTCAACCAACAAAAGAAAAAGATAAGATTTATTTTCCTTACTTTCACTTTCTGAGAATGAACTGAACACTGTTAACACATTTCAGAAGCTTTGTTGGTTTTTGCATTAATCAAAACACAGTCAAATTAACCCTTAATGTTAAACAACTGGTAAGATCATCTAAATACCTACAGATTGTAACCAAAGTGTTTTTATCCCATTACTTTGGAGGTCAGGATATTTTCATGACAGAAGAACAGAAGAAATACTACAATGCCATGAAGAAACTAGGATCAAAGAAACCACAGAAGCCAATACCCAGGCCACAGGTAAATGTTCTGAACACCTCATCTTTACCACTAAGCAGGTTTGTAATGGCAGATTTCAATAAATGAATAAAATAACTCTAAATATCCCTTCTTCTACCCTCTCTTTTCTCCTCAGAACTACATCCAGGGCATGGTGTTTGACTTTGTGACGCAGCAGGTGTTCGACATCTCCATCATGATCCTAATCTGCCTCAACATGGTCACCATGATGGTGGAGACAGATGATCAATCAAAGGAGACAGAGGAAGTGCTTTACTGGGTCAACTTCATCTTCATTGTGATTTTCACTGGCGAGTTTTTACTGAAGCTCTTTGCGCTGCGTCACTACTACTTCACCAACGGCTGGAACATCTTTGATGTAGTTGTGGTCATCCTTTCAATTGTGGGCAAGTATTCAAAAATGGTATTTATGCATGGGAAAAGAAGTGGGAAGCAGCTTAATTGGAAATAGCTCAGATAGTGCCTATATACTGTAAATGTAAAAAAAACAAAAAACATTTTTTTTGAGTGGTATGAAACCATGCAATTGTTTTGCTTTTAGGTGATCTGTCTCTAAATTTCTGCTGCTGCCCCTATGCAATGGAGGTGAACTGAATTGCATTTGTGGTGCTCATAGCTTTAAACAATTACATTGGAAAAACTCTGCATTTATGGAGCCCTGAAACAGAGAAAAGGCAGTAAAAGGTTAAAGTCAAACAGATAATAAGAAAACAAACCGTGTGCTAAAACCTAGAAAACATAGAAAATCTACAGAGCTGAAAAATAAAATGAGGTAGTGACAGATACCAACAGTTTGGAGGTTAAGGGAAAAGTATAAAGTGTTATATTTTAACACTCCATCATAATATTAAACAGACAGTTTAGACAGTAGATGTATTCATTTATATTTTTGACTTGTTTACTCCATCACTAGGCATAATACTGTAATGTATATTAAAGATACAAGATGCAAGTTCTGTAGCATAAGAATTGAAAGTAACGCACTCTGCTTGATTTCTCCCCGGGGTCAGGAAGTAAAATAGCTCTTTGATTCGACTAATGCAGGTATCAAGAGCTTGCTAGCCTGCGAGTTAGCCATAACAACATCTCCCTGCAGCTAATGCTAGCTTGGAGTCTTAGTACAAGGGGAGTACTTGGCCTGCAGTGTGTTTTACATATTGATTGAGCTCCCTCTCTTGACTTTAGCCTTCTCTGATTGGTTAGAAAGGCGAGGCTCACTTAAAAACTTGAGAAGGGAATATCTCTTCTGCCAGACTGTTCAATAAGCCTGAGTCAGAGGCCTTTAACAATAGAAATATGTTAGAGCATAATCCAACTAAAACTATAAGAAAAAAAACATACATCCTGTAGCTTTAAGTAAGCTAATCAGTAAGCAGTGTTTCAGTAATAATGTTCCCTATATCTTAATCAAACATATCTTGTCTCTTTTTTCTCTCTTTTAACTGTAGGAATGTTTCTGGCTGACCTGATTGAGAAGTACTTTGTGTCACCAACACTCTTCAGGGTGATTCGTCTGGCTCGTATCGGTAGAATCTTGCGTCTCATCAAGGGGGCCAAAGGAATCAGAACTCTGCTGTTTGCCCTGATGATGTCACTTCCTGCTTTGTTCAACATTGGCCTTCTACTTTTCCTGGTTATGTTCATTTTCTCCATCTTTGGCATGTCCAACTTTGGCTATGTGAAACACGGGGCTGGAATTGACGACATGTACAACTTTGAGACCTTCGGTAACAGCATGATCATCCTGTTTATGATCACAACATCAGCTGGCTGGGACGGCCTGTTGCTTCCAATTCTTAACTATCCTCCAGACTGTGACCCCTTATTGGAGAATGCTGGCACCCCCGCCACCGGAGACTGTGGCAACCCTTCTGTGGGCATCTTCTTCTTTGTTATGTACATCATTATTTCTTTCCTAATTGTGGTCAACATGTACATCGCCATCATCCTGGAGAACTTCAGTGTGGCCACAGAGGAAAGTGCCGACCCACTCAGTGAGGATGACTTTGAGACCTTTTATGAGATTTGGGAGAAGTTTGACCCTGATGCCTCCCAGTTCATCACCTATGCCAAGCTTTCTGACTTTGCTGATGCACTTGAACACCCACTCAGAGTCCCCAAGCCAAACACCATTGAACTGATCGCCATGGACATGCCTATGGTGAGTGGTGACCGCATCCACTGCCTGGACATCCTGTTTGCCTTCACCAAGCGTGTGCTGGGTGACAGTGGCGAGTTGGACATGTTAAGGCAACAAATGGAGGAGCGTTTCGTGGCAGCCAATCCCTCTAAGGTCTCTTATGAGCCAATCACCACCACTCTGAGGCGCAAGCAGGAGGATGTGTCAGCCAGAATCATTCAGAGGGCCTATCGCTCCTACCTGGCTAGGCGGGGTTTCATCTGTAAGCGCAAACCAGCCAATAACAAAGTGGAGAATGGCGGGAACAATCAGGAACAGGAAAAGAAGGAGGGCACTCCCTCAACTGCCTCCCTGCCCTCTTATGACAGTGTAACCAAACCTGACAAGGAGAAACAGGATGACAACAATGAGGGCAAAGGAGGGAGGAAAGAGAAAGGAAGAAACCAAAAAGACATCAGGGAATCTAAATGTTAGAGCGTTGGAATAATATTCACGGTAATAACAATAAAAATTATAATAATGTAACTTCAAGCAAAGCGAGAGGAAACTCACCCACACAGATGTACAGATTATTTCATTTGCAAGTCAGAAAAAAATAATATTCAATAATTTTGTTTACAGACTTCATTCTTATATTGATGCAGAGGGAAGCAGCTTGGTCTGTTACAGCTTGAAGACTCTTGAACTTCAGTCAAACCAAACATAATCAGCATACTGTGTGACATTGTTGTATCTAGACTACTGATCTTAACAAAAGGGAATGAAAAACAGACAATGAAATGTCTGTGTCTGCTGAAGGGCAGATTGCTCATTTAGCACTGGTCTACAGAAAAGACAAGTAACTCTACACCAAGAGGTAGAATGAAAAAAACACTAAAGGAATCCAGCGCCTGGATTCCTATGCAAAGACAACGTTGTGAAGGAAAAAACAAGGATGCTGCTCAATGCTGAAGGATTTGTCCTCTGAAAGCAGCCAATGAGTGGGTGCTGTGTCATTTAGAACTGAAATGTATAGAGGTGCAAAATGACACTCTCACTCAATATGAGCAAACAGAAAGGATGACTGATGAGTGAAAGACACAAATGACAGAGTGTTGGAAGTATCTTTTGTTTAAGCTAGAAATTGTTAATTTGAGCAGCAAAAATGCAAACAGATAAAAAAAAAAAAGAAAAAAAAGAACAGTATTCAACATTTTGCCCATGTCACCTAACTCTTGTACTCATTTTATCTTTGTTATACCCACATCAAAACGCTTTTTTTACATGGGCTTTCACACCAATTGGTTAAGGGTCTGTTTATTATGGGGTCAACTCGGGCCAAGGGCTTACATTTACTCAGAAAGATTTCCAAACAAATACATAAATAATTGTGCTTGTTCAATGCATAGAAATGACTTGCATGATGGCATGTTTTGATCAGAAATCTTGCATGAATTATCATAGTCCACAAGACACTAATACTCAGACCACAGCGGTGGCTCGACTGTGAGATCGAGACATTGTCAAAATTTGAAAGTGCAGAGTAATTTGTTCAACAAAGATAAGTGATAAGGGGGTTGATAATCTAAAATGGATCCGAATTTTTTATGTCATTATTCAACGCATTTCAGATGACTTTGTTTGAATTGTTGCCTCTATAGAAAGAAGAATGCAATATGTTGGTAAATAATACCACCACAGTGGATCACGGGTGAAAACCAAACGTTTATTTGCTGCTCTGGAGATTTTGAGTGTGTAAGATGTGAAAAACGGATGTCTGTGTGTATCATGGGACTGAAATGTTTGTTAATTTGGACTTTCAAGGGAATACTTTGAAACTAAAAAGCTTCTATATATAATTTATATGCACCTATGTAATGTTCCATACCATCTGCCTTTAGTTTTGTGTGAGCGGGCATTTTGGGAGTCCTACTGTCGGTTCTAAGTGGTTGGTGGGGATTTCACAGGTATGGCAAACTCCTTTCTATTTCTGATGTTTCTCTAAGAGTGGTTAGACCTTTCTGAAAGGGCTGAGAAGAGTTTTATTGGTTCAGTTTACATCATTTGATGACATTCAGCTTATTCACGTGTGTGTATTATTTTCTTTTTTTGTTTGTTTTCTTCCCTGATGTAAATTTCATGTTTTAGCTAGCAATGAATCTTATTTTATAAGCCACATCTAAGCTGATGTCGAGGGAGATAGTCTTGTGCAGGAATATAATTGTTGGGTGTAAGTGGTATCCTATTCTAATGAGAAACAGAAAATGATGAATGGATGATGAGAACATTGTGTGTGGAGAAGCCAAAGAGATCTGCCTTGTTATCCCTTGTTGCCCTTTGTCCATGGAGTGGGATTGGGTGAAGTATGCCCTGCCCATTCTGTTTTTTTGCTGTCATTACTCGACAGAGAGACCCTAGAAATGTATGCAATGCTTGAAAAATTCATCCCTTTTTCTCAGGAGATATTATAGATGTACTATTATGAGCTCTGCAACAAAATGCAAGTGAATGTGATGGGAGTATTTATGAAATCATGTTTTACTCTTTTGTGTTTTAATGCCATGTTGATGGACAATGATCTCGGCTGGCTGCTTTACCCTGGCAGCCGCCCGGTCAGGGGCCAGTTTAGAGCTTCCTGCTCATGACGCTTAGAATTATAGGGCTAGAAGCATCTCAGTGAAATAGCAACATTTCGCTTGCTTTTAATGGCGGCATTTTTATTGATAGTGGATTACATTTGTGGTTAAGTCATTATGGACTGTAGTCTGGTCTCAATTAATTTCACGAAACAAAATAATAATATTCACCCCGATAGCAGTCACAGATACAGGAAACACTGTGAGGAGATGTCATGAGAGTGAATTGGGATATGTTGGTTTGAGCAGCACATTAGATTCTTTAAGGAGCAGAAGTGGCATGCTCAGTGGATAGGCCCCTTAGATTTCAGTATTTAACAACGACACATGCTCTGAGCCTCTCATTCGCCATTTTTCTCCATATTGCTCTCCTGCATAACAAATACCAAATAATCAACAGAGCACTGGATGCATTCTTATGGTACTGTGAGCCTAAGCACCACACTAGAGCTTTTGCACTTCCTGTTGTGCAGTGATGTCACTTCCTGTTTATGAATAACTCCCTCATCCGTTCTCGAGTTCTATGGTCCAGTTGCTGCATGAGATCTCCAAAATCAGTGTGGGTGTTAACTTGAACCAAATAAAACTCTGAATGATAAGCATAAAAGCTACTGCCGTCCATTTTCTCCAAGGTCACCCTGGATATACAGATATGTATTACAGAAAGAAACCTGAAAAAATAGACACACATACATCCATTCGGGAAAAAAAACAAAACAAAAAAAAACACAGTTCAGGCTATATTCTATACGGCACAAACTGCAAAAAGATAAGAATGGACTTTTTAAGAAACTATAAATAATGTAATATATTATTTTATTTTAACGGCATGTGTAGTTTTTTGTAAATACAGAATTACTTAAAAAACTACAGCTATTAATCTAACACTAAATATTAATAACCATAAATAGAATGGCTTCCAGCTGACACCCTTGTCACACTTGTTAGGCTGTGACACATTTGTTAGATGGAGTAGATTTTTTGAGTCACTTTTCATAAAAAAAGAGGGGAGTAAGCTAAAAGAATCTATATTAAAAAGCAGAAATTGTATTTAAAAACTGTATAAATCAATACATACATATACGGAGCTATATTACATATATATTATATATATATTCTACCACACATATATATATAGTATATATACATTAGAACAATGTCTGTAACTCAACTCTCCTGTCCACTCCTTGCATTGAGGTGAAACCAGAACCACAGAGTGTAAACTGATCATGCTTCTTTCTTTGTGTGGTATGTTCAGAGAATAACCAAAACTCTGGCCTGCCCAGGACTTCTGCATACTGGGTACCAGCGTACAATGCATGGTGTTGTACTGGCTGCTTGCTGAGAATTGTGGAGCCTGCCTTGGTGAGAGGATTGCACTACCAGCATACCCTTTTGTACATGTGTGAAGATGTCTTACCCCTCGTTTCCTATATTGTGCACACAAAGATACACTGACATACACACACACACACACACTTGCACTTTCACACACTCACACACACACACTCATAGCCTTTTGCAGGCAACTGCTGGTTAACCAGTGTGCCCCAGTATGAGCCACAGCTCACTTTGTGTGACAAATTTTTGCTCGTTTCAGCTCTAACCCTCTTTCATGTTTCCCCCTTAACACACTGCTGCAGTTTGGAGTTGATCTTTTAATTTTGCTGTCACTTTCAATATGATATACCGTATCTAATGATTTAAGGGTTAGTTGTCTTAGCTGTCTGTGTGTTTGTTTATGGTGCAATATCTCTTAACGGCACGTGCCTTTTTAGCTTCCTATTTAGTCTGTCAATAAAATCAGCAATGAGGATCTCAAAACCCATGGGAGTGAATCAAAACGGAGCACGATAGAAACGATGTACTGAGTTCAAAATTAACTTGTAAACTGAAAACTCACCACCTAGATTAGACTGTCTGGACTAACATCTTGTAGAGTCATGTAGTACAAGTGCTCTCTCTGTGTGTTCTGTTTACTGGCTCTCGGGCTAGTAAGAGAACAGCTTGCCTTCTGTTTTACACTTCTGTTCATTTCCAAATGTTGGTTTACCAATCGGTATATGAGGCCATTCTTTTGTAGCATGACTGAGATAATTTTCTTTCCTTTGCTGAAAATAGGCTAACTGAAAATAAAAAAAACAAAACAAAACAAAAAAAAAGAACAACTTTTGACTGTCATTATCTCTTGCCACTAATACAGTCAGAGAGAGGACGTGTGTTGCACAACCACATGGGACAATTAAATGAGAATCAAGTGAAAGAATGTTTTTATTTGAGCACGAATCTATTTCCAAACAATAAAGCAGCCTTCCAGTTACACCTCTGGCTGGTGTCGTTTTTGGGTGAAACATGAGTGACTCTCACATTATCATGCAGATTATGCTCCATTATGTCTGACAATGGAGGGTTCAGATGCTGTTTAAACACCTCATTTACTGTGACAACTGTGAGACTTTTAACTGTTAAACATTTTAAAGTGATATGGTACACTTGGACACTCTATGGGATTGTGTTTCTGCATTTTCATCGAAATTGCTTGCACTAGTTGCAAAAATATGGCAGAGAAAATGTTTAAAATCCACACAAAAACTGCACTATTTAGGTTTTTGAACAACAACATAATATACTTGTGAAATTCCTAAATTACATTGTTTTTATTCATGTTTTAATAATACTTGAATAAGATTATTATTTGACTTGATGTGCTTGGGTGTGTCATGGTGCAACAGCCCTGAGATGACTTTAAAAGCAGGTGTGTGTGCATGCGTGTGTGTGTTTCTTTCCTTCCTTCCTCCCTCCTCCTTTTGTGTGTGTGTAAGGTGGCGCACTGAGTGAGGGAAGGGGGGGTGGGGAGGGGGGGGGGGGGGTTGTAAGCACAGACAGCACTGCAGTGCAGATAGATGAATGCAGTGGCCTGGGCTGAGTCAGCAGCATGTTCCCAATAGGCTCAGACTGTACAGTGCACTGTATAGCACCTCCTTACCCACAGCAAGCAGAGGAAGAGCGAGCTACAGCAAGAAGAAGATGAAAAGTAAAAGAGAACAATGAACACAGGCACACACAGTAAAAAGCCTGTCTGTTGCTATGGATTTCTCCTTCACCTCCTACCTGCAGTGCTGCATGTCTTTGGACTGCATCACTTAGTTTGATGCTGTATTTTACAGTATACTCACACTGGCTTACTGAATAACAAATGATTGCATTTTACTATTCCGATAATATAATATTGATACCTGCAACTGTTAATAATTGGTGTGTTAAAAATGTAATTCTTGAATTTTAAAGAAACATTATGCTGTTGTTGATTTTTTTCATCATTTAAAGGACAATATGAGTAGGAATTCTTGATTTCTTCGTTGCCCTGTGATGTTTTGTTTCTCCTTGCATCCATCTGAATTGCAGGACTTCGTTGCAGAGGTGGGACGTGGATTAAGTAGGACACTGGTGTGATCTGTCGGGCTGTTCGGGGTGGGAGCAGGTTTGTGTGAAGGGGAGAGGAAGATGGGAGGGAAAAGGAAGTGTATGCATGGACGAGAGCGAGGAAGAGAATGGATGTCTCTTAGGTATCAATGACATGTAATACTGCAATACTGAGTGAGGTAGTGTTTTCTCCTATTTCTGTGTCACGTATGTTTCAGTACGCAGAAGAAGGGGTGGAAACACAGAGGATGCATAGATCAAACATACTGTATCTACAAAACGTGGACTGACCCACATACTAAAAATGCCCCCCTACCCCTCTTAGGTTGTCTTACTCCGGTCCCCTTAAAATGTCTATACAAATCACAGATGTTAACTACAGTGTTTATTAACCTCTCCAACAGATTCTAGAGAAGTGCCTCAGATGAGCAGTATTACAGCTATCTACCTCCCTCTAGTGGGACCTGAGGTGAATGGCTCAAGACAACTGTGCCAATTCATGGGTTAAAGGGATAGTTCATATTTGTTGACATGAGGTTGAGTTACTCAATGGTGTGGTTGTGGTATCATGTATGGACATTAGTCAGTCACTCAGTTAATCCTGTGGTCTCAGCAAACCAGCAACTTGTCAGACAGAAATGAACACCAAACGTGGCCAATCACAGTCAGCCGTGGTGGCCTCTCGAACATCCAATATTTTTTTGACAGTGAGCAGTTGCTCTCACATCAAAATGTGCAATAACTATGTTACTCCACACTGCAAAATGTATTAGTTTCACATTAATAGATGTAAGATCTATTTAGATTAGATTTTTTTGTTTGTTTGTTTGGTTTTGGTTTTGGCTTATTCTTTTGTATTGACCTGCATCCATGTCACCTGACTGTCATGTTTCTGTCTGCAAGAGAGCTCTTGACCTCAGCTATCATGTAAGTACAAGAACTGGGTACAATATGGTATAAATTAATTTTCACCTATTTAACAATTAGATATTTAAAATCTGAACCTTAACCTCCTCAGTATACTCTCAATTCAGTATCTACAATTTCCAATTGTAGGAAAAACTGATATAATATTTAACATATATAACACTAATATTTTTAAAAACTACAATTCCCTGGAGCCGCAACATGTAGCTTGATATAAATCAGCACCACAGTTGTAGTTCTTTGCAAAGTAGGGATGTAAATAGTCATAAAACGATATACCTACTGAATACATCAAATATCTAGTACAGCTGAACTAGTAATTATACTGCACTAGATCTAGATGTTTGTTTATTTCTATCACTTTATTACTCAGACTCAAAGGAGAAATAATTCAAACTGATGGCCTTAACATTAACCTATCGTATTGTTGAGTTGTTTTTGTGTTGAGAAATGTTCAAGATATCATTAAACAGAACACAAAGAAAATGATTCAAACATGTAAGCTCCATGGTTTCACAATGTTTTCCTTTGGTTTAGTTTATTTTTTTCTCAAAGGAGAACATGGTGTGTGATTTACATAGCAGATATAAATGATGCAACAGACAAAAAGATTGCATTTTAATTTCTGTTGGACTTAAAATTCATATGTCAACTGAAAAATCTTATTTCAACTAATGGTTCTCTACTCCTGTGTCCCTTTGAGATATTGTGCTTTACTGACATGGATACCTCATAACATTCATGTCCCTTTCCACTCAAAAATATGTTTTTCTTCTTGTTGGATGTTTGAGCTTCACTGTACAGAATGATGTATATGCAGAGTTTGACACTAGAGGGATGTTTTCATATTCATCTGCTGAAAGTAGAAAGTTTCTATGTGCTCATTGATAATCAGATTTTAAGGGCCTTTAAGCATGATTTGTGACATCACAACTAGTTTGGAAGCCAATCATGGTCCCATATTCAACTTACACAAGTGTGATATGGAAAACTGAAGCCTCCAGTGCACAGAGACTGAGAGGGGACTTAACAGTGAAATATGAGACCTCTTGTGTCCAGCAGTTAAACTTTTAAATGGACAAAAATAGCATATTCATAAATTCTGGATTTTTTTTTTGTCATTTTAAGGATTTCAATGTGATTCTGACTTTTTTGTGGAAAAAGTATTTCAGACATACATTATTGTTCCAAGCTGAGTATTTTTATATGTAATAATACAAGTCTGGAGGGGATCTTTAAGCATACATTATCTATCCTAAAAACCTTTTTAACATGGACTCACACACGCACGCACACAAACAAAACCTATCTTGGGAAAGTTAGCATTAGTTTAACTTAAATTCAACTTTTTTTCCTTATATTTTCAGTTCCAAGGCAGGTTTTTGTAGCCTTCCTAACTGCTTCTACAGAACATTATGCACACAAAAAATCATATAAAATTATAATAATATACAATATTATCTTTTAAATAACTTCATTGAAAATAAGCTTATAGGCTACTTCTTTGCCAAAAGTAAATTTTCTTTTACAACCTGAATGTTAAGTTGGTCCATTTTTTTTTTATTGGTTAGCCTGTAAGACCCACCAGAGGGCTAAAATCCCATATTACTGTTCGTTAACTTCCAAGCTAGCATCAGAAACCGTTCAGGCTGCTGCTGTTCAGCTGTTCAGCTTTCTGATAGAGGGTCTAATGAGGTTTATTAACAGTAATTATTAAAACAATTGGGCTACATTTCAATGGATTTAAGTCGGATTTCTTTACCTTTTACTGACAGCTCACCTGGTGGTCTGTTTCAAATTCGCGGGCCTCCACCGTCTCCCAGTCCTCAGGTACCGGATGTGACTGAACCAAATACTGGACTCGAATGGTTTGACATGACCACGTCAACTGGTAAATACTTATTGTGGTAAAAATGTGTGATTACTGAACGACGTATTCATTGCTACATAGCTAATTGACAAAAAATGTGGTTGTTACCGCAGGTCTCTCCAGTTCAGACCATGGAGTCCCGAGTTCGCCCCCTGTGTTTGCTTCAGGGAACATCCAAAGCTCCCCTCTGTGCTGTGAGTCCGTCTGCTAAGCTGGCACACTTCATCTTAACACCTTTGTCTGGCGTGTTTTCCTACAAAGCTGCAGATAGAGCTCATTATAGCCAAATAGCTGCCTAGAAATTAGTAAACCATGATTTACTGAGAGTAACTAAATGAATGAATGGTAAAGTTTTGGTCACACAGCAAGACATGATGGAAAGTAGGCCTAAATACTGACTACTCAAATACTGCAGTAAAGTGTAAAATATTGAGGTACATGTACTTTTATGCTTGTATACCTTTAGTCAACCAAATTTCAGAGGATAATGTTGTACTTTCACATAACTACATTTGAATTGAAGTGTAAAACAGAATTGATCGTACAAAACATATGAAATGTCATACATTGTTACACAATAATATAATTAGATCAAACTCCCCTCGTACAACTACAAGATTAAAATGCTGCTTACATTAGTGGTAATAGCTCATTAGAGCTGGAACAATTAATTGATTGTCATAAAATATATCTCAGCTATCTTGATAATTGTTTCAGTTTTTTTTCCAGCAAAACTTTCACTGTCAAATGTGACTGTTTGATGCTTTGTTTGTCATATAAGAAAAATGGAATATTTTTGTTTTTTAACTATTGGTTGAATAAAACAACTCTCAGAAATGTTAACTTAGGTTCTTGTTGGAAATTGTGATGTCATTTTTCACTTTTTTATGACATTTTGTAGACAAAAAAAAATCGACATCTGATTTTTTTTTACTTTGATATTCTAATTTTGCTGATAATAATTTAATACTTTTATTTGAGTAAAATTGATGACTTTTACTGGTTATAGAGTCTTTTTTAAAGTGTGTTACTTTTACTAAAGTAAACAAACTCTATACTTCTTCCACCACAGTAAGTTTGTCCATATTTGATGAACAAAAGGAAAAAAATGTGCCAAATTGTTCCATTTTACAGACTTTGCGGTACCGTCCACCCCAGATCAGGACACACTGAAGTGTCCTATTGGCCAGAGGGACAAGCTCTCCAGACCAGCTAGCAACAGTGCCATATCTCCACTGGGTAAGACCCTGAAACATCAGAGTGACACTCTTGAACATTGAGCCCATTCAGATTTAGTGATAGAATATTTAGTAGCTCCCGACTGTGTTATGCCATTTTATCCTTACACTTTTTTGTACAAACACCTACAGTGCAAACTGTGCCTATCTCTGGAGAGCAAGAATCTTTTAAAAGTGGACCTAAACCCAGAAAACTGAAAAAACAAAAACTGAGCCCGGAAACCTACAAGATTTAAGTTTCCTGCAGTCATGTTTTGTTAATTTGCATTTAATTTGCTATGACACCATCTTTGCTGACAAATAAAATGTATTTATACTCTGTCAGAAAGTCCATGATAAAGGCTAATGCATTCCTGTTTATTTCTGTTTTCATTATGTTGATGTAACTTTATAATACTGTTTTTATTAGTTGTCCATCATTACACATTTTAATTCTCACAGTTATTCAATATAATGAACATCTGAGGTACTTCATAATAATACCCTGTAGGTGTCACTGTTATATTTGTTATTCACATTGCTGCAGCTGCTGCAGTGGGACTTTAATTTGTGGATTGGAGAATAAATTGTTACAATTATTAGAGGGACAGAGACACAGCACTTTAGCAAAAGAACCATATGTATCTCACATGTTAAAAAAATACATTAACATTAAAAAGATCAAATCAACTGAGCTGGCTGATAACAAAGAGAACTGAATCTGGATCTAAGAGGCTGCTGACATGGGGTTAATAGATGCTAATAGGGGCTTAGTGAAAGTTTTATATGAATGGTTTAATGCTTGCTGCCATGAATGTATAGTATAATGTATGAATACTGTATAGTTTTAGGTTTGTTTGAGATGCAGGGACTTTAAGAGGGTGATGAGGATTATAGTTAAAGACAAAGTTTATGTAAAACTGCTTTAGTCAAAGAGGGTTTTGCTGTGAAATGCCTTGATGTTGCAGCACGGTTAGAGTCACTGTGGATGGAAGGACAAAAGTTTTGGACATCTGTCACACGCCACATGCCCTCTGCCCTCCAGACAATACAGCTCTGGATAGGGGGGGTGTGCAGTGGAAGAGGGTCAGGATCCACTCCTCTCTTGCCCTGTAGTCACTTACCAATTTTACAACTTGGATTAAAAATTTTGAATTTACCAAAATTACAGTTTACTCACAAGAGAAATAAAGATATGGATAACATTTTATTTTACTGGTCTGTTATTCCTAAAGGCTGATATTTAAGTTAGTTGAGTTTAAAAGCAGTTGCTCACTATTTTCCGCCCAAATAAAAATGTAGAATCATTCATTTATTGTATTAAACTTTACTCTAATTATATATGGTGAATTGTATGCTTGCCTGTAGACAACTTGCACATTTTTGCATGTTTAGCCAACTTGCTGTACACAGAGTAAAAGACTGATCGGAAGATTAATCGGAAGCGGGCCATTTCTACATAAAAAGTACCACATTACACGTTTTTTTTAACCAGGAAACTTCTAGGGAATTTTCATGAATATATGGACCAGTGAAATAAAGTATTCCCAAGGTTTTAAATTAGCTATCAAAAATCTCAATCTCAAGATTATCACTGCTTGATTTGAACAGAATGAATACAAATTGTGGAACAGTTCACCTAAAAACAAAATAGGATCAAAATAGGATTAGCAGGAAATATGGAGTGTGGCAAACAGTTTTGTCAGTGTCAGGTTGATGTTATACTGGCTGCATTTATATTCATTTAAATTACGTCAGGTCCCCTGCAGAAATATGTTGCTGCAATATGATATTAGACTTGGTTAGTATATTTGTAAGGAGAAAACACCAGCGGCTCTCATCAAGGAACATTTTAGTGAAAGATAGGGACACTCCAACCTCAAACATTTTTGAATTCCACAGACAAAAAAACAAAGTCAGATTTTTTTTGGTATGATATCTTCATTTCCATGACACAACAGTCTTTAGTGAGGTAGACTATAACAGGTCAAGAATTAGAAACATTGCTCCTTTAACTGGCATGTGAAATTACATGAAATAAATATTTCCATGTACAATGTCTTCAAAATGAGGTAGAAATGGTTACAGAGAATGTACAAGATACAACAAAAGTACAATTGAATTACAAAGATAACACTGAAATCCAATTTTCTATCTGCTGGACAAATTCAGTTCCACTTAACTTCTATGAATCAGAGTAACACCGAGAGACAGCAAATACTGTAGATTGTGTGTAGATCAGTACAGAGCACATTCTTTGTGTGACATTGAAGAGCATTCAATTTATGTAGCTAAGCGCTTAAATACTTTTAAAATCTGGGGGTAAGAATACATCATCATTTTCTTAACACCTTTTTAATAATCTGTATTTTTTCTTCAGTATAATTTGAAGCTAATTTTTGCATGATTAGGATAATGTTTTCCACACTCAACCACATTCTGAGCAAGTTCAATTTTATGAATGTGCTTACTTTTCCAAAACAGGCATTAAAATACCTTTTCATCACACTGGATTTCAGACTAAATCTTACTATTAAAGGGGATCCACTCCGAGAGCATGCTTTTAGATAGGAGTTTGGTTTTTGTTCATTTGCAAAACTAACAATATGGCACAAATTGTTAAGAGATGGCATAGTGGAGTAACAAAGCTACAACTCAGTGGGTTGTAACTGTACAAATTTCCTGACAGTGCACATACTTTGTTAATACTTGCCACAATTAACTTCTCTCTTCCTCATGGTGCCAATTCATGCTGATTGACTGGCAACACTGTCAAACGGTTTTAAAATACTGGTATGGGAAGTGGAAATGGAACACTTTATTAAGACATTTAATAAACAAACCTATTATAGAGCGTATTCTGCAGTATGTGTTTGTCTTGATATGTCATAGGTGGTTTGTCAGGAGTGCTTTGTTTTGACAGTTTGTCCATAAAACCGTTTCCCCACTGCTAACTACAGTACGTACACTAACACTTAACATGTCATTCATTTTTCCACCAAAAACTATAAGAGAATTACATCTATACATGAAGAAAATATGTTTCATATATCTAAAAACATCATTGATGTACATTATGGCATGTATTGTCCTTTTAAAAAAAATATCTGAATTACATTCAATATTTCAGGCCTTGGTACAAAAACCTCAAGTTTAATTTCCCAGAGCTAAGAAGCAGTGTGTGTGTGTGTGGGTGTGTGTGTGTGTGTGTGTGTGTGCATATATGTGTATGTGTGTTTTCATTGTTAGTATCAAAGGCCTTGTAAGTTCATTGTTTCCCTGAAGTATTCAGAGTATATTTCGCACTTAAACAAAGCCATGGCTCCGTTTTCATCTTGCTCCATAAAGCTCCCTACAAACACCCTAAGGTAATAACATACATTCTTATTTTATCATTCTGAGGTAACAATATTCTTCCTGAGTATTCAATAACACGACTATAAATCATCCTTTTGAGAGGCAAAAGTAAAGAGAATGCATATCAAAAAAGTAAAAAGTAAATCCTAGCAGACAAGCAGGTAGATCTTCATAAAGAATGTAATGTAGAGCAGAAATGTTCAGAGGCACTTGCTCAGACTAATACAGTATGTTCTTACTGCAACCTGTATTCTTCTCAGTCTGGGCTATGCATCCAAATGCAGGCAACAAACAGGTTTACGTCCCTTTGAACTGTTTGCTCAGAGTGAAATTTAGCTGTATGCAGACTTTAGCATGGTCTGTTGTCTGTTTTTTTGTTCTTTCTGTTGATTTGTATTGTCATTATTTCTTGCAATATTTTGAATATTAAAGACAAGGCATAAGCTGGACCAAATATTACATTATTCTTTAGAAAATACACCTGTTACTTGTAGGATTAGCAGTTGAAAATCTGCATGTAAACAACACGCTTTGAAGATGATCTGCATATACTATGCACTATGTATACTGTCACTTTGTGAATGCTAAATAAATTTTTAAAATGAACATAAAATCTTAGATTATTTCCCCACTCTTTCTTTACATCAAAATTTTTAAAGGGCGGCTTCATGTATACTATGTAATCATTTGATAAGCAGCTTTGTATGTATAAACTGGACACAATCATAATTAGCTCAGCAGTGAAAAAAGGTTGAGAACAAGAGGCAGGTCTCCAGGATAGAAATTAGATATAGAACAAGAGAAAAAAAGGGGTTAAACTGAATAAAGTCAAGATTAAGTAAAGATAGGGGAAAGCAAGGGATAAGCAGGGAAACATTCATTTCATTCAAGGCCGAGTGACACACCAAGCCTTGAATCAGCTGTGTAAAGTAGCAGTGATTGTGCTGAAGTAGTATGGCAATCTTACCATTTTAGTTATTGCTCTCCTTACTTTTTGGTCAGAAAATGATTTTTGTGGTGTGGTAGAATATATTGCAGTCAAAGGCCTTTTACATACATAGTGGCCACAAATAATTACACCAACTTCTAAAACCGCAACGTTGCAGTGCTGCTGCCACAGCAGAAAGGAAATAAATAGGATCCTGAGAGAAACAGACACTCATACATTTAGACTGTCTTAACGCTATCTATGTAGAGAATGCCTTAACCTCACTCCTAAGACTTACCTCAACCTTACAGGGCAAAACACCCCTGTGAATCTTTGGAAAAACATGAATAATGAAAATGTTAAAGATGTTCAAGAAATTCCACTTGTGCCCTCTTGTGTTTGCTTATGATATTAAACCTTTCATTGACATATCCAATGTTAATTTCCCAAGTTTATCTGCATTAAGAACCTTGGTTTCAGAGAGTGAGGGAACCTTCTCAAATGCCGACCAGGGCTGTTAGCGCCCTCCAGTGGGTTCCTCAGATCGTGTGTGCGATGCAGGTATCTTCATAGACATTCTCTGCTGCTGAGGAAAGTTGTGCTCCCCGCTTTCTCCTGCTAGGCCTGATGGTGGGCTGTAGTCCCCTGTTCCGCCATAAGGGGGCGACATCAGGGGCTTTCCAGGTTTGTAGGCCTGTGGGTCTGAGACTGAGCCACTCATATCGTAGCCATTGCCGTGCCCGTTGCCATGACTTTTGCTATGACAGTTTCCATGGCCGTTGCCATACTTTCTGTAGCGTGATCCCTCCACCTCAGCTCCCTCCTGTCCTTCCTCTGTCATCTCAAAGGCCTTTCGTTTCAGTGGTACCCCTGCCTCGGAGCTCCCTCCCAGACTGTGAGATGGATAGCTGTAACTGCCCCCCACCATAGTGGGCCTAGGGGCCAGAGGAGTTGGGGCACTAATCCCAGATGGTAGGTAGGAGGCACTGGGGTGGCTATATCCAGAGGACAGGCTGGTTTGAGGGTAGCACCCTGGAGGGTAGTTGTAGACAGGAGTGCTAGCGCTATAGCTGGGCACTAGAGTGGGTCCGGCCTGCAAAGAGTGTAGAGGGGCAGGGGGAAGTGCTGTGCCGGGCTGAGGGCAGTATCCTGAGGACAGGTAGGTGCTGTTGTAGGCAGGAGGATATTCCTGAGATGGCGGGGCACTGCAGGAGCCAGCACCACTGTAGCTTGGATCAGAGGCCAAGTTACTGCTCACTACTGTCACACTTCCTGTAGCTGGGATGCCCACAGATGCAGAGCCTGCCTTGGTGCCAGTTAATGCCTCCAGTCCAGGGTAACACTCTATGCCCTGACTCAGAGCCCAGGGCTCAGCTTCAGTTTTTAGGAAAGTTCCAGGCTCTGTGTAGGCCCCTGTAGCGGGGCGCTCATAGGACAGTTCCAGGCCTGAGTACCTCTCAGCATAGCGTTTGAGCAGAGAAGAAGCGGTAAGGGCTGATATGTCATCACTGGCCCAAGGGTAACCTGCAGGGGCATAGCCACGGCGAGCAGCAGTAGCATAGGGGTCATGTTTGTGGGCAGTCGGGGGCGAGGTTGTAGAGGTGACATCTAGGTGCTGCTCAGGCCACTGAGATAAGGGGGCGGTGTGCTCCGGAGACCAGTGCATCTTCAACAGACCTGTCAGAAATAAGACCAAAACTGTTAGTTCACATGATCATGAAATGATACATTATCCAGATCAGACCGATGTTGTACATCTCTCTCTCTGCCTTCCAAAACTCAGTAGGGAGCTAAGAGTTTGGCTTTACAAAAATCTGCCCTCATAATCACCTTGCTTAGCTTAGCCCTTTCCAGAATCATGTCAATGCTTAGTCCGTGCTCCTCTACACAGTCTCATCCAGGCAGGGGACAACAGTTCTAATCTATGTGAAGCCAAGCCGCCAACATAGCCCCCAGCCTGGTCTCCACGGCGATAAGCCTCTATCAGCCTGCGCGCTGCCCTCTGCCTTTGCCTCTCTCACATTGGGGCCATTGTTGTCTCTCTGTGAGTCTCTTAGTCGACAAAGCCACCCCCACCGAGCGTGTGATCTAATTCGGCCCAAACCTCAGGGGTCTGCTGGACAGGGTGGGGTCTCTGTGTAGAGGGGGATCAGAGTAGTTTTTCATACTGGACCAGTATATTTACAAACACTATTACAAGTGTACCAATTGATTTAGCAGTCAAAAAAGTCTGGTTTTCACGTGCCATGTGTGGTCATACAAGCACATTTACACAAACAGTGTAATCCACTGGTTTAGTGGTTGTGGGCTTTGATTGGCTTTTGCTGGCCTTGTCTTTTTGAACTGGTATTAGGCTGACATTCCAGGCATTGCAGAGTATTATTAAACTGTCCTGACCCCAGGCCTGGGCCAGAGGGGCTTCCCTACAACAGCACTGGACAGAGGAAGAAGCCACTGCCTTGGATTCACCAATAGGAGTGATTTCTATTTCTATCTGCCAATCATTTTCCTGATTTTGTCAATAAAGTGACAGAAAATAGTGGGACAAGCCCAGTAAAACTTTCCAGAGCCCAAAGCGACCTCTTCAAATGTCTTTTCTGAAACCTTCAAGTATTCAATTTGCAACTATATCCACACATTGGAGAATCTGTAACCAGAGAAGAGCTGGTAGTTTGCTCGAAAAATGACTCAATTTATTAATTTTCAAAATTGTTCTGATGCTGGATTAATTGATAAATCGTCATTATTCAATTCATCTAAATGTTGATTGGGTCAAACTTGTTTTTCAAGGATTTTATCAGGACAAAGCAGGAAATAATAGCAGCGGTAGGTTTAGGGGTTCTTTGTCATTAGACACACACACATACACACACACACATGCTCACTCACGTCTGGTCTGATACTGTCTACATGTGGATTACACCAGGTTGTGTCACATGTCCACTAGGACCACCAGATGGGCCTCTAAACGGTCCACATGTTGATCCCTAAATTAAATGATCCTTCAGCCCAATAATCCCACTCATCCAATCCAGGGATAGCAGCGCTCTCAACCAGCACAAGCTCCACCCTGGATCTGAGAAATCCCTATGCTCCAGGGAATTCTGACTGATCATGGTACTAGCCCTGACACCAGAACAAAAAGTATTACGGGCACAGGGCTAAAATAAAACTTACATTCCCGCCAACACACATTCACCCCCAGGTAAACACAGTAGTAGATGCAAAAAAAATCAACATGAGATAATCATTTACATTAAGGTTAGAATATAAATTATATCTATATGCTTTTTAGAGAAAAATACTTAACCGTGATTCATTGTTTTCACACTAAATCTACAGATCATAGTTGGATTATCAAATGGATCCAAAGGGTTAGTAGGGTCCCTAAGTCAGAGCTTCTGCTGTGAAACTATAATTAACATTTCTCATTACTGCGTTTAGGTTACAGTCATTCGCATCAATCAGAGCTCTAAAAGTTATTCTTTTAACGTGAGAGAATAAACTAAATGTTCACTCTGAAGATATCATCATGACATCTTCAGAGGAAGTGTTTATCCACTTGTTTCATGTAGGATATTAAGGCCTCATACTCTATCAACACCATGCAACATCAGTCTTTGAGTACAGCTGTGATTTTCATTTGGCTGTGAGGGTTTGTGCTGCCAGTTGTGTTGAGATACAGGTGGGTGGGTTTTGTATTGTATTGTTGGCATCTATGTTTCATTATTCCTCCATTATATAGATTCACATGGAAATAATGTAAGTATTGGAGGAAAGCAAGATATAACTCTGGCTTGGTGGATTTCCATCCAAATCATGCTGTTAAATTTTCATTGGCTTGTCACAACTAGCACTGGCAACCATTTTGTTTACCTAAGAACCATTATTTTTTATTAGAAATATTAACTATAATTGATTAATATTACTGATCAAACAAAAGACATTCTGCTAGCAACAAAGGCGTGTGTGTAAAGAGTTAAGTGTATCGTATGTACAGTACATGTTTTCACTTGTAGAAGTACATGTGGAAAAGACTGATATTAGGTAAACTGATTGCTGTGTATACCTCCAAAAGTATTATTTGCAATTCAGTGCTTGACGGATATCACTGAAACATTTGTCTAATTGTTAAAAATACTTATTCTGGAAAAGGAAATGAATACAAAAAAGGAAAATCATATAGGCTTTCAATGCAGACTGCAGCTAAAGTCAACTTGCAAGCTGATTGAACTTGAATTATATTTTTTGGCGGTGTTGAAGACTGTGTGAGGAAAACCTTTTGCACTAGTGTTTAGTAAACTGAGTACTTACAAATTGCTGTGCTGTTTGTGTTTAACACTGAACATTGTTACTCATCACTTGCTGAAAAGCAGAGAATTTCTCGTGAACATACTTGAAGTTGTTCACAGGAACAGTTAAAACTGGATTAATGGTGCAGATAAAGACAGCAATAGTGGGATCTTTGTTGTTTGTAATGTGAAGGAGAAGGGAGTTCACATTTTACATCAATTGTGTCTAATGCAGTATTCTGGCTATAAGCTGGGC
Source organism: Euthynnus affinis (assembly GCA_029490765.1). Taxonomy (NCBI): domain Eukaryota; kingdom Metazoa; phylum Chordata; class Actinopteri; order Scombriformes; family Scombridae; genus Euthynnus; species Euthynnus affinis. The sequence continues at coordinate 15,151,559 of CM055840.1, read as the reverse complement.
ACTTCTGACAAATGGAGGTCTTCTCTAATATCTCAGTCAGAGTAACTAAATTCCTTAGGTGATAAATTAGACTGGAATTATTTACTGTACATACTTTGATTTTAATGGATGTTAATATTATTTGGATCTGTCAAAACGAGGCTGCCCTGCTGGTTGTAAAAACAAGACTGAGATGTTTGAACATTAATCTACAAGTAGTGTGCACAAAAATCCCATCAATAAGTAAAGAATTAAATTTTTTAAATGCAGTTGCCTTGTGAAAGTGTTCACACACATTCAAATCAAGGCATCATGCAAGCAGAGAGACACATACAGGGTCATCAGACTGATACTTACTGGTCATGCTGATTGCAGGCATGAGCCTGAGCCAGTCGTTTGCCGCTTTGCTTTCAATCTACTCCTCTCACCCCGTCTTCACCAGATGGTCGATAATCTATCCAAGACATATTCAACCGCAGTAATCTACTGTGTCTAAAATCCTCATCAAAATACAGTAGAGGAATGTGAAAACTGATCGAATGGATCACTCTGAGTGAACTGGAAGAGTGAACTGGAGGGTCTGCATGGGTTAAGGACCAGACTGAGGAAACCAGACTAATGAAGGATTAGAGGATACAAGGCTTATGGCACTGTCAGTGCTTGGCGACAATCTGACAGTCATGGACAAGAATTAAAGAAGCATCACCACTGGAGAGCTTACCCCTCATCTTCACAATAAGCTTGTAACTTAGATAAAGGCTTTATTCCAAGATGGGGTAACTATTTAACAACAACAACAACTGAAATTGTACTTGATATTTACAGTACAATAGTATAAAATAATGATGATTGTTTAAAAATAAATGGTTGTTATTTAGGATTATGAGTTACAGATATGTGGTTTCAAAAAAGCCAAGGAAAAAGTAACTTGTGCCTTGATGCTAGTAATCATTCTACTGTCAAATGTCCACCTATTTCTCACTTTTAAAAGAAAGAAAACTTTTTCCATATAGGCAGACACCACTCTAGTTGTAAATATACTTATGTTACTACAAATAATTAGGAACTAACCAGTTAAATTGCTGAGTTGTTTCAAAAGTGGAAAACTACAGTCAGATACCTCCTAATAAACATAATTGCTGTTTTTTAAATTGACCGGCCAACATCATGTTCGTAGTGTATTATATTCCCTAGAGCAGATATTCTTTCATATTTTCACTCTTTACATAGTAAGCAGTACTTAATAGGACATATATGTAAGGTATACCAATTTTCCTGGACATGTGAATTTCTGTGACTGATTAAAACCTCTTACTGTTCATATGTGCTGTAGCATGTGTGTTAAAGTGAGGATATTAGGGTTTTGGGGGTTTGGGTATTAGGAGGGATGAGTGAGGGAGCCCCTAACCCTAATCTAGCATCTCACATTGGCTCGGGACTTGGAAACACCCCTCCATTCTCGGCCATGCATGCTTGGCTTACCAGGAGACAAAGATGAGAACTAAGCCGGCTTGGTACTGTGACAGCTTCCCTTAATCATTGTGATTATCATACTGCTGTACAGCACCGGTGTTTCCTCTGGGTGTGTCCTGCAGCAGTTTGGTTAGTGTGGACACATCAATAGGCAGATAAATTAAAGCTCATGGGGATGAGAAAAACAGAGAAACAGAAAATATGTCTCTTTGTGGTCATTCTATAATACCTTTTTTATTGTTGTAGGACAGCCATAAAAATGGTGTCACTTCTAATGTTTGGAGCACCATGAATTTAAAGACCCTCAAACTGTATTTATTTTGAAAAGACTGACTTTGAAAGAAATGTTTCCTCACATACTCCTAAATAATGACTTTTAAAGACTTCTACAATGTAGTTGCAAGTTTTCCAGGGATCCAACATCCAACTCTTTCATCTCCACAACCTCTTCATATGTTAGTACATTTTACATTAAATTCATCATGATTGTTCACTCCGTCATCTTCATTTAATTGTTGTGCACAACAGGATTTATGCAGGTAGATTGGACCACTTTTGTGTTGTTTAATTCTCAAGTTATCATTGTAATGAGTTATATTGATGACAGTTTCTGCATTAAGAAATGCTCCTGCTACACAAATACCACTTATCTCTTTAGGTGTAAATAAGAACACTTTGGGGGTTTCTGTCACTGCTTTGATGGGAGTGGGAGGATGTGATGATGATGTGTCTAACTGTGTGTATGTTTGTGGCTAAACCCAGTTAGGCTTGAGCACCTGCTCATTCTTTCCCACAGTGTTGCTATGTTCACTGAAGATCAATCAATTTTGTGCTACTGTCAAACCTGACTTGCAGAAAGTTCTTCATTGATGGGGAACAGAGGTTGTGATCAGACTTAATTCCTGTCAGCTACCAATGTCTCCAGTGCTAACAAGTTAGCATAGAGTAAAAAAACATGCATTGAAAATGCTCAACCACTCCTGCAGCATTATGCACTTCTCCACTGTTTAAAACAATGCTCAGTATGTTCTAAAAGATCAAGATCACCTCTCATTTTGAAATGAATCGGGAGCCTGAGGTTTTTGACACAGGCCTTGAAACAGCACATGTTGGTGTTGGTGACATAACACTTTGATACAGATGTATAGATCAGTCTCAAGACTTTTGCCTTTAGCTCCACCCAGAATTACAAACTAAGATAGAGAACTTTTGTGCATTATGTTATGAATAAAGCCTGAATAGTTAAATATTGAGGGTCACTGTAGTAACATAGTAGGAACCTTCAATATTGAAAGATGTACAGTTCTACAGCAATATAGTAGTATTATCTGTTTATTTTATAGCCATGTTTGCATGCTTTCACATTCATTTCATTACATAAATCATGATGAGGATATCATTTGCACTACAAATGGCTCTGTTAGATGAAAAAGACCTAATATATATTGCATAAGTGAAGACACGCAAGATAACACGAGAAGAGGAGATGGACTGGAAGACTACTGAACGTGTTGAGACAGGAGGAGGGGATCAAGCAGAAGGAGGTTAGAGGGAAATACAAACATCCAAGGTAGACCAACCCTGCATAGACACCACATGTAGTTACATAATTGAAGAGGAGGTGTGTGAAAGTAACAGCAAAGCCCTCTGGGAAAGCAAAAAAAAAAAAAAAACCCACCACAGTCAACATCAGTGTAGCTATCATGACACTTAAATGCAAAAGTATAAATCAGCCTTGAGCGTCCCAACACATGAGTCTCCTGCAATCTGACCAGGGCAGGAAGTGAGGTGAAATTACAGCGCTGTGCGAAATCCCCTGTCCCCTAATCTGTCTGTGGACACCAATACATGGATGTCACATGGCCTCAGGGTCCAGCGACCAGCAAAATATGTAGTATGTATGAGTGCACCAGTGTGAAAGGCAGGGAGTAGGGTGCTTGTAAACAGCAGCCCGATGGACCTGATCGATCCAATAAAGCGATGAACTGAGAGTAACCCTTGCAGATCACAGCCTCCACTAAGAGCTCTAACCTTTCTTTCTTAATGAAAATAATCATCTGTAGGATATTTAGCAAAAACCTGGCAACTCTCTCACTTGCCTCCCCACACAATTTTCTTTTTTAAGGAAACACATTTATGCAAGTCATGGGTGTTTGCTCTGCGTCAGTGGGGGCTAGTTTGACTCGTGGCCCACTGCATGGTCAGTATGAGTAATTAGGGGTTAATTAGATGAAAGTACATGTGGGGGAAGGGGCTAACTGGAATGGGATTTGGGGGGTTGTGAAGCATTGAAGGTAGCTGGCTGGTTGGATGAGGAGTGGAAGAAAATCACCCCTCTGGAGCTGAAAGGTCCTCTGTTAGTGCTTTTTTTACCCCACTCACAATAAACAAAGACTTTACATTTCCTGAGGACAGACAGACACACACACACAAGATGCACACATAGGCTCAAAGCAGAGTATACCCCTATATTGTGGTTTTGGTGTAGTGTTTAGCCTCAGCTGGCCAACAGACAGGGAGACTCTTGGTCATCTATCGGATGAGTCAGATTGCTGGAATGCCAGGAATCTAACCTGAGATCTATTTACAAAGCACATATCCTCTCCATACGCTCAACACACACTGCCCAAAAGAAGGTAAAGAGAAGAACATGCTTGCTTATAGTGTTGATAAATGACCCTATCAGCTGTTTGCACATTATTGGGTGATTTGTATTTGTTAGAGTTAATTCACACTGCTAGCAAGATCAATACAGAACACATCAAGAGGAGCAATGGGATATGAATATACATGGAGTGTGTCAAGACACACAGTTGCACCGTGCACACACTCACACCACACCGCACCGCTATCTCTGTCCTCCTCACTTACAGAGTAAATGAGGGTTAGATTGTTATGTAAGCAGTGACCATAGTCTAAAATGAAGAGTGTGAAGAAGGATCCACAGAGGAGAAAACCCTCCCTCTCACTCCTCTTTCCCCTTCCCCCTTTTCTCCTGGTCTGTATGGTCCACCGGGCTGCTCTGCTGTCAGCTGTCAATCAACTACTGTACCATATCTGATTCAAGTTTTACACAACCCTAACTTACAAGTCACTTCTAACTCTAAATCACATGACAGTTAAAGTCAGAATAGGGTTTTTCCACTAAAACTGATATTAATCACACAGTTTACTCTAAGCACCACTAAGAAACTAGCTTACTTTGAATAATATTGCCCCTCCTTTTCCTCTCATTGTGTTTTTAATTTCTCTTTCACTCTGATTTCTTTCACACTCCAAAGTCTTCCTTTACTTCCTTGAGCCTCCCTCCTTCTCTCTGTAAAGACAGGGCTGTGTCCGAGCCTGTGTGGTCAGTTTTCCCCTCCCCCACTCTCTTAGCTCGCACACACACATGTGGCAGAGGCTGGCCTGGCCCCCTCTTTGCTTATTGTGTCCACTCATATATCAGGCTGCAGCTGACCAGTCCCCTCCTCATGTCTTCTCCATCTGCCCTTCACTTTGCTCTTTCTCTGTCTCTGTCATTTTGCCACCAGCACAGGTCTTTATCAAGACACCTAATGAGGATCTGAGGTGTGCAACAATTTTGTTCAACAAGCTTGCATGATTACTATAGAGGACTTTGTTTCCTTCTGTAGAGGACTAATGAGAAACTGTTGACACCAGAGGCTGCATGTATAAATGATGCGTACGCACAAAAACTATAAACTTGTATTTATAGAAACAGAATGTGAGTACCTCACATATTGTTCAGACCATGCATGCACATGTTTTTCTCAGTGATCTGAGGGTGATGTAATGAGGTGGAGGAGAAATTTAAAGTGGGAGACAGAATCTTTAAATAAAGCATTGTTTGTTTAGGTTGATAACCAGCTGCACTGATTGTGTGATTTTTTTTTTTGATTTTTTTTTTACACAGATTTGTAAAATGCTAATCAAAGTGCATTTATTAAGATAACATTGATTAATTACTTTTTTGTGATGAATTTTTATCATTCTTTTAATTTACATAAGAGTCAGCATTTTGTTTTGCTGTTAGTCTGTTTATATGAGCGCTACAAACATTACATTTTTGAGATATTACTGCTAATGATGGTTTATAGGTTCATGTGATGAATTAATGATATGGATGGCGTAACAGCCACATGGCCGTGCATAATGGTTGCACGTATTAACTGTTCTGACTGTTGAAGAACCTCACTGATGCAACACAATCAGTGAAACAGCACTTTTTATTTCGTTTGTTTCATTGACAGGTATAAAGACTGGTGGAGCTGGTCCAGAATTTGTCTTCATTTCATTTCATTTCATTTATGGCTAACTATGAGAGTGGAAATGAGGCCCATGTACATGTGTCCAGTTCTTCAATGACTGAGATTTGCAAAACAGAACCATGTGTAGACACAGCTTTATAAATCTGATGAAAAAAAGCGCATGTATATTTCTGTCTTTGACAGTTTTAGTCATGTGGCCCCAGGTTACTTATAATCTGGCGTTCATTCACAGAATAGCTTCACACCAGTAACTGGCAACTAAAAAGGGCTAAAACTGCTCATGGTGGCTGATTGTGATAGCATGTTTGTGTGTGCATGTGCGTGTAGATTGGAAAGAAACCTGTCAATTGTCGATTGTTAAAAATAAATGCCAGCATGAATGAGTTTAGTCGAGGTCCTTGTGGAAAGAAATCTAACAAGATACTGCAAGTCTTTTTGAGGGAGGAATGTGACAGACGTACGTTAGTGAAACTTGTGTCTGCTAAAAAAAAAAACTCCCTCCTTCACCCTAAAATACTCCAAGAAATTGTCAAAATCCACCTCTGTTTTACTCTATGGAATACAAAATACATGTAGTAAAATGGAAGTAAATCCCTGTTGCATTATTCCAATCAGGTTAGCGTCGTAATCCTGTTAAAGCTTGGCCTAATCAATAGCCCAGTCAATCAATATAAGCATATTCATCATCAGCCTGGGTAGCAACCTCCCGTGATTAGCATAAATACATGGACCATTCTGTGATGTGTCAGTGAGATTAATGTGATTTAATCTGCTTCTACATACTGCTGTTGCAAATATAGAAAATATATCTGTCAACTGTGATAACACTTGACACTTACTAGGAGCTGGGCTTTTCAGCTTGTAGGACTGACTTCAGAGTGAAGAACAGTTCATCTAGGCTGGGTTTTTTATTAATTGTGCAGAATTGTTTTTTTAACACAAAGCATCTTGACAAATGTGCTTTTACATCAAAATGTCAGCTCTTTTCCGTCTTGCTGGAGCTTCTGAGTATGCTGGTGCTGTCAGTTTTATAAAAACATATTACGTATCTGCCATTCTTTAGGAAAAGCTCAGAATACAGTCTATATTAACTGCTTGTGTTCATCTGTAGGAAGGCTTTAGGTCAAACTATTACTATACTATATTCACATGGAGGGGCTGAAAAAACAGCGTCTGAACACTTTCTGTGAAATTCCTCATTGCAAAGCCCAGAGACTCAGCTGTTAAATCCATTAGCGTATCTGCCTTCTCAACATGACTTCTCAGAGACCCCCACCCCAGCCCCTTGCTTCCCTCTCTACAGCCACAGGAGATTAAATCCTGGACAAAAGAGGAGCCAAAAAAAGGAGATGTACAGAAAAACAGACTCAAACCAAGCTGGGTCACATTGTTCACATACAACAGCCTAAACAGACCCCCTTCACTGGACATGCCCACACAACATATTGAGCTAAGCAGGGAGAGCAAGCAGAGGACACATGCATAAAAAATAAAAGCAGTGCGGACTTACTGTATGGGGTGACAGGACTGAGCATTCTGCAGCCCTGGCCCCAGGTGAAGAGGAAAGGACTGGATCCACTTGGGTGCTAGTGAGGGCCCAGCTGCATGCTGCGGGGCCTCTCTGGGCTACTGCTTCTCCTGCTGCTGCTGCTGGTTGCGCGACCGCTTGCTTGGCTAGTGACTGGCCTCCTGCACCCCTCCATGGTTCATCTCCCACTTCAACACCGCTCCAACACACTGCCACCTGAAGAGTACACATGGCAATATCAGAGCCAACAGACACCATGAATATGACCAGGTTGTTTATTTTGATTGCTGCGGTCACTCCAAGCCAGACTCTTAAGAAAAAAATGAGAAATTCCTGAGAATACATAAATGTATGATGTACAGTTCATTAAAATATTGCTTATTTTTTTGCATTAATGACATTTAAAGTTCAGTGTATGTATTAAAAAGGGAAATACTTGCAGTAAGAAACTGATATTGATTGATACTGAGTTCAACATGCTCTCTACATTTCTGTGTGTGTGCACATGTGTGTGAGAGACTGATCCAGAGAGTTTGAATGCTAAATGCCCTGACAGAGAAGGGGGCTTTTCCCCTCTGACCACAAAACTGCACAGCCAATGGAGGCAAGTTTTTACTTCTTTGAAGCCAGCCGTGTTTCCACACAAACACTGCAAACCATAACAGCAAAGAGAACTTTGCACTTTCTCCAGAGTGAGAAAGCTACGCTGTTCAAAAAAATGCATAGTGAGTGTTACGTGAGGGAGTGCACAGGCTTGTAACAGCCCCCGCCTGGGTTGACATACAGGACAAACTAGTGAGAATATATATATATATATATATATACACACATATAGAAAGAAAAAAAACTATAGCATATACACAAGAGTAAGGAGAAGGAAAACACAGAAGAGGGAATTTAACACAAGAAAGAGAGAATAGATAACACTGAAAAGGACAGGAATGTACAAGAAGCAGCAGAAACATTAATTTCTGCTGAAAGCATAGAAAAACAACATCTTTTATCAACAAGTGATTAAATGCTTACTGACCTGATCATGCCTGTATATGCTCGATGAGTTGTTCAATTTGGAAAGTAATCCACTATTCCACAGAGTACAACAGGGGAGCCGACGTGTGTGTGTATGTGTGTGAGTGTGTGTGAGGCTTGCACTCTCTTCTGGGACCCTATCTTTTTCCCCTACACTCACTCGCTCGCCCTCCAGCTCCCTTCTCCCTCCCCCTCCCGCTCCCTCGCCTAGTGACAACAGAGCAGCACACACATCCCCTCCCCCAACAGTGCCACCCCTCCCCCTCCTTCTCCCTCTCTTTTGTTAAAACTATTTCAGCAGGAAGAGAGAGAGAGGGAAAAAGTGACCAATCATGCAGTGTCAGAGAAGAGCCAGTTTCCCCCTGCTGTGTGTGCATGAATATGTACATGTGTGTATGTTCTTATCTGTGTGTGTGTGTTTGTGTGTGTGTGTGTGTGTGGCTTGTTTTTTGATAGTAGACCTTCAATCTGATGAATGGGCATGTAGGACACATGCTGCTGAAAAATAGCGGATTTTCTCCTTCGCTGATCACATGAGAAGTTCAGTTATTGTCAATGACTTCTATTGATCTGGTACATTGATCTTAGTGTTGTTTGGAGGGTGGGGTTGAAACAACCGTGTCAATATCACCTAATTCCTGCAGTACCCCCCCAACCCCACCCCACACACACACACTAGCCTGCACACATGCATGGGCAGCAGCAAATGACCTCTACATTGGCCTCAAACCCTTGACTAAGAAGTGGGTTAATTTCTTAACCTGTAATTTATCAATATTGAATATATCGCTTGCCTTGCTTTTTATTTCATTTTCATTTCCAAGGTTCATTCAACTCTGTCCCTCTCACCTCTATTTTGCTCTAACCTCAGTCGCTCATACATGGAAACACAGCTGTGGTTCTGCATTTAGAGTTATGGTGTAGGCGGGACAAGCTGGTCCACTCCTCATGTTACTCTGCTGTAAACACTCAAGGCCCTGCAGGACACACTCCTTCTGCTTTGGCTGGTCTCAACACACACACACACACACACACGCACACAGGCACATGTTTGACATGTGTGCGCTGTGTTTCAGAGGGCGGTTGTTCACAGAACAAACTGGATCTTTCCCCTGTGATTTCATCTTATTAGACCATAATCACATTTCAATGATTACTAGTTTGAACATAAATAAATACTTTTTTATGATCACCTCCCTTGTTATTACACCAGCTCAATACCGGCTCACTTCTGATTTACAGAGATAAAGCTCCTGTGAACCAACAGCCAACTATTATCTGAAAGTACTGTGTACTTAAATTGCTGCAATAATAGCAGTAGAGGTGAAGGCTTGTTACAAGACCTTTCATCAGGTGACTCAGAGGAGTAATGGCTAGTGCAGCCCTCAGCTCTTTCTCCCTTACCTGCTTTGCTGACAGACACTGAAAATAAAGCCATGCTGTTGTTTTGCAGGCAAGGCAACAATACATCTAAACAATCGCAAATGTGCTGCGGGGGCTGTTCCTTTCATCATAGGTAAGGTAGGCTGTTTGATACATTCTCCGTGTAGAGTCAAAGCCCCCAGATGTGGTCTCTCGCTACGTCGGGAACACCTCCGCATGTAGCCATGTGGCCCCGAGCAGGTCACTGGGACAAGCAGAGGGACAAAGGCCAGAGTGTGCGCTAATGACATTGGAACCGAGAGGTGCAACTATCAGCAGGTTGGAGTTTACTGGCAGAGACAGAAGAGAGAGATTCACTTTGCAGCTCAACTAGTGGGACAAATATAACATGAAATGCACACAGGAAGACATATCTAACACACACACACACACACATACATAATGGCAATGCTGGAAATTGGACATGGTAACTCTAACCCCGGGTCCCTTTGGCCCTGTGGGTGGGATAGGTCACATGATAGCACCCCAGAGAAGCTCAGCTGTTTGCCACTCTAATTCTGTCTCAAGCAGCTGAGCACTGGCCCACTGCTCCACTGAACTGTCCCAGTAATCATAGTAGCGTGTGTGTGTGTGCACATGTGTGTGTGTGTGTGTGTGTGTAGGAAGAAAAAAAAAATGGGGTTAATGATGAAACATGGGCAAACTCTTTAAAAACCTCACCACTGTTGTAGTTAAATACCAAGAATACAAATTTCATTCCCACATGCCCAAACATGTTCACATGTTGTACAGAAAATGATGTGAGGGGTGAATTATGAGACAGCGTAGAGAGCGACAGGGCAAAACAGGAACAGGAAATCTTTGGAAAAAGAACAGGAAATGTGTGTATTGTTGGGATTGTCTCCCACAGGCGATGCAGTGTCAGCGTAGTACTGTGCTTGCATTTAAAGGATAAGGCTGGTGATGTTGTATAGTTTTGTTATTGTCAACAAATCCAGTGAAAGGACCAAAACCAACAATGAATTAAAAGTCAAAAGCTTGAAATAGCCAGTTCCTCTGTGTCGTAGACCTAAACTATTAAACACATAGGACTGAGCCAACCCATGGCACTGGGTGACATGTTCCTTTATCATGATGAGCTAGGCCCACATATACCAACCTAAAATAAATATTCACTAGAACACCACATGTGTATTGATCCACAACTGAATAATAATAAAAAAATAAATTAATACATTTTTTTTAATACAAATCAATACACACATTTATGTACTGTATATAAGTACTTTTACACATGCAATATGCAGACAAACACATGCACTGAAGAGTATAATCATAAGGCGATTAATATTATTAATGCTGTTGTTCTGTTATGTAAGTTATCATGGTTGTATTGTAAAGGAAACTCAATACTGTCTCTAATTCACCTTCTTAAAAAATCAATAAAAAAGAGGAGAAAGGCATATTGGTACATACACACATTAACACATGTGTATGCACACCAACTCCTTATGTGTCCTTTCTTCTCATCAAGTGCAGAATGTCAATTAGCCAGGTTCACATTCAGAATACTGCATGTCTCTTCAAGGTTAAATGGCATTGCTAGGTCCCAATGATTTCCAATTATAGCACTACAGAGGAAACAGTTAACCGTCCGCAGGAGGCTACCTCATGTCAATTGTTGTGTAACATCGTATAATAATGTTGACCGTTGTTCTTCTGAACAGAAAAATCTGGGCAAAAGAGGGTTTTGATACACATTGTTTTATATGTAATCTACAAAACACCACCCAAGGAAGCTTACTGCATGCATGCACACACACACACGCTCCCCCCTCTAACAAACACACACACACAAATGCACAGCACACACACATGCTCCATGTTAGAGTGGCTTATTGTTCTCGGATATAGAGGACACAATATCCATGTCTGGTAATAGAGGTTAGATTAATTGCTGACAAATCTGTATTCAGCAGTTCCCATTCTCTCTGCTTGACAGATTTATGACAGAGATTGATGGAGGGGAGGGACGAGCTGAGAGCCGTCTCTGTTCAGTGAGAAAAGAGGACAACAGCTCAGCGAGTCAAAGAGAGATGGAAAAAGGAAAAAAAAAGAGAGACGAACAGAATTGTTTTGGTTGGATCTTACACATGACCAACAATTTTGTCCTGGAGCTTGTATGATGCATTTACTCTTATTATGTGCTACTCTGATCAGAATAGTTTATTTAGAATAGTGCTCAGTATGTATAATTGTATACCTCACACATTTATACACAAAATTATTTTTAATATAACTAAAATAATAATAATGTTGGAGTGAAATTATGAGTTCTTACCTTCAGGTTATCCTTTAATGAGCATTATGAGGCAAAATTCTTTAGTGCAGCACACATTTGGACTTGTTAGAAAAACACAGGTGTTACTAACAACATTAACGATGGTTCTGTTCTATTCAAGTGTTCAAAACATTAATTATGGCCATATTTCATTCAGGTGTGTCACTTAGTGGTAAACCAAAATGTAACAGATTTTTATAACAATGGATCAAATGACTATGTGTAGAGGTCACTCATAGTGAACTCAAAGTGAATTATGATCTGACCACAGTTTCCTTCAGCTCTTCAGAGCTTTATACTGGGTTTTAACTCTTTATTTTCATCGTATGACCTACAGCTTTACAGTTTTGTTTCAATCTCACCGTTCTCTGCAGTTTTTGGCTGCAGCAGGCAGCACCAAATGACAGACAAAAATGTTAGCAACTTGCTGGTTAACATAGTTGAGCATTTAGTAGCTAACGAACCACATATTTCCCTCAAGTGGAGCCCAAAACATTACTAAAAGGAGAGAAAATATTGACATTCGATACTCATTCACCAAGTGGACACAAATTTCAAATGAATGCTAAATTTTGTTCTTTGTTGCTGTAGGTGTAAATAGTGTTGGCTAACAAGTCCGCCAACATAAAATGTGAGACTGCTGCCCCTAAAAATCTTTATTAGTTACTCCTGTGCTTTTCCTGCAATGACTTTTTCTGCTGTAAAAAAAAAATCCTACTGCCCAGGCTCACATACACAATCTCAGTTCAGCTCCACAGTAAATTAATGACATTGCAAACTATTAAAACATCATTAATGACACCCCACCCTCATCACTGCTAATCATTTAGCATTTTGTGGCTGTCCCACTGAAAAAAGTGCATTCCAGTCTGCATTCCAGCTCCCGTTGACTCTTCAGCTCTCTTTCACAAAAACCACAGGACCTTCACATGAGCACAAAGGATTTCATTGAATGCTTAAGTCTTAAAACAGAGACATTAATGCAGGGTCTGTCCTCAGCTGATTGGCCTACTACTACTACTGGCCATGGGCCATAATGACATTGGACCCACATGATAATTATCAATGTAAACAGACAAGCTGAAATTACATAGTGTAAAAAATTATGCTTTTTTTTAACCACATGCAACATTCAAAGCAATAAGGAGGATCTAACACAGTTTAATGGCTTATGCTGCTGATCCCTGCTTTAATACATGAGGTAAAAAAACATCTAAAATATCTTGCACCTCCTTCTTTCAATCTGATGTCACAGCCAACAGCTTGTCCGATTGGTTGAGGCTGCAGCCCGCCAGCTGTTTGTAATCAGGAGCATTTGGGAGTCAGGCTCACATGACACCCTCAGGGTACACATGCACACTTAGATATATACATACAGAGTGCAGTGCATCTTTAACCTCATAGCCCTTCCCACAGGCTACTCCTTTGCAGTCAGGATCACCTCCAGATGTGCACACTGTGTTCTCACCTCAGGATAAAAACCGGGGGAGGGGCATGGCACAAGGAGAGAGGGGACAGTCCCATGAAAATGGAAACAGCTACAAGGTGTTGGGAGGAAGGTGAAAGAGAAAAAAGGTTTTAAACACCTCCGGCGAGTGCTTACTAAAATCAGGGTATGGGATGAGTGTTAAATTATGTCTTGAATATGAATAAACATGAAGGCAAAGCCCTTGCATGCAGAAACAACTTGAAAGGATTGTGAGTTTGCTGCCTCCTAGTGGGACAAAATATTAACTACATCAACATTCATTAATGGATAGGTTCGCAATTTTCACAACATATAAATAAATTTAATATTTTTATTCTCAAAGTTCCTCTTTTTGTTACAATCCTTCCACTGCAGCAAGACAGGAAAATACTCTGTCAATACACAAATATCCACTTTATATGACAAACTCAGAAAGGTGAAGCCTCATATTAATTTCAGATAAATGAAATGAATAGAGAAACACATTTCAGCGGAATATCTCTTTTTACTGCCTAGTTAAAATATTTAACCAACATCACAATGCAATAACTCAAACCATATTCTTTTCATTGCAACTGTAATTGTTTATTTCCATTTTTCCATAATCAAAAATTAAATTACATATACATATAAAACATGGAGAATTCGTTTGTGTAAGACAAATCATTCAGTGGTTGAAGAGTCAAGGCAGCACTCTTTCTATGGCTCCAAGACTGTAGGATTAAGGTTACTGCAGTACAGATGCTCTTTTCCCTGAAAGCCTCTCTCCATCCCACATCTCTCTCTCTCTCTCTTCCTTTTCCTCTCCTGTCACCCTGACCTCGTCCTTGACAGAGACAAGTTTTGTCTTATATTCATTAGAAGGACATAGCCTCACACGGTATACAGTTTTCACTTTTATCTACACATAAAAATGAAGTAACAAGGGTCTTTTGCTTTGTTTTTATATGAAAAAGAAATAGTACAATTGTCCAAAATGGGACTGACATTTAAATGGTCTGTTTTTAGTTGGATGTGAGTTGATCAAAGGTTTAAAAAACTGACAGCACAACAGGAAGTGGTTATGCGTTATATGACAGGCACACATGTACATCACTTATATTTACACTCATATCCATTGAAATATACGACCTCTCCGGGTCACATGTATATGCAGTCGTCCTACAGTATACTGAAGTCATTCTACTGTATGTCTTCCATACATTCACACATACATTAATGTATTGAAAATCAAGTTTAAGACACATGATGCTCATTAAATTTACTTTAACAACCGCTAAATAATTAAATCCCTTATCAGAGCACATCTACAGTCATCGGATGCTGGATGTTTAACAAACATCACAATTTGGTCTCGTCCATTATTCACTCTTTGCATTGGGTTGCACTCACTCGGGTGATTTTGAATATATATTTACACAATTAATAGTATTTTGTCATGCCATTCATTAGTTTAGTTATGGGTCCTCAGACACGCAAAGAAAATTCACATTCAAAAGTCTGACAGAATCCAAGCAGAAGTACATGACAGCAAATACAATGTACAAAACTTTCATACATGTGTCGGAGGAGGTATTACTGAATGCGGTGTTACAGTGATAGATTACTGGACTTCTGCACTTTGCTTTGATGATGGGGAAACAGCCTCAAAAATGGTTATAGAGCAATTATTTAACTGATATTTAGTTGGGCAGTAAAAGGCCAGACATTTATTAAACATTAGTGAGTGAATCCATCAATTAACAGGTAAAATATTTTAAATGGAGCCATTTATATAGATAGAATATTTTATTCATTAATTGGTATTTAACTGGAAAGTAAAGATCCATCTTTAAATAGACTGATAGTAAAATATTGAGTCTTTTATCCAGCTCTCTCTTAATTCTCCCATGAAATATTGATAAATTTATCATTTTATTACCATTTTCAAGTCTCCCTATGTCCTCTAAAAAGATGTGACAATTACAGCTTATTGGACAAACTCCTGATGTCTCCCATTGGAGCTCTTTGCTCTCCATGTAATACCCTGACAGTATTTTTATTGAGTTCATTCATCAAAGTATTATTCATGTGCTGCATTCTTCAGCCTCTCTATTAGCTCTTCTTGATTATAACAGTATATATACAGAAAGTAAAGGGAACAGGTTGGGATTTTATATCTAAAAATAAATTATTGTAAAATAATTTTTTTGCGTAGTAGATCTCATTAAAAATAAAATATATCATAAAGTCTTTATCTACAGAAAGTGCAACTACAAATAAAGTATTACTGAAGATCATTCTTTCAAACCTTAATCTCTCTGATCCCTTTAGCCCTCTGAGCTTTGAGGTCACACTGGTGTGTGAAACTCAAAAAGGAGAGTCTAAAGGACACTTGCTGGATGTGACTGATAGAAAATGAAGGGTCATGCATCATAGTAGAACCTTGTTTATCCAAAATGACACGTGTTTAAAACTAGCATAATGAATAAAAATGTGTCAAAATATTGTCTTTTAATGTTGTGTAATTGCAGATTTCCTTTTTGGAACAATGTAATGAGATTCATTATGGCTTCAAATGGGGTTTTTTTTGTATTTTCCTGAACTGCCTCTATTCCACACAGTGATGGATAAACAAGGTTGTACCAGCACAGAAGAACCCTGATAAATAAGAGTTATAGTGAGATTCATTTTTAAGATCCTTAAAAGATACTACTAATAATAATTATTATAAAAAATTCTTTTTTTAAATAAAGTCTGTCTTAAAACAATACTCAAGTTATTTTAGGCTTTATATTGGCTTTAAATAAAATACATTTTTGCACAGAAGATGGGTTGCAGATTTTGTCCCCCATCACTTACGCTGAAAGTGCATTACGAAGCGATCTCTTAATGGACAGTATGAACATGAAGAATGACTGCATCAAGAAAAGCATGTGTCAATTTTCATTTGGACACCTGACTATTGTTTTAGGACAGACTTGAAAAATTGTGAACCCGTCCTTTAAACTCAATTTGGGTTGGATTTTGGGTAAATTATTGCTAAAATGAAAATCCTGTAGCCCCCCCACCCCACCAAAACAAAAACAAATAGTTATTATTGTCCTGATACTCAAAGGGTTACACAAACACACACACACACACACACACACACACACATACACACACACACACACACACACACACACACACACACACATACACTCTCTCACTCTCTCTTACACACATACACACGTTTTCTGCTCTGGTTTCCCCTGACCTGACGTCATTCAAAGTGCCTTGCAGGAGCATTCATGAACTTGTTTGAGGTAAAGAAATAAGACACTATACTAACACATGACAAACATTCTGAAGAACAATCTCCACCCTACACAATCAGTAGTTAAAAGACAAATGTTCATAAAGAGAAAAGATTACACCAAAAAAAAAAAAAACAAAGAAAAAAAAACATGTTGAAGATGCCGCTGCTTCAAGTGAAGCGGGTCTTCTGACATTTACAGTTTTCAGTTTACATTTTCTCACAAAACTGACACTGAGAACTGAGAAGTTTTATGGACCAAAAGAATTATGAGTGTATTACTGAACCTGCAATGTATTTTGTTTTTAAATCTACCAAATAATTGACTATATCATCACTATTAGAAAAAGAACACACTCTTGGCACATTAAATAAAAGAGACTCTACTAGATTTAAGGAATGATAAACCTACTTATATTAATAAAAAGAACCTGGTTTGTTTTTAAAGGAGCATTTACACTCCATCATATAGCCCAGCTAAGTGAACGATAGAGGGTGAAAGTCAGGTGTTATTTTTGATGAAATAGTGACTGTTATTGAATGTGTGTGTATACTCTTCTGTCTTTGTGAGGAACAAAACTGTTGGTTCTTTCTTTACGCACATTACACTGTTGTCAGTTTCTTAGATACAGCTGAACTAAGTCTTTAGTCATTGATAAAAACAGGGTGGATAAATGATTAAAAAACAATTCAACAGCACCACAATCTACAGCCAAAATGACTGTAAAAGTTGAATCAACACCTCTCTTAAACTGTGTCAACAGAAAACTGAATTGTGAAGGTAGGATTTATTGTATAAGACTGCACACGCTAGCTGTACCTAATAAACTGGCAACTGAGTGCAGGAACGGTTTAAATCTGTGCAAGGATTCAGACTATGGCTAGTAGATATTTATAGACAAATAAACAGCTGTCTCCTCATGTGCCCAAAAACAAAGCATCAAGACTTTAACTGATGATGTTATCAGGTATCATTTTTTGAGCAGGTGTAATGACACTGAATTACTGACAGACTGACTGGACTATTAGGCTCTTTAAGATGTTACATCCAAATGGGCTTTATACAAATATATAGCTTCCAGATCCCCGTATCTCAGTGAAATTACCATGGCTGCCACCTACACACCACAGTGTCCTCGCAGTTATTTCATTATTTATTGCCACCATTGATGGATTTGTCTCTCGATTACATTTTTAGAGCCTGTCTCGTTGCTCCTCACGAATTAATTACAACTAAGCAGTTCTGTAGTATCGAATTATCCCAGGTGAAGGCAGTTAAATGAGAAAATTATGCCTGTAAGTTTTATCCTTTGTGTCATTCTTCAACTTCACACTGAAGATAGTGTGTTTTCTACCTGCCTGGTTTAGTAGCTGAATGTAGAAGATCCAAGAATTAATGATGGTTAAGGTGACTGAGGTTAGGAATAGGTTAGGATTTATTTTGCTTCAGATTAGGGATACAATTTTAAATATAGCATATATTTACAGCCCTCACAAGGACAGAAGGAAGTATATATGTATGTCTGTGTGTGTGTGTTTACTGCAGTATTATGTGTTAAGGGTAGCTGGTAGAAATCATTGAGACTTGTTTCTCTAAGCACTGAAATGTCTGACAGTTGAAGCGGCCAAATCCTGCCATCCTGTGGTCGAGAATCTCAAGTCAAGCGAGACACATTCCCTCCAGTCAGTCGAGTCTGCCAAGACTGTGGAAATCCTTTACTCGTCTATGAACGTGATCCCTTCAATCCTGCAGAGTAAAACATACAAGCCTAGAGTTAAGACAGAAAGCAGAGAGCACCGCTTGGCTGCCCTCAATTTACAATTACAAGTTAATGATGAGCTCTTGGAACAACAATTGGAAAGCAGTAAAGTCACAATGTGTAGTGGGATAATTTCCAGATAACAGGGGTGAGGAGACAAAGAGAGAGGGTGTGGCCTTGCCTTCTTAGCAGCCACGGGACGAGAGTCTTTCTTATTGGAGTTGAGGGATTTCCACACGGTGGTTTTAGACATTTCATCAGAAATATTAATATCAGAGGGGTCACACCTAAGGAGCAGGGAGAGGAAGAGGAGGTTGAGATCAGAAGGTAGGTAGGAGGACAGAGGGTGAGTTAGGACTTGGGGAGAAGTGTTAGTACTCACAGGGTGCAACTGAAAACAGACCACCACATACCAAACAAGACAAGCAAGCATATATTAACGTTAATAATGTTTTTTCACATTTGTACCACTTTAATCAGTGATCTGATGCCCACGCTGTCCATTTCAGTGTGAAGTATGTGTGTGTACTCTACCTGGGATCATGTGCTTTTGGAGTCTGAACTGGCTTGCAGCTCTCCATGGGAATCTGAACTGTAGTCGTATCTTCTGTCTCTGCACTGAGCATAACCTGTGATTCCTATAAGAGACATATTCCCTTCATCAACAAAAACAGTTGATACTCTCAGGTGTAGTTATTATCATTCGTGCATATAAAGATTGAATTATACTACCTCCTCTATCTTTTTGGAAGCATCATCTAGATTTTTTTTCTTCCATTCAGGCATTAAGTCATCCAGGTAGCTTAACTCTCGATTAGAGAAACACAAGTCCAGAAGTTTACGGACAAATACCAGAGCCAGCACCTGCAGGCACAGGAGAGAAGGAAAAACATGTTGTCTCAGTGGAAAAGTATGAAAAGACTACTGGAGAAAGAGGGAGTTGTCAGTGATGGAGGTGGTCAACTCACCATCATGGGGAAGACAATAGCAGCAGGTGAGGTCTTGATGACCCAGAGCAGTACCAGACACGTGAGCTGGGTGAGCGTGAACAGGTGTACCTTCCTCAGGGGGACATGGCGCAGGTAGATGAAGTCTGGCTGATGCTTCGCTGGCATCCCAAACAACTTCAGACGGTCAAAGAACTGAGATGTGTGATGAAGATATATGCATTGTAGCAGGTGGTGGAGATAGAGATATCAAGAGAGACAGAGGGAAGTCAGAGAAATGAATTAATGATTGCAGAGAGACAGATGGTGATTATGGCAAGAGAAAGGAAGTGATTATGAATGACAAATTGAGTTCAATATTTCAGCTAATGAACTCATTGAATTTTAGCGGAATTAATTAGATCTGGTTTAAATATAGGGGTTAAGGGCTTAAAAGAGACAGCCAAACTAGTGAGAGGCTGGGAAGCAGAGGGCAAGATAGCAACCTGGTACACTTGATATGGTACACTGGTATTTGAAATACTTTCAGCTTGGGGAATATGGTCAATTGAAAACAGTGCAACATTTTTGATTGTAGAAAGTTTCAAATACTACACACTGTGTCACATTTATATATATATATATATATATTGCAATATATAGTACCTGGATGCCTTTTAATGAAGAGGCTCCCATGTAAAGGAAAACACCATACAACACCGGCATTGGAATGAACTGGGGAGAAACACAATACATCAATGAGCGTCAGTAAACAAAATCACAAAGTAATCACAATTTCAGTCTCTCATTCCACTGTCTGATGATCCCAGCCAGAGGGGGGCATCATTGCATAGTTTGTCTGACTGACCTGCAGGGCTCCAGTCATGAATACAGAGCAGCCCATGAGCAGGAAGATGACCAAGCCAGTGAGCCTCTGCTCTCTGATGCCCAGGAAGCGAGGCTGCTCTCCTGGAGCCGAGCTCTCTGACTCCAGCTTCAGGCTGTTGACATGAGATATGGACAGGACTGTGGCGGCTACGAACCAGGGCAAGCCCATGATGGAGCACACCGCAAGCATCACCCCAACCATTAACAGGTCGAGGTGGTACCCACAGCCTTTCTGCAAAACAAACAGAAGGACAGATATGCTCATGCATAACTCAGCTACAACCGGAAGCAACAGTGCAGAGTTGAACGTTTACAGATTATGCAACCTACAAATAAAAGCTATGTGATCAAAACTTTCATATTTTTTCTTACCAGCAGTTTGTGCTCTTTTCGGTTGATGATGACAGCAGTTATCTGTTGGTCCATGAAGATGAGGATGGTGCAGAGAAGAGCAGGAATAGAGGCTGCCAAGACTGTCCACCATGGGTTGCGTCCTATTGGATTGATCAACCACCCTCGGTCGTCTCTGGTGGGCTGTTGCAACACATTCAAAAGGTTTAGAGTTATGATGCAAACATAGTTGTATGGAGTTTTATATAAACATCTACAAGTGGCATATTTCCTTTCTACCTGGAATTTGCTGGGCACCTTTAACTTCTGGGAGGGCACCCCGATGACATAGTCAAGCAAAACCATGACAACGATGGTCAGGAACACTGCAAAGTCACTGATCATGGACCGCACCTGAACACAGGAAATAACAGTTAATGACAAGTTTGCCAATGTCTTATAATCGCTATTTGAGCCTACTATCACATTTATTGATTACCTTGGTGGGGAAGTACCGACTAGTTTTGAATTGTTTGAGGAATGCAGACATGAAGAAGGTTGAGAAGAACAAGATGGTAGACCAGAAGAGAACGTCTGGGGTGTAGGGGCCATGGTGGCCACATGCCGTCCCGACAAAGTGTCCCTGCAGGTTGATACACTCCTGTAGAGATTCATGGAGGTTACATTAGAACAAATTTGCCTCAGGTGATATCTCAAGGGAAAATAGAAAAAAGACATGATGAGTTTACAAAATCGAAAAAAACAACAACATAATATAGGAGAAACAAAACGACCCTTCAGTGTGCACAGTTAAATACACAGCCGTGAAAGGTTAATCGATTGAATGTCCTTGTCAGTGTTTACAAAGGTCCTTAAGAGAGGTTAGCTGCTCAAAGGAAGGTGAAGGGGTTAGTTGAATGTTAACAAAAGTAAACACACAGGAGCAAATGCAGTGTGTGCTTTCATGTGAATGTTACACTGACATCAGACAGCTGAATGTGTGTTTATATTAACATAGCTGCGTTACCTTGACAGTAAGGTTGGCCCAGGGTACAGCAGCAGCTGTGATGTTTCTCTTACTCCACAGCTCTAAGGTTTTATTACTGGGATGATCAGGCTCTGCGCACCTACAGCTGCAGAGGAAGAGAGAGCATTGCAAAGAACACATCAGCGTATGGCAGCTGACTAAAAAAATGATGGGTTAATGCTTTTATTAGTTAAATTAGGCCAGACACAAAGGGAACTGCATGCAGGGATGTGATTTAAAAGCTAATAGAGGAGGGATAGAGATTCAACAATGACAGCTTAATATCTACAGTGAAGAATGCATTTATGAAATAAATCAAATCTATCAGGTGAGCATGCAGGTGTACTGTAGCGTTCCTCACTATGCCAGCGTGAGTTTGTCCAGATCGCTGTGTGTGTTGAAGGGATAGATTTCTCCCAGGTGGAATAGCTTCTCCAAGGCTTCGTAGATGAAGATGAGGCAGATGAGGGCGGCAAAGGCCTCTTCTGTGAACCGAGTGATGTAACACACCAGAGAGCTAGCGTCTGTGGCAACCAACAGCAAACACAGGAAAGCCGTCCACAGGCCGATGCAAGTCCTCAGTGACAGATAGGACAGGTCGTAGTCCCTGAGAGTCAGGAGAGGAAAGGAGAGGAGAGGAGAGGAGAGGAGAGGAGAGGAGAGGAGAGGAGAGGAGACGAGAAAACCAATCAAATCACACATAAACAAATCTCAGAGCAACGATCATAAAACTGTCACAGAGAGGTTGTTGTAATACATACTTGCAAAATTTGAAGAGGATCTTCTCAAAAACCAGCACAGGGCCTGTGCTGCCCAGGATGGTTAGAGGTTGGCCAGCAAACAGAGAGTAGGCAACTCCCGTCATAGACGCACCAAGTAAGGACTCAATGGCGCTCTAGAATACAAAGAGCATGTCTTGTTTAGCGCTGCAAAGATTGGTCCATTAATTGATCAGTCAGACAGAAAAATAATCAGCATTTATTTTGGGGATTGCAGTGATTTGCTGTTTTTCTTTGACATTATATTCACTGTTTCTGGATAGTTGGTTCTAGACACTAGAGTACATACAAATTGGGAACGTATCTGTATCTATGCAAATGTTGAGTGTTTATGCTCTTACAATGCGTCCTTCAGTCGCCTCTCCCAGCAGTCCTCCAAAGGTGATGACAGGAGACATGCAGGCACAGTAGAGGAAGAGGAAGGAGGCCACACACTGGAGGCTTAGACCGTCCTTAAAGTCACTTACATAGAATGGAGCCTTCCTTTTAATGTCCAGTATCAGACCACCAAACAACCTGACGACAACACATATGAAAAGAAGAAAGGTGCTAAAGTTTAGGGAGCAAGCTGATGAATAGAGAGGGAAATGTCAAGTTGACACATTATTGTTATTACATGATTGTTTGAATTTCCATTTTTGAAGGAATAGTTCAAGATAATCTTATTCTCTTTCTTGCCAATAGTGACTCCATGTAAAACAACAATTAGTTGTTGTAGTTAGAGTACGGATTAAACAAACAAGGTACAACTCCTTAGTTAGTTGACTTTAGAAATGCCAATAAGCCTATTATTTAAGTCTGGCTAGCTGTTTGCTTCCTTTTCTTATGCTAAGTTAAGCTAAACTGTCTTTAGCTTCACAGTTAGCACACAGACAAATGATAGCAATCTTCTCACCTAGCTCTCAGTTAAAAAGCAAACAAGTATATTTTCCAAAGTCAAATTATTCCTGTAAGAAGGTAAACAACTAATCCTTTTCATTAAAGAGGTCATTCCAACATTTTAAGAGATGACAAGTTGCTAGCAAAAAAGTATAATTTAATGTGCCTGAGAAACTTGGGTCTTTTAGTGAATTTTACTTCTAACAAATGGCATGGTAGCATTTTGAAGATTACTGTTCCACTAAGCAGAAGCCACGGTCCTCCCACAAGGGTCATTTCACTTATTCTCCCTGATTAAAGCTCTTCTCAAAAATGTGAGGGTGTGAGCACACTGTGCTTGACTGACATCTCACTTACTCTCCTAATTTGTTATTGATACACAGAGTTTGGTGACTTCATGTAATTCCCAGGACTTTGAAAGAATCTGTAACCAAAACCAACAGTGATGTCACTGGGTCCTGGAGTGCACCTGTACATCACTGTAGAAAGGTGAGAAGTTCAACCACTGGAGCTCAGAAAAAAAAAACAAGATTATCAGGGGTGTTGACTTATTCCTTGAGAAATAAAGTGTTTTGTTTTGTCTTCAGGCTATCACACCTGACAGTGGTGGTTGTCACTTGCTTTCCCAGTTTCTCACAAATCCACATTTAGACTTTGCGGCTCCAGCAACTGATATGGTGGTGAGCGCTAAACTCAGCCCTAGGCTTCAACACATCTTTTCAGAAACCAAACAGGAGCAACCTCCCTGTCTTTCCATAGACTTTATGAGAGTATCCTGATATACACCATTTATTGTGTATAACATCTTAGGTTTTAACATCTTAATATAGCTTTCACTGCATATTTACAGTGGATTATGGCGCAATTAAGCTAGCTCGTGCATTGATAAATAAGCTTTCAAATACCAGTTTACCTTCCAGTTCTCTGCAGCTCTGGCCCATGGTGCTCTGCATGCAGCTCTTCCTCCACCTGGCAGGCTGTGCCATTTGGGACTCCAGGCATCTTCCTCTTCTCCTAGAATAACCCAGTGACAGGCCAAGACCAGCCAAAATCAAATACAGCTATATACAGTATATCACTCAGACAGTCACTGTTATTTTCTTTTACACCAAATAAAATTTTTAGTTAAAATTCGAAACAAGACCTGAAAACCAAATTCTTATCAGGGTTATGCACCTGAGAGGGAACATTCTTAGGAGGCTCGATGCGGATGGAAGGGTCCCACTCCCCTGGTGGCAGGACAGTCACCTGGTCCAGGAACTCATCTATCCCAGCTAGAAGGTCACTTCTGTCCTTTGCCTTGTACGCTACATCATGGAAAATCTGGTCCAGAGAGAAGTGGAGGACAGACGAAACTTAACTTTGCAAGACATGTTGATATTTGTTCTGTGAAGGTTTCTGAAGCTAAAGTTGAATTGAGCTCTTACCTCATCAGTCATGATGGTTGCCATGGAACGTCCAATTTCATGGTATTGCTGAGCCTTTCCATCTGGGCCCAGGAGAATGAAGAGGAACCTGATAATTGTCGGCAGATGGTTAAGAGTATGCAAATCATATCCAGATTTTTGAATTTATATAATTCAATTGCATAACCAAAGCTGCAGAGAGATGTGTACCTAGTAGGTATGGGGACTTCAGTGAGTCCAGTGAGCAGCACAGCAGGGGAAAGGCGGACAAAGGCCACAATGGGCCTCTCCAGGAAGTCCAGCTCTCCCACCAGCACATTGGAGGCCTCTGCACCCTCTGGGATCTTCTTCATGAAGTGCAAGTCCACCTGATGAGACAAAGCAGAGGTTAACAACAATTAAGAATACAAAAAAACAACAACACACAACTCAATATTTACAGTGAAGATTATTTTTTAACAGGCGTACTACTTCCTGAAATGTTGTCAATCAAGGCACAGTGCAAAAACTGCAACAGATACAGCCTAATACTAGAACACCTAGTTAGCCTTTGTATGGTGGTGATATCAAATTGGAGAGATAGTGTGCACTGCATACTCTCTGGTGAAAGTTAATGGCTAGAAGGAAGCTTTTAGCTGTTTCCTGTGTAGCCAGGCTTTACAGTCTTGGACAGTTGCTGCTGTGAGATGCACTTTGTAAAAATGTAGTTCTTCGGTTATTTACTAATGTGACCTAATTGATCATTATGTTGACAGCACTCCAATCATTAATTACTGATTGCAATAATCAATCTCGCAATGCCCTTTTCATGGGGAAGTATATGCAGTCAGTTTTGACCCATAACACAACATATGTAACAATAATTGTTCATTATAACATATAAGAAAATATAAACAAGTTATTTTGAGAATTATTTTGTTTTTCAGATCACCCCATGCTCTTATTTGCCTATTCTGTTCATCATAAGCAATAAAACAGATAAATTGTGCCTATTTTAAACTAATAATTTGTACATTGTAAGTTAAATGTAGTCTGAGGTACATAAAATATCACAGTAACAAACAAAAAATAAAACATTTTACTGGATGATAATTAGTTTTTTTTTTCAGTTCTTGTTAATGAATTCAAACACTAAGGGTGTAAACCATTTTCACAGTAGGAGGGTTAAATTGCTGATGTATTACTCTGAGAGATAAATTGTTAATGGTTCATGTTTATCATGAAATGTTTTCTTATACTGTTTTACTTCTATTCTTTTCTACAGCATCCATTCAAATGCATAAACAGAGTGCACTGAAATAGGGTACATATTTATGAGGAAAAACCTCATACCTTGCTGAGATCCACTTGAGTGCTGTCCTGTCCGGCACCGTTCTTAGCTGGTTCTGTCACTGGAGGAGGCTGCGGCAACGTGGCTGACCCTGCTGGACAATCAAGTGAGGGTATGTGTGTGTGAGAGAGAGAGAGAAAGAGAGAAAATGAGAATCAGAGTCAGTACATTCTGTATTTTTATTTCGCTGCCAAGTACAAAATTAAAAAAAAAAGAAAGTGAAATCTATGAAGGCAGTAATGTTTAGCTGCCAACAGATCGCCCATTTGTCTGTTTGATAGTCAGGCAGATTTTGGCACTTTGTCCCTGAAAGCATTCAGTGTCACTGTTTAGAGATAACACTTTTTTCTGCTTGTCTCTTACATATTCTGGTTGCTTTTGGCTTCTTGCTGTCCATTTATATTCCTTTTATTAACTAGCATTTTTCCATCTATTAAACAGGACTGTCTCTGATTAACAAGATTAACAGCTTTCTTCAGACAGGCTACACTGACCCTATCAGCAAATGTATAATAATGTTATTCCAAGAAATCATCTGAAATAAATGTTTTGAAAAAATTTTTTGATCATAAATGTTTTTGTGCAACATGATACACAGTATGAGACCCACCTGTCAGAAGGGGCTCTGACTGCTTGCGGGTTCCCTCTGCAATGGAGCGCACGATGGGGATCAGGTTCTTCTTCTTCTCATTCTGGTGGTGGTGTCTCTTCAGCAGAGCCTCGCGTACCTTCACCCTCACACTGTCGTCCAGCTCA
Source organism: Euthynnus affinis (assembly GCA_029490765.1). Lineage (NCBI taxonomy): Eukaryota > Metazoa > Chordata > Actinopteri > Scombriformes > Scombridae > Euthynnus > Euthynnus affinis. The sequence continues at coordinate 15,124,729 of CM055840.1, read as the reverse complement.
TTGGACGCCTCCTGGTGATCTAGCACCATGTCTGTAACACATGGACAAAGAAAAGTACATTTGTGTTACTCACTCACTCAGTCAGACTATGATTAAATTACTCCATATTAGTGGTTTGTACAGTATACTTTGACCAGATTTTGAATCCATTTATAATCAATAAGCTTGAGGCACAAGAAACCTAGTTAATAAAGAATCCCAATGCTTTAACTTTAGAGCCTTTTTCTTTAATTGTTATAGTTACAATGTAATAAATCTCCTCAGACATTTGTCAGTATATGAAGGCACAGTGAAGGTGTGTGTTGGAAGGGTTACAGTAGGTCAATATGTGTCCAACACATCTGGTCATGTGGGACTGCAGTGAATGTCCAGCATCTCTCCATCCTCTGCTCTCTCCTTCCGCTGGTCCCTTTTTTCCACACTGACTTGCTTAGTCAGCACTGGATCTCTCCCTCCTTCCTTCCCTCCTTCATCCACAGTCAAACAGACTGTCTGATACACACACACATACACACACTGCAGTACCTGTATTGATTATGAGCACACTTCAAGGCCAGTGATAATGTGTTGAGCTCAGCACCAGTATAATCAGCCATGTTAATAAGGAGAGTGACAAGAGAACCACACAAAGATGCCTGAAATGAGATCAAAACTAAAAAACATTTGACTTTAACATCTTATGTAACCTCCACTCACACTTCATGGGCTTGAGATGGATCAAGTTCCTTCTAATTTGAGACTACAGCAACAGCTCCGCGATCAGTAATTGATATCAACATGAGATTATATCTGTCAGTAATATCTGTCATGTTGAAAGAACTGACGTGTGCCATCTGGTTTATGTGAAACAAACACTCAAACATTGTTTAATGATAATTCAGTTAGATACAATCTAATTATATAAGTTAGATATCTAATTTTTAAAACCCAGAGTTTTCAAACATCAGAGTTTCGTCACAGATTTAATCTTTGCTTGGTTGAATTCCACTAAAATTATTTACTGAAATATTTGGATACCACGGTGGTGAGTTGAGTCGGGAGAATGGACTTCAACCAGAGAGCCTGTCTTCATATACATACATTCATATACATCTATTTTTCATGCACTTATTTTTATAACATTCACATTTTCTAGAAAAATCTTGTCATCAGACCAGCTTTCATGTCATGACTTAGACTGATAATCAATCCTCAGGCTCATTGGGGCTGCAGAGGATCATTTTTTTATTTCTGTATTAGGATTAATTAGTTCATGCAGTGGCTATGGTAAAAAAAAAAAAAAAGTGTATATATTTGAAATATTTTACTGACTGAACTTCATGTTATTGCTGACAAGAAATTTACTGTGAAGTATTTTCATTTTAATCAGTTTTTAACATTTCAAAAAATACACAAGTAAACAAACCAATCCCCTTTTTTGTTTCTATCTCTTCTGCCATCTTGGCTGCTGTTTGGAGTCCAGGTGCTGCTGGCAGGAGTCAAATGGAAAAAAGAGGGGAGTGAGGAGTGGAGAGCTGGAAAAGAGGAAAGATAGCAGACAACAAGGCTGTTCAGGCTGTAAACCTGTCACACTCTCACCATGAGGAAGACAGATTGATGGAGAGGCTGGTAACGTGGTTATTTGTATGCGTGTGTGTTCTGGGTGGTTAGGGATGAAAAAAATTAAAATTTCATGGGCATGGATGTACAGGAACAGTGCTGACCAGTTGTGTGTTAATTGCATACTTGCATGCAAATGAGTTTGGACTGTGGTAGTAGCTTTGTCTAATTGCAGATTTTATGCAAATCCAGTTCAACAGAAGTTCAGCAGCAATATTCCAGTTGAACACAACCACAGAGTGAAGAGTTAAAGACACACAATTACTCTGTTTGTTCAGCTCAATGTCACAAACTGAGCCTTTGTGCTTGTTTATGTTTACATCACAGGAAAGTAATTTTGTGTCATTTTAGACTTTTCTGTGACTGACAAGTTGAGTCTCTGTGTGTGCTTGTTTGATGATATTTCCTCCAGGCCTGTACTATATGTGTGCCTTTTCTTTCAGGAGGATAGATGGACTTATATCACACAGGCAGCAGGCATCTTAGCTCAGATATAGAGCCCATTTTATATCAATGAGTGTAATATTTACTCAAGGACGGAGGCAATAAGACTTTAGGGAAGAGCAAGACAGGAAAATAAATGTAGAATCATATTGTCATTTGAAAAAGTGACACCAGTCAATTATTGTATACAAATGATTCTTGCAAGGTCTTTATAAAATATAGCTCAGACATGACTGTGATTTTTTCCACTCAATTCTCCAGGATACAGAAAGATCACAGGATTTTCTGATCATCCAAAATGCAGCCAAAATTGTGGACAGTTTTTTTTTTCTGGAACAGCAGTCTAGTGCTGAGATGTTTTAGACGTCAGCTGGAAATACACTCACCTGCAATCTCTTCGATGCAGTCAGCATGCATGTCAAGCAACACGCTGCCATTGATGATGCAGCTGCGCAGCTCAAACAGACTGTGGAGGGAGAGAGTTGCAACGTAGGGTTTACTCCACCTCTCCCCGCCGTCCTCCACATCTTCCTCAAACTTCAGCCACCTGTGAGGTAAAGACAGGCAAGAGATCAGGGATCAGTTCAGATTATGCATTTAAAAAAAAGATACTTCCCATCCCACACATACATCAGCTTTACATATTATGGTTTACACCATTTCCTTCCAGGTAAGTGTTTGACATGTGAAACTTAAATTTGACATTTGATCAGCATGAATGAGCTCACAGCACTGGAGCTATTCCCCCCTTGAGCATACTGATCATAAAATGATCCTGTAGCTTTAAATGTAACTACCACCTTTACATTTATCTTCATAACTGTACAGCTGTAGAGCTTCTGGGCTGTCAGAGACTTTACTGCCAAGCTTTGTTGCCTACAGTTCCCAGAGGAGATCCTGACCTGGCTGTTTCCTTCCACTCGGCATCCTTGCCATCCTTCACACAGATCTCATCCAGCTCGGTGAACAGTTCGTGGGCCACATGTTCAGCATCTTCCTCTGTGCCCAGAATGAATTGGACCCGCTGGGAGGGTGTATCTGATGAAGTGAGAGGATGTGAGGGAGGACTGAGAGGTGAACTGTGAACTCAAAAGACTTTCGCAAACAGACACAACACTACTTTCTTTGTCACTATATGCCTTTTAAATAAGTCCAGACTCAAAAAGACAAACCACAACCAAATCTACCTACGCACATGTACACACACATGCACCATGCTGACTAGTTCCTGCTATTTGGTAGCTAATTAGTGGGTTTGTCAATTTTAGCCTAGGGGGTTGTGTGTGTGCATTTGTGTGTGTGTGTGTGTGTGTGTGAGTGAGTGAGTGACGTGCTTACAGTATTGATTAACAGTGACCTCCTCCTCTCAGAAGTGAATGTTCAAGTATTCATGCATGTTCAACACTGAGCTATGACCAAATTCTATAAATAATCTGCCTCTTTCCCTTTGATACTGAATTTGATACTGAAAATCAAAAGACACTGTTAGCAAGGAGTAGCCTAAGAAGAGGTTTGTGCAGTACCATGAGTGGACGTGGTTTTCTCAGTTTCCTCGCTCTGTTGTGTTGCAATGCTTCCTGCCCTTCTGTCTCTCTTGCGGTGTCGAGAGCCATGAGGCTTGTGGTGACGATGGCTCTGCCTGGGCATCCGAACTCCCACATACAGAGTCCTGTGGCCTGAAAAAGAGATGACAGATGTGATTTTACTTTTATTACTGAGTAATGCTTTTATACACTTACTTTGTGACATTATATAAAAGAAACAGGCAAACATTTGAAACAATTTTGTTACAAATCATCATTAATGTCTAATGTTTTCACTAAAAAGGCAATTTAAACATCAGTGTTTTAGTTATATCACTAAGTGCAACCAAATTTTATTAGACAAAAAATACAGTTCAACAGAGCATTGGAGAAACCATGAAACATCATCATATAAATGCCAGTAAAGGTTCTGGGCTCAGAAGAGGGATACAGGAGTGGACAAAATGAATAGCAAGTAATTAAATATGAATAGTAATCTAATAAAGACAAAGTCTACCTGTTGTCCTCAGATGCGCTTTAGGCATTAGGCATAGTATACTTAAAGAAGGAAGAGATACAGTAAAATCAGGAAGAGCAGACTGTTACTTTGTGAGATGTCTATTGTATTTTGGCAAGTTTTCTGATGAAGGTTGCAACCGGAACGTCACACCTGTCATTTTTTAATAGATTTTTTTCCCTTGGGATGCACATTTACAAAATGTTTTGGTAAAGGTTTTTGATTTAGTTTCTTGGCAATTACCCCAAGAATCAAAATTTTCTTACCTTTGTTAAAGTTGACATACTGTTTAGTACTTATTAGCCTTTCAGCACATGTGACCTTTCTGTCATTAGGGTGTGGTGTTTGGGTAGCTTCTGTAAATATGTACACAAGTACATTTCATTTTGGCCTGCCTAATGAGATCATTTAAAATCATAATTAGCTGAGGATAAAAAACAGATTGATTCTGTATTCCAGACGGACCAACTAAAAGAGAAAATAAAAATAAAACAGAATAGAACAGGGGAGGGTACTGCTAATGGGCAAAGCAGAGTTAAATAGGGTGCACAGTGTCTCAGCTCATATGGTTAAACAAAGACTGCAAGTGAAAGCTATTAAAGTGAGGGTTAGATGTTGGCCTGAAGCTCCATGGGGAGAATCAACACTCTGCTTCCTGTCCCACATTAGTCTCAACCACTGCCAACTTTAATTATCATTAGTGCTTTCAGTGTTGAATGCAACATGCTGTGATAACAAGAGACTTGCACATGCACGCACATGACACTGACAATGATGGAGTTTAATTTGAATATCAGAGCAGAGACTTCTAAAATTAAATTTTAGAAGAGAACAAGAGTTTTGGGAAGAGTCTGAGGCAGTTTGATGTGTGTGGGCACATGTGAGCATAACAAATATATTTTGGGGTGCAATGAGAATACTAAGCTACTGAGGTGCAGCTGAGCGCTCCATCTCTGAATGTATTATTATTCCCCCAGGAAAGCAGTAATGGGCATTGTGACACACACACACACACACACACACACACACACACACACACACACACACACACACACACACACACACAAACACACCTGTCTCCCTCCTGTGATGACAAATCAACCTCCCAAGCCTACTCTGGATGGAGGATTCATTATTAATGTTCAGCCTTATTCATCTTCACCAGACAAGGAGACAATATAACATCCTCAAGACAACTCAAACTGTAAACTATCTGCAAATGCATGCAGGCACACACACACACACACACACACATACACGCTCACAAGAAGTATGACAGAAATTACTCAGTCATGCAGATAACTTGCTGGACAGTCTCATAAAATATTTACAACATAAGTGATCTCAGGAGATCAGCTAAAGGCTGAGTGAGGTCAGGTCACCTGCGGTGTGAGGTAATTACAATAAGTATGCAGTATATCACTGGTATATTTCTTCATATCCATTGTTTAATATACTTCTTTTTAACATACTTCTGTTCCACTACATTTCAGAGTGAAATAAATTACTTTTTTACTCAACTTGCTCTAGGCTATCTGATCAATACAGCAATGTTTTTCACGCAAAACATCTGTTGAGCTTATAAAAACATGATTCATGATTAGAGTTTGAACTAGCCAGCAGAACAACTGTGAAGGACACAATTTTCTCCAGATGAAATGCAAACTGTGAACACATACTGCTCAGTGGGTGCAAGAAGCACTATTTACCATGCACATGTTGCTGCCAAGCCTCTGCTAACTTAACAAAGTAAAAATATGGGTAATGTTGTTCAAACTAAAAATGAACAAACAATAGAGCTCTGCTACTGAAATGCAGACATGAAGACAGTTCTGTTTGCTGGTACTTGACGAGAAGGAAACAGAGCCAAATGTAGTTACAGGGTAAAGCAACACTAACTCAGTTGCTGCTGCACAATGGCTTGAAAGTGTGCTTCTCTTCTGGCTGCTCTTCAATCAGTGATATAACAGCAGAACTTTTCAATCAGCTGCTAATCACAAAACACCTGCTGCGACATCACTGATTGGGGTGTAGTCAGATATGCAGCATGGCAGAAAGTGTAAGGCCTTAGAGAGCAGCACAGAGAGCAGGTTACACCTTGAAAGTTGACAATAATGGCCAGGAAAATAAATGTGTCCCTGCAGTTTTCAGCCTTTTGTTTTCTCTGTGTGACACTGATGTACTGAGCAATTAACAATAACATTTGCACCACAAAACACATCTGAAATGTGAGGTGAATGGCTCAGGGGAACATAAGCTACCAACATAAAAGACAAAAATGTGCAAAAGTGCATTCTATAATAATACTACAATAAATATGATGTAGTGCAAAGGAAACATTCTTCACAAATAAAATTCTTTCTTTTGTATTTATACAAAAATATGTTTATACAATATATTTATAATCATACAAACATATATGCCATCAGAATCATTTGAAATAATCACATTAATGCTCTACACATAAGGTTTGACTACTTTTCCACTTGTGCAGGTGACTCACCTTCAAGTTCCTCCTTCTCATAGTGGATGTTTAGCACTGAGCTGGTCCCTCCCTGGTCTACCACCACCTCCTCATCAGGCCTCTGATGGACATGCAAACACACAAAAGACACGTTTGAGTATAATGTTACTGTTCCTATTAGTGACACTCTCATCGTGCAGATAATAGGTTTCTTTACAATCCCCTCTGTTTCCAGCAGCCATATTGTGCTCATGGAAAAGTACAACTTTGTATAACACTTCTAGCCCTTCAAGATCAGTCCCTGAAAGGAATCCTGAAAGGTCATCATGTCCAGAAGTGTCCTGTTAAAGAGCGGCAACTAACAGTGTAACAGAGCCACTAATTGGCAAAACTGGCAAGAGCTTTTCAAAGATGGGCATCAAATTCCAGAGAGTCTATTCTCAGACTGTCTGGCGCAGACACACAGGGATAGACAGGCAGGCATGCATACACACATCCATATAAACGCACGCACAAACACATGCCAGAGGTAAACAGTACGAATATGAGTCATTGGGAGAATGTGCTAGGCTCTACTATTCAGGGGAAATCAAATCAAATCAAATTAGCAGAGTGGCACATCCATCAGTGTGCTGCTGGTGGCAGAGTGCTGCAGGATGTTGCTGTATTTTACTATCCCAGTAACAAGGCATTCTCATAAAATGTTGTTTTCTCATGTGCAGTAGTGATCGTGTATCGTATCGTGTATGATCCTGTGATAATGAAGGCAGACTACTGCAGAGTAGTACTCCAGAGTGTCTCTGGAGTTTCTGTGCTGCTGCAGATATGTCTTTCTTCCTCTCAGCTAACAGTAAATCTTTCATTTCTAATCTCTGGTAACCCTCCACATGCTGTTTAAGAGAGCGAGTGTGTAGCACTGCACCAAAATATAAATCAGTTTATTGTGAAGTTTTGCTCAAACCATCCTTTGTCTTCTGGTGGAAATGTAAACTTTGACTCTGGTATGATAATAGACACACTCCTGAATGTAAATGCAGCTGGATGCTTCCTTCCTCTGTGTGAACATACAATATGTATGATTTTGCAAATGCTGCCAATAAAATCATTAGTTATAGTCTATAAATAAATGCAGATGGTTCAGGGGTTGCACAAATCCAAACATGCCTGCCAACAGCAATATACAGATGTATACACACACATACACACTGGTGAATAAATGTATCTCTCTACATAAGCCTCCACCCACTCTAAAAGCATGTATGATGTGTATGTGCTGGGCATGTTTTTTTAAAGTGTGTGAAGGTGGTGGATGCAGAATTGGCTGGAACTGAAGATTGAACATGAGACCAAAATATTCGGCAGAACTGACACTCACCCTTTAAATATGATTAATGACTCAGAGTGTTAACCTTATAACAAAATAAATAAATTTGGAGATATTTATAACTAAATAAAAATAAAACACAGTAACAATAATAATACGACTGAGAAATGGATGTGTAGATGAGATGATTATATAAGAGCATTTATTGTTCACCACTGAAACTCAGGGCGAAACCATGTAATAATTAGTTAGTTAGTTAGTGTTATTGTCCACCATGTGAAAAATGGTCTTTGGTTGACCTCTGAACATTGGTGAGCTGGAATATATGATAGATGATTTAAAATAAAAGTTTAAAATACAGAGGGGCTATAGCTGCACCATTTAGTTGTATGAAAAGGAGTAAAGAGGCATCAGGTGTTACATATTTAGTATTTAGTAAGTACATTTGGGGATGACATACACAACTGGTGGCTTGTAATTGCTTATAGTTCTACCCTGAAAGTATTACGCCCTGAAAAGAGATTATGAATTGTCAGAATGTCTGTCTGCTGTCAGATATACAAAGCAGAGACAGATCCTAACCAAGTATAAGCTCAGTCACAAACTGGCAATCGAAAAAGGACAACAAAAATAATCATGACAACCAAAAGGGCACTGAGGCTAGGACGCTGATGCATTTCCTCCTACAATGTAAAACATTCAATGAAATAAGGAACATTTACTTTAACAAGTTCAACTCTGTAATTTCAGATTTCAAATAGCTTAATGAGCTCTCAAAATTAAAAATACTAAAAAAAAAAGGAGGAATGTATGTGTGTGTGTGTGTGTGTGTGTGTGTATGTGTGTGTGTGTGTGTGTGTGTATGTATATCTTAATGTTATATTAATGATCACATTATTGTTATTATGTACTGTCCAAATATTTGCACAAATCGTATTTTGATGCTTTGGCAACATTGTTCCTGAAACTTTCATGCCAATAAAGCCCATTGAAATGAATTGAACTGAATTGGGAAACAGTGACGATTTACAGTCTCTGTCATGCAGTGTTTTATTGTAATTGGTCAGTCCAATACCCAGCAAACAGCAAATGCAAAACACACTGCATCATGGCCCCACATGACAGCCACAGTGGCAAAAATAATTACAATTTGTCTTCCTGAAGTGCTGTCGGAAAGAACTGAGAGTTCGTATTAGTGGACTGGAAATGAAAATTTCTTGGTCTGTAAGAGCAGCTTTTAAGAGCAGGATCCTCATTTATTCTGGAGGAAAACTGTCTAAACTTTGTCTTATAAGAAATATAAAACTATATGTCCTGTTAATGAAAGTGACTGGTCCCTTCATTGAATATTAAATTTGCTTTTAAGCACCCTGTGTGTGTATAGGACTGTGTTGGGATTGTCTGTATGTTAATTCTCCTGGGGTTCGGCTGCTAACACATCACATGTCTCTTTCTCTCTTTTGGAGACTGTATTTACATGCACACTAAAGTCGCTAAGCTGTTTTATATCTTCTGTCTTATTGCATTCGCCGCTCCATGCTGCTAAAAATGGAAATGTTAAGCATATTAGCACTAGATTGTGAGAAGAAAAAACAAATTAACATGCCGTACAGACAGACAAATGTCTTACCTGATCAAAAGCAAGAATTTAAATCCAACTCCGATTTCTGTTTTGTTTTTTATGGCAACTGCCCTGATATCAACTCAGATAGCCACTTGTAATTCACACAATTGTTGAAAACAGCTTTGGGATCCCAAGACATTCACTGAATTCACAGGTGTGGGTGGCCTACTTCCTACCTCTTTCCACACTTGCTAGTCTCTACCATATCAGTGCTGTGGGATTTCTTTCTCTTTCCATGACTGAACACTTATTTATCCCCAGACAATTCTGTCCTTTTACAGAGTAAGGCTACTCAATTAAGAAGTCATGCTGCGACTAACCACTGAATGTGACTCATGGTTTTATAATTATATTTATGCAGGGGGTGGAAGTGTAGTGACACAAAAGAGACTATGAAACAGGCTTGTGACCCGGTATGTAAATATACGCGCAACACTTTCAAAGTGCTCTTAAGTCAGACACAGAACCAGCACTTGGACTAGTGAAGATGCTCATTAGCTAATAGTCGCTACAATGGTGAAATGAAGTGAAGTGAAGATATAAATGATGCTGTGTAGTGTAAACTTTAATCTTTGTAAATGATTAAATAAATATTTAAGCATGCCTGGTTGAAATACCTTTCTCTTTCTCTTTTTATTTTAATTATTATTTGATTATATTCCTCATTTGCGGTAAATACACAAAGATTATAATAATGACTCTTGGTCATTGACTCCTTAATTTTTGACGGTGTTACTATGGATAATAAAAAGCATCAAAGTTTTATTTGGTACACAAAACCTTAACATTTTGCAATTAGTACAAAACTAGAACACATCAAGAAAATTGTCCTTGATTCTAACTCAGGAGTCTAAGGATTTCTAAAAAATATATATTAAAAAAATGACACAAAAATACAGTGCAGTTTTGTTTCATGGCTGTCTGGTTTTAGCCTTTGCTGCAGGAGGCCTAACTATATACTCAGAAAGCTATATAAGATCATAGATATGTGCAGTGAGAATAATATATATTTAATTGTTGATGTCCAGAGGAAACATAACTTAATATACATAGAACTGACAAATATACTGTAGATTTTTATATGATTATATGAAGCCATATTTATGCTTTCATTACATGATAATATTTATGACGAACTTGACAAACTGTACAGTCCAACATGTAGCACAACTTACATTTCATTTCTGCAGACTTGTGTTATATTGAAAAGTTTGTCCTCTAGTAAGCTGTTATTTTTAAATGCATCACTGATTAAGAAAACAATATTATGCATAGACACATTAATGAATCTCTCCTTTCATTCACACATGATCCTAGTTCCAGTAGGTTATTTGTTAATTTTTAACAAGGGGGGTAACCCAATCCTAACCCTAACCCTAGGACTGCAGGATTATCATATAGGCCTAGCCTAATTCTTGATATCATAATTGTGATTGCAATTTAATTTACTATAACAGATATTAGGCACACATCATAGCTTTGATGGAATAAACTTTACCTCAAATTATGTAACTGTAGCAGCAAAGCGAGGTGCGGTGTGTGCAGGTTAATTTCCACATTAACACCACATTACCTGTGCCACATTACCTGCTCTACTCCCAGGTTACACCAAACATCTATAGTAAAAACTCTATATGTCTATCTTGATCTGTAGCCATGTCTCCCCTAAAACATTTTGTTACAGAGGTGGTTTGGTCTGGGACTATATTTTCAGTAGCACAGATGCTACTGAATGATCATAGAAATATTATAGGAATGCTACAAGCAGCAGTGTGTCTCTATGATCTGCTCGCTCTTATGCAACTACATGTTGCTACTTGTCACTTTGATCATGAAAGTGATACTGCTCTGTAGAATATATAGCCTGCAATATAGTTGAATATTGAATATTTATAGTATATAGTTTAGAGAAACTAATGAAACTGACAGGAGGGTGAGGTAGTATACATCCGTCTGCTATTTCAGCACCACGGACAGAGCCATGGATTTACACAATAAACAATACACAGCACAGTTAGGTTACTGATATTTCAGAGCCATGGTCAGGGCCACTAACTAACTTGCACAAACCTCAGTCAGATAAAGGATCAATGAGTCAGGCAGACTAGACTAACATAATCAACTAAACAACTCTCTCTCTCTCTCTCTCTTTCTCTCTCTCTCCCTCTCTCTTACACACTGTGTTATCAGTCAGAGCAGCTGTGGCTGGTGAATTAGGGCTTCTATGCAGTGTGTAGGTTTGGGCTCAGGCTTGAGGCGGCAGTCAGCTCCATTAGAACTGGAGCTTTATCAAACATACATATAGACACCATACCGAGAGAGCATGGATGAGAGAGAGAGAGAGAGAGAGAGACTATAAAAGCTCTTTGTCCCAGAGAGGATGGTAGACCATCAAGTCATCAATTAGTTTGGATCAATTTGGTGTGCGCAGACACACACACATGCACAAAGAGAAAAGGAGGAAAATCATTCTTCTGGGGCTCATTTGACAACTACAGAGTGGATGAAATTGTGTTTCTGAGAGCAGGGGATATGATATGAAACAAAAAACATTTCTTCTTTTAGATCATCTGTTGTGAGCAAGATCAGATAACAATTCTGGAAATCCATGCCATGATTATGACATTCCTTCTCTTGCATGAGTCCAATCAGAATATGAAAACAGTCTGTTTTCATCCCTTTCACAGGTCACTGGTGCTCATAAGGAGCACCTTCTTAACGGCAAATTCATGCAGGTATGTGTTTTTTCAACAGGTTAATGGTTCTCTGTCATTCAAATCTCACCTCTCTTGTGTCACATTAGGTGCTACAGCTAATTAAAAACTCACATGGCACTTGATGTTTTGTTTGCTTTCTGTGTGGGAGAGGGCGAGCACATCTGCGACCCTCTGAGCATGCACGTGTGCATTATTTTCCACT